>JAODUP010000402.1:0-404518 GCA_025642065.1 Paralvinella palmiformis
TTGTACAATGTGGCCATCCATAAAATCAATATTTAGGTGATCATTAATATGTTGGTTACTGCTACATCTACATACAAGTAATTTGCTCTTCTGTGAGTTAACAATTACATCATATTCTTTAGCAAATGCTTCACATATACACATAAGTTTCTTAATAGAGTATAA
Organism: Paralvinella palmiformis; assembly: GCA_025642065.1. Lineage (NCBI taxonomy): Eukaryota > Metazoa > Annelida > Polychaeta > Terebellida > Alvinellidae > Paralvinella > Paralvinella palmiformis. The sequence continues at coordinate 166 of JAODUP010000402.1, forward strand.
ATTAGGCGCTAACAAAATGACATCATCTGCATACCAGAAGGATCCGCAATATATATTAACAACATAACAACCAACACCGCATAAAGATAATGTTCTCAAACGTTCGTCCATGTATATAATAAATAAGATTGGTGATAACACACCACCTTGTTTTACACCATTAGTAACAGGTAAATGGTTGGAAATAAAATTATCCCAGTTTACTCTGATACACTGAAAAGTGTATATATTGGCTAGAAATCTAGCAACAGTCGAACATAGATGACGTTTTATGAATAATTTGAATAATTTAACATAATTGACACGGTCAAATGCTCGACTACCATCAAGTAGAATAATGTACACATCTGTACTATTGTTCAAATAGTATTGTATAACCTCCTTCACCACAAATGTACAATGAACAAAGGAATGCTGTTTTATAAAACCTTATTGATAATCAGAGGTCGCAAATTTATCATAATGTTTCGATAGAATAACTCGGTCCAACAGTTTACAGAGCACACTGCTCAAGGCGATAGATCTATACTTATTTGAGTCATTAAGTGACTTTCTCTTATTCTTTGGAATGAGAATCCAGCAAACATGCATATGTTGGTCCAACGTTGGATATTGTTAAAATTATAATTAATTTCTCTAGAAACAAAATAAAATGTGTATGTTTGTTTTAAAAGACGAATTGCATAATAAAATGTGCGCACCATTGTTATTAATTAATTAAAATTTCATTTAATATTTAGTGCGGTATTCAAATGCTGGCAGTTTCAGCAGCATACGAAGGCGAACTCGCACGTGTCATTCGTCAAATATAGGCAATTATCATTGTTTACACTATAGTCATAGTCGATTAAAACACAAATGCAATAAAAAGGGCGATACTGACTGGTATTTTTAGCTGATTTTATCTTATAGTAGTTATCTGAAAGATAGCCGGGAAAAATTGGTAGCCCGGACGCCGGGGCGTGTGGATTTTGTCTTCATGCTAGTGAGTAGTCTAAAACACTAGCCGGATCGGACTGCTGCCATTTTGATGCAAGATATGCGGTAGTCTCAAGTTCGTTTTTAGTATAATGATTTCCGATTTTGGAGCTATTCGTGGTGGAAAATGTATCATAGTTTAAAACACGCGCGCAGATACCTGACCAACCGTTACTAAAAATAGCGCTGTTCCCGACTGTAGGCTGGATTTTGGAATAGAATAAGCGACAAATATTTATCAGCCGATAGTTTCTTGATCTGAAATAATACCAGAATCTACTGCTGTAACCATTTCAAATATCATCTTTATAATTATTTACTGAATATAAGAACTGTGCTTGTAGGATGGGAGACATTTTGGTGAGCTGGTGATCTTGTCTGGTAAACTTCCATTTGCATTATGATGGTCACGTGACTCTAATACTCTCCTGATTGGCCAGTTGTCTTTTTTTAGAGTAATTAAACGAACGTGGTCTTGTTTATATGGTGGATTATCTGTCCCTTTCCTTTTCATTTGTTTGATCACTGTTTTTTTAAACATTATTTAAGATTAATATTACGATATAAATATTAACTGTTTTTGGTAACTTAATTGTGTTTCTTCATTGATCCTTTGTGTATGAATTATTACTCTTCTTTGTTTGATATTTTTGGCTTTATTTTATATTTAAACAACAGTGGGCTTCCCTTGTTTTCCTTTTTAAAGACAATGTCACTTAATTCCCCAGAGTGGGTGTAAGCTAGTTACTTTGTTATATGCATGCTTTCCATGTTTTGTATCAGAAAATTGAATTATAGGATTGCAAAATTATAAGAAAAAAGATGTTGGAGACTTTTTGAAAATATATGCAAAACATGACAATTTGGCATTTATGCCCTGGACCCCCTCAAAATAAAACAATCAAATGCTGATTTCTTGTGCATAGTGGCTGCCTGCTTAGATATAGCCATTAGAGAAATTAGAGTAAAGGTTACTGAAGCGGGTTTTTTGTTAAATAGAAAAACCGGCAAATTTTAGTAAAAGGTTACCAAACAGTTTCTGAGATTTTACAGCTAATGACACACACAAAACGATGGCAATAGCCCACTGGACTTTCGGTCCGAAGGATTAAAAATGTGTATGACCATAAGTTTTCTAATTTTATAACCTTTGAAAATTTTAACTACCATATCATGTAGAACATAACTAATTAGCTTTATGCTTCCAAGCCCAAATACATTGAGGTTGCAATGATGCCAGAAATTGTTCAGTTTTAATTTCTTTCTAAATCTGTTCGACATCGTCAAATTACACACGGCTGGCCTCAAAAGGCAATGCGACAATTAATCAAGATTTGTGTATGTTGTGGACACTACGTGTAAGTTGTAACTTATGCATATTATTGTGATCTGTCCTTGCATTTGTTATTCAGCAGAAGTAGCACTATGTTCGATTCTATAAAACGCTTAACATAAGGTTTTTACGTCTCATAAATTCCTTTGTGTTTGTTTCTGATAGAGGGGAGGTTAAGATGTAACTCAGATAAAGATATGGCCCATTGTTTTAATAACTTCTTCTGTCAAAAAGTATTAAATATACATAGTGGGTTCCAGTCCAGCACCTTATCACAGGGTAAGCCATTGGGTAGAAGAGTCCTGCATATCCGTGAAGGATACATTTGAGCCTTTTACAGAGACTGATATCAGACAGTTGCTGAAAAGTTCATCTAATGCTTTCTGTGCAGTTGACCCTATGCCTACATGGCTTGTGAAAGATTGCTGGATTACAAATATAGTTAATAAATAATTATCTCAGATCCATGAAAGCTGCCCTTGTAAAACCATTAATAAAAAACCACACTATGGACTGTAATATTCTAAACAATTACAGACCTGTTTCAAATCTTACATTTTTATCTAAAGTTATAGAAAAGGCAGTTGCTTTCCATCTAAACAAATATTTAATCAATAATAACCTTAATGAATCACTACAGTCTGCCTATAAAAGTGGTCACAGCACTGAAACAGCCTTGGTTCGAGTGAAAAATGATATTATGATGTCAATTGATCAAGGTAAGCCAGTAATACTTGTTCTTCTGGACCTGTCTGCTGCATTTGATACAGTTGACCATAATGTATTTTCTCTAGGTTAAAAGACATGTTTGGTCTGTCAGGTAGAGTACTTGAATGGTTTAGATCCTATCTGGAACAACGCTCCCAGAGAGTGTCTGTTCATGGTATTTTATCCGACATTCAGTTTTTGTTATCTGGTGTACCACAGGGGTCAGTTCTTAATTGGTCCTCTGGTTTTACCAATGTATACCCGTCCTCTTGGGATCATTGCGCAGCGATATTGGGTTAAATATCACTTGTATGCTGATGACATACAGATGTATATATCACTGGATCCTCACAATGAGTTAAATTTCTTCTCTTCCTTGAAGAATTTAGAACATTGTATTGCCGATATTCGGCTATGGATGACTCAAAATCTTCTAAAACTAAATGATAATAAAACAAATATTTTATATTTGGCATCACCACATTGTGTTAAATCCCTAAAGACACCAGCATTATAGATGGGTGTATCTTCCATTACCCCTAATGGGTCAGTAAACAATCTAGGGGTTATTGAACATGTCACATCAGTATTCCTAGCTGCCTACTACCATCTTAAGAACATCCACTGTTTAAAAGCATTCTTGACACAAGAATCACTTGTAACTGTAGTTCATGCCTTTGTTACATCTCGTATAGACTATTGTAACTCCCTGTTATATGGCATATCTGATTATAACATTAATCGCCTTCAGCGAATTCAGAATAATGCAGCTCGCATTGTAAATACTAGAAAATATGATCATATCACCTTAATTCTTCAAAAACTACATTGGCTACCTGTTAGACAGCGTATCCATTTCAAGATTCTGTTAATTACTTATAGATATGTTAATGATATGGCGCCAGAATACCTGTGAAATGGTTTCCATTAGAAAGTCATCCCGAAAATTCAGGTCATCCAGTCAGATACTATTGCAGGTGCCAGTGTCTTGGCTCAAGTCATATGGTGATTGTGCGTTTAGTGTTGCAGCCCCCACCTTGTGGAATAGGTTGCCTGCAAATATTAAAAATGCGTCGTCTCTTGGAAATTTTAAGTCTCTTCTAAAAACTCACCTATTTAAGGTCGCTTTCACAGATAAATAATTATTATCTTTTAAATCATTACAGGGTTTTTACAGACATATTATTTGGGGTATTATTATATTACATATTATTTGTACAGCGCCTTCGAATGGCTCCTGCTAGTAAGGGCGCTTTATTAAATATACATTATTATTATTATTATTATTAAGATATTAAAACCGGCAGCTGATGAACATCATCAGCTACTTAAAAGTGGAGGATGAAGAAACGGACCTACTAAATGATATCAATCTCCCCATACAAACAATGGATGCTCTGGACCAACTAGAAAATACACTGATTGATTCAATGAAGATGTAAATATTGGTAAGTACTCTACATGTTATGGAACTATTTTTTGGTGTTTGTTTGGTGCCTTTGTATAGCATCATTCACGTTTGTTAACCGTTTCCTGTCAGATTAAATACCTAGTCTCTCAATTGGGGGTGCTGTCTTTAAAAAACCATCAGCTAGTGATGGAGCTAGTGTCTCCTCAAGTAGCCCTGGAGTTTAACTGGTGTGGCAGGGGCAATAAGAGGGTCTTCACCATCCTCAACATATACAAAGCAGTTCGGCATAATTTTATTATATAACACAAATGATGTCTCTACAGCCAATTTAACCAACATAAACACCTAGATGTTGTACATAACGTTTCCAATATAATAATAAACAAGCATAAACACCTAGAGGTTGTACATAATGTTTCCAAAAAATAATACTTCTATAAAGATTTAGATGTGTATATTTATGTTCAATTAATATAGACTTTAACGATGTTTTTCACACATATTTGATGGATTAATATATATATATATATATATATATATATATATTATCATTTAAATGTAAATTAACGTTTAAGTTTATATTGTAGGTTGTGTTTCATTGATTAGTTAATATTTTTGTTTTAGTCTTATTGATATATTTGGATTAAATTTCCATGTTGATATAAAATTAGTTAAAACTTCTTATCCAGAAACCAATAGTGCACCTTGTAAATTTGAAATTAGTTTGTTGTGTTTTTTAACTAATTTGTTGGTGTGTTAGTCATTTAAAATAACAGATGTTAATGTACTGTAGTTGTCATATATTTCGATATGTACTATCAACAAATCATGATGTGTATCATTTTCTCCAACCCATAGTTGGAATATATTATTAATTGAATTTGTAATTTGTAAGACTTACAGAATGTTATTATTACAAACCTTATTATTAGTTTGTTTGTGAAATAGATCAATCAGATAATATACATCTACATGTATCTTTGGCGGAATGTGCACTGTGCCATAATAAAACATAAAACATGTTTATTTGTTTTTGAGGACTATATGGACAACACAATTTACAACATGGACAATTAATGAAAACAGAGGCTAAACGTTGGACATACTTTGTTTCCAACATTGGGCCAGCGTCGCCCCTATAAGCAGAACAACGTTGTTCCAATGTTTGTTTTCAATGTAGTGCCAACGAACTGAGTGGTGTTGGCACAACATTGGGTCAACATACTGTATCATTGGCACAATGTTGGGCATATGTTGGACACCTAGCATTTACCTTTTTAAAGACCAAAAAAATAAATAAAGAGAAAGAATCACCCCATCACACATACCATTACAAACAGAAAATGGTTAGATTTAGTGTTTGTTTAATGGGGAACTCTGTGGAAAGCTATTCCCCAGGTGGCAGCACCTGAGACCCGGTCCAAATGCTTGACTTCCGGTTAAGTCTGGGCAAAGCAAAAAGGGTGTCTTATGCGTGAAAACTTTTGACCAAATTACTTATTAGAATGCTTTCCAATCAGAGTTGTGTGCTAATATTTTATCATGTTTGAGGCCATCAATTCTCTCACGGTGACCCGAAGAGATACAGTGCATGGGTGAATGCTATACGACGTGTTTAGCCGAAGGAAAAATACCCCAGCAAGAGCAGTGTTGACTGTTGTGTGCTGTGACACTGACAATATGAGCATTTTGTTGCAACAGATTACCTGATAGAAACCACACACGGTGAGTCTTTGGTTCTGTAATGCCATATCAATGCCCTGTTATCTAATTATGGTGTATTACTAGATAATAAAATCCTGCAATTAAGCCTATGACTTGACAATGACATTTTGTTGATTTTAGCATATTGGAAAATATAGATAATTTTATTTCTCAGGATGATTATCATTTTTCATTTCAGGAATGAATGAATCCTCTACAAAAACGCTTGGAGTCAGGTGCCATTTCCACACAGTTTACTTGGAAATAAAAACCGTCAAATACAGACATGGTTAGAGTATGGAAAGCAGCGAAAAGGTGTAGAATAACGCTAAAACATTCTGCAACATATGTAGTTAGAGATACAGAGGTGGGAGTGATTCCATCAAAATACCCTTGTTTTCCCTCAGCATGTTTATATGGGATAATGATGCCATCCACTACTATACAGACTTGGAGAAATATGAGACGTTACTGTTTGTTCTGCGGACACTGGGACCTGAAACGCGTGTGCTGAATTATATGTATGGAACTATATCCCAGACAGAAGTTGTTGATAAGTTTTTTTCCTGGTTCTCATGAAACTAAGACGATATACAACAAATTTGTAATTATCGAGGCTCTTTAACAGATCCAAGACAACATTTTTATACATGGACCCCGCTTCATGTCATTGCAGTGGATAGAGGTATCTCTATGACCTGACTGTGAGGTGGTACATTTCTTTGCACCAGATGATTTCAAAGCCAAATTCGCTACAACAAGATTAACTGTTGACGGTACTGAATGCCTGATCAAGAAACCATCATCCCTATTAATGCATAATACGCATGCAGGTTTTTTAATGGATTTGTAATACTGGGTGATGGTGTTTTGTTAAATAAATAATTGGAATATAAAACCAGTTTTGTTATAGATTGCTAGTTTGTTGAATGAGAATAATATTTAACTACCAAACTCTAACTTATGGTGAAAAACTTGGTGTGCAAAACATTTTCTTTCCATTACCATACTTAATATTTCCCATTCACAAAAAAAGACATAGTCACATGAACAACTTTGTCCAGCTTTTTATTCATACATATTTAATTATAACAAACTATCCATCTCTTTTTTATTACATCTGTGCTCTATTATTCAACTTATCAAGTTAAACAGGATCATTCGTATTTTGGGATCTATTGGTATGCTAGACAGAAAAGGTCTGATTTATTAAATACCGAGGATTATATTGTATCTTATTTGTTATGGAGTGATTAATAATGGAGAATTATTTTCAAACATGTACACACTGATTAACTCCTTCAGGGCAGAAGTCAAATAGTAAATGCATTTGACTATATAAGCAATGTTACAGCTCTGACATAGTCTTACCTTATATTTTAGTCAACAGCATGAGTGTGTCATAGGCTTAAAAATTAGTTGTTAGAAAATGCAAGTCTCCAGATGCCGACTGCAATGCTCTAGGAGTAAATATCACAACAGATAAATTGACATTTTAACTATCCAAACAACAGAACCAAAGAAAATAAGCCTGGGGTTCCGGAAGCACAAAGTAGTTTTGGACCAGGTTTCTCTGTGCTGCCACCTAGTGAATACCCCCCAAATGGCCCACAGAGTTCCCCATTGATTGAAGTTTTGTCTGTAATGAGCTGTATGGATGGGACGATATTTTTTTTTTTTTTGATTTTCGATATTTAGTCCACGGTTCGATATATTCACGATACTTTACTGAAGCATACCGGTGATCACATAAACTTTTCAATAAACTAATTTAAAAAAGTCTAAAGCAGCAACCTTATTTTTATTAAAAATTGCAAAATAATGAATGATACAAATAAATGATATGATTAGAAAACAAAAATATCTTTTTGGTAATATCTAAAGTACTTGTAGAAGAATTAGAAATAAATTTATGATAAAAATAACAAAACTTTTCTTAACTAGAAAACAATTTATTTGGGTAATATCTAAACTACATAACCATCATCTCAAATGACTTCATGAACTAAGGTTCTAAGTTTTTGTTCAGAAAGACCAACATATCCGCATTACTGGATTTGGGGTTGGTCCTCACTGCTGTGACTACATTGTCTGCTGTTGAGAAAACCCTCTCGGACGGAACTGAATTCCCAGGTATGGCAAAATAATACTAGGCCAATGTGCCGATGAGAGGGTGCTGAGACGATTTCTTCCTCCACCAGTCTGTGGGGGGATCCTTCAGCTGAATGGGGATCACCTTCATGTATCTGGCAATCTCACGGTCTGTTTGTGATGTCAATGATTGAGTGGTGGACTTAATAACACCTGTCATCATAAGACCTAAGCTAAATAAATCCTCTAATGCATCTTTGACTTTGGTTCATTAACATCTTAATCAGATTCAACCCATGCAGATGTTGTTCCAGTTCTACTTCCATGTGAAAAGGAGCTATATTCCTGCCTAACTAGAGGCTGAATGCAAGAAGAGTCAGATAGAGATGGCTGGCTCATCAGAGGAGGAGAAACCTTACTACTACATGATAAAGTGGACTCTTGCTGGCTGACTTGAAAATGTTAAAATACAAAAATAAGTTTAGTCTAGACACATGAATATGAATACATTAATCATTACTTACAGGTACTAACCTTAGTTAAAAGAAATTGCAAAAACATAAAAATTACTTCAGGGACATATGCCTAACTTAGCTTTAGTTATTAGTTAAGCTAAAATAAATAACTTAAGAGTAGACTTCCAGTTCCACTTTCCAAAGAACAAGCACTGTAGATAGTGCAGTGTGAGCTATAATTTTATTAGAGAAAATATTTAATACATAAACTTCGTAGGGGCTATATGGCATGCCTCATACTTTGGCTCCGGAACCTGTAGGAACTCTTTAAATCCTAACCTCAACACTGTGTATGGTCTCAGATCTGTCACTCTGAATTTCCTGATTTGGTTTATGGTGGCAGCATTTTTTGCTTAACAAGTAATGTGTCTTTCAAAGTCTGTTGCTTTGCTTTGGGGTGGGAAAGTGGCTTGCTATCACTAACAAATAGACGTGTAGATCTAGATGAAACCAAAACTTGCGAAGACGAAGTTTGCGAATATTCCGGGGGTGTCTCACTGTCTGTTTAAATGCTCCATCATGTTTGTAGTATTTTCAGATGTATATTACGATCCTACAAATCGTGCAGACCATTGGTTCTTTTTATAATTTCTCTTCCACTCCCAGGTGTCTCCGTCATCAGCTGACCGAAATGTTTCAAACAAATGATTTTGGAGGCTTAGTCGAATTGTCGAAAAAATTTGAGCTGTAGGGATGGGAAGTGATCGCAAAGTGTAGGCTGTGAAGTGACCGGGCTGTGAAGTGACATCATTCTTTATTTACAGTTTCAGAGCTTTGTTTTTTCTATATCAGGTGTGCACAATTAAAGTGTTAATTAATAAGAGAGTATGTGCTCATGTAACATATAGTACTAGTGTTGGCAATTCATTTAAACTACGCGGCACACATGTACACGATCACATATGTAAAACCAGCGAGCTTTGTTTATATGAGTGCATCCGTCCGCTTGGTGCGCTATTGGTTCAAACTCCAACATGGCGCGGCAAGAGTAACGCCCTTTGTATTTAGGTCAATGGTAATGCCTCTATATTTAAGCTCTCTGGGAAATCCACGCTGACGTCAAAGAAAAAGTCATTCCAAATCTTGAATTTTCTTCCATGTACACTACCGAAGAGTAAGGTGCCATTTAAAAAAATCGAAATAAATCACGGTTTGCATATTGAAAAATCATGAATTGAACCGAAGGACTAAAACCGCGAATACCGTGAACCGCGATTATTCGTTGCACGCACCCTAATGAGCTGTGAAATGATAGTGTTTAACTGAGTGCGTATAATTACTGCACCCAGACTGGACTATAAAAAACCCTGAAACTCTAATTCTAGATGCACATTAAGAAGTTAGGAATTTTTCACATATCCACATCCCAAAAACTTCAAGTCGTTACCCATAAGAACTAAAATGTTATATATATATATATATATATATATATATATATATTATTTCAGGTAAAACACCCATATAGTACGTGCATTCATACATACTTAAGATAAAAAGACTAGATTACAATAGAAAATAGCATACTAAATGACTAGATTACGGTAGCACAAATATTTGTCAATATAATCTTATATCTTATATAGATGGGGTTTGTTTTCCATAAGTTTATGTACAGCGCTTTTGAACAGGAAAAGAGCCCTTTATAAGTTTGGTATTATGATAATAATAATGTGAAAAATTCAATAGTTATGACAAATATATAAAGAATTATCCCACTGCTGCCACATGTAATTATGTCGCCACCGTGTGTTGGCATTAATATTTGGCGAAATATGAAATATGCCTTACGCATCCGTGCTTCATATGTATATATTGCGTTAATTGCAAACATTGAACTGGCACTATCGCGCCTACCATAGCCTAATAAATTACGAAACACATTGTTATACCCTACTTTCAATTTGGATATACTCGACATGGAGTAGTCACACCATAGGTCAGAACAAAAAATAAATAAAATAATACGATTCCAGGTGATGGAGCTTCACGTTTTACGTACAACATGCAAATTTACGTAGAATAGTATTTGAGCTTGCATATAGGCATCTCAACTGGAGCCTGATATATCCGGCGTCCTTAAAAAAGTATTGAGAACAACACCGAAATATTTGATGGAATCGGTGTACACAAGGTCAGCTTTATTTAGGCTAAATGGGGGAATTGACAGTTTGTACCTTTTGAGAAGTATACTCATGCATATAGATTTAACTGGATCGTGTACTATATCGTGTACAACACCATATTGTTGACATACATCAATAGGTTTTTGTAGACCAGTGGCTGACGGGGCCAATAGACACATGTCTGAATAAAAAATTGATTTACACACGTTCTATTAATGTAACAACCAACTTTCGTATCTACTAATAGTGTACTGAGGTCGTCATTATGCAAAGAGAATAATATCGCGACAGGTTGCTTTTATACAACTTCGTAAGTTTGAACTCTTGGTAATCAAATCGATTTAGAAGTCTCTTCGTGAATATTTTAACATCTCCGTCATGCATGTCACTTATGAGTGATATTTTATCCTGATCAACTGTTGATTGTTATGATATGGTAAAATACACATGTGACGTCATTCCATTGTTCAAGCACTACAATACCAATAAGTAATGTAGTGTACACACTGCACTACCTGAAGGGCAGATTTTACATGGGTTGATGCCAGTGTGATGTGGAGTTACCTATTGGCGATGGAGACATCGGACATCCGTTCCTCAGTCTCCATTGCCGGTGGGTGGTGTCGTGGTCCATGGGCATTAACATAATCATATTTACCAAATCATATACTTGTAATATACTATCCTCAATCATGTTTCTTATTTGTCTTCTTTTTGTCGAGGTTTGTTTAGCTAATACAAACTCTATATAAATAAATATGCACAATTTTACAAATTATTAAATCATATGAATGACTATTCATAACATCTAAATGTCTTACATATATATATATATATATATCACATGGAAGGGGCGTTGCAGGCTGGACTTTATTTTGTGGGGCTAATTATGGTATCATATTATATTCGGGGAAATAGCATGTGTGCGAGCGCCCACTCCCTAACCAGCATCCACAACTGCGTGGAGGAACACCTTATCGATGTTGGGAGATAGCATGATCTCCTTGATAAAAGACAGGTTTAATTTTGCCAGGATTTATGATAATCAGAATGATGCAGATGAACCAGAAAATATTAGTCCCCTAGTCACCAGCAACAATTCTGATATGTGTAAAGATGATGAACCACAAATCAATCTGACAAACGACCTCATTAAAGATGACATTTTATCTGATAATAAATGTACGCAATCATTTTTTGCATCTAAATTGTTGGGAACTCGCTTCAAACTGAGAGAAGTTCCAAGGCTTGCTCTCTGATATGCATTCTGTTATATTTTCATTTGATTATATTGGAATCAGTGAAGTGTTCCGTTGTGATCTTGACCAACGCATTCAACTTCCTGGCTATCACAAAATTATTACTCGATGTAGAGACACCAGTGACTGGCATAGGGGTGGCGTCGCTCTTTTTATCAAAGATACCTCAAGTTATAAAATTAGAAATGACTTGTCTGTTTTTATTACTCATGTATATGAATCGCTATTTGTTGAAGTTACACCAAAAATATGGTAAATCTATTATTTTAGGAGTGATTTATAGGGCCCAATACATTTCCTCTACCTGATATTGATATATGTAACAACTCACTGCTTACAGTAATGGATCAAATAAATTTTGAAAATAAAAAGGTGTTATTATGGGTGATATGAATATTAACGTGTTAAAATATGGTTCAGATGATCTCATGGACACATATGTAGATGGTATATTCTCAAGGGGATTCTTTCCGCGTATCTTAAAACCCACGAGGGTTACACATTCATGAACCACCCTCATTGACCATATTCTTACCAATGACATTGCTGGTCGTTAATTTTCCGGCATAATTATTAATAACGTGGCAGATCACTTCGCACTATTTCTCGGCTACTAAATCAAAACATCCTAAACCCCATGTTAAACATTACCGTTCATTCTCCAACGATAACATAGCCAACTTTAGGTCTGAAGTCAGTCAAATTGATTTTTCAGACATTTTATCACTAGTCTGTCCCCATGATGCATATACAAAATTTAATGACCTGTATAAAAACCTTTTGATACGGCGTTCCTCTTGAAAACTACAATGGTAAAATCTAGAAATATAAAGCGAAAACCTTGGATGACTGTTGGATTATTGAAAACTATATGCAAAAAAGCTAAAGAAAACTACAGAGTTAAATATATTGCAATTTAAAACGTACTTGAAATTATTCCAAATTACTTACTATAAAACCATACTTGAGGAAAATAAAAACATCAAGCAGATTTGGGAAGTGTTGAAGAAGGCCATTTGGAAGGAAAATTATAAAATAAATCTTTCGAATTCAGTTAATATTGAAAACAAACCAGTTGGCGTCAAAACTAAGATAGCTGATGCTTTCAATAATTTTGTTGTGAACATTGGCTGCAAAGTCAATCATAACGTTCCTAGTGTGAAAAGAGACTTCACAAGCTATTTGCCTAATCATAATGCACAGTCCATGTTTTAGACCCCGTAATTTCTGCAGATATTATAACATTAACAAAGAAATTGAAACCAAAAACTAGCTTTGGCACTGATGGTGTTTCTACCAACTTACTAACTCTGACAATTGATATTACTGTTGATCCTATTACACAAATCGTAAACCTCACCCTTGAATCGGGGATATTTCCAACTGATTTGAAATATGCAAAGGTTGTTCCAATACACAAGTCTGGTGATCCTTGTTCATTAAATAATTATCGACCAATCAGTTTGCTATCATAATTTTCAAAAATATTTGAACGAATAATGTATAATAAAATAATGAACTTTTTTGATGATAATGACATGCTCTATCGTCACCAGTATGGTTTTAGAGACAAGCATTCAACCATTCATCCCGTGCTGCATCTTCTGAACTATTGTGCGGAAGAAATTAACACAACGCCTTCTAAGCTGACCATGGCGACCTTTTTCTGATTTAAGTAAAGCTTTTGACACAATCAGTCACGATATGTTACTTCACAAACTTAATGTTTTTGGAATACGTGCAGTGGCCAATAAATGGCTTGAAAGTTATTTACCAAATAGGAACCAATATGTCAATATCGACTTCCATATATCACAGAACTTACCCGTTAGATGTGGCGTTCCTCAGGGTTCCATCCTTGGACCATTGCTTTTCTTATATATATATATATATATATATATATATATATATATATATATATATATATATATATATATGATATCTCAAATAGCACAACTGAAAATATTCTGTATTTTGCAGATGATACAACAGTGTTTCTTTCTGATCAAACAGTGACTATAATAATTAATTCTACCAAAAGCAAGAGAGGAACATATAATGCACGAAAATACAGGACTGTTATGCTGTCTATAGTACTGGATGACATTTTTCAAAGAATAAATACACATATAAGTAGCATGTTTGGATTTAAAAATAAATTGATTACGACTAGACTCAATACATGTCTCTATATTATTTAAAACCACAAGTTCCAGTTATTTTGATGCAGCATGTGAAGAGCGCTATTGGTCTATAATTGTTCTTGTCGTTTTCATCACCTGTTTTACTCTTAATACGTGGAACAATGATCGTTTTCATAATATTAACAAGCAAGTGACCATGCGTAATAAAACAGGTATATAAAAGGGCTAAAATACTTTCAACATATGATCAGAGTGGATGTAATGTTCGGATGCAAGCAAATCAAATCCAACCGATTTTCCTCTCTTCAGATCCCTAATAGCCATAGCGATGTCGTTTGGCGTGATGATAAATTGATCCGTGGAATCTATAGAATTTAATAATGATTGGACATGACCTTTTCTGGATACATTGTTAACACAGTTCAGAATTCCACTGTAGTGTTGACTCCAAATTTTCTCTGCACCTGTGATACGGTTAATGGATGTTGGCAGTGGTATACTTTTATCTTTCATATTCCTAATAGACTTCCAGAAAGCCGTCATGTCTTTATGAGATAAGGATGTGTCTTAGGCGTATACAGGTGTTGTTTCTTCGATCGCCTGGCATTGTCTTAGGGCGTATTTGAAGCGTAGACATGTGACCTTAATCAGATCACGCACTGATCCATGTCTGGGCTTCCCAAAGTCTCGCCATGTGATATAAGCATGTGGAGCCTCAATATGGGCTTTACGTACATATTCGTTCCAACCAATTATAATATACTGACTTGCTTTATTACACCAATTTGTCGATATGGTGAGCGCACTGGCCTTGTGTAATGCAGTATCACAGACCTCAGCATACATATGATCGATATCGTTTCTGTGTTGAATAGATTCACATCTGTTATCAGTACACTACAAAGATTCAAGTGGTATCCGGATATTACAGAGGAACGTCTTTGTAGTGTGTTCGTATCTGCTAATATCCTCAGGTGTAGCCTTGTGCCAGTTACAGGATTAGTTGTGCGAGTAAGGTAAACCGTCATTATCTCTGTTGGCAATATCATTATTAATGTCACCATCAAGCCTTAAAACAACAGAAAGAGACAAATTATCTATCTATCTATCTATCTATCTATATATATATATATATATATATGAGAATATTGTACTAGACTTTTTGGTAAATAACGATAGAGGGGGTAATTTAAATGTTGACTAAAATAAGAGCTATAATGTTTAGGGCTGTTCATGCTCAAAAAGTAGAAACCATGAATAAAATCTTGCAAAATCTTTCTTGTTTTTTTTACAATTTCCCATTGTATTAAAGAATTAACGAATGTTAATAATTTGTTAACTATATTCAACACGTGCAGGCTTTAAGTGTCATATTAATACACCTGTTGTTACAACTACGCGGAGGGATGCCAATTATACATATGGAATAAATTTAAAAAAAATAATAACCGATGCCAGCAGAATGGGCTATATATATATAGTGCTGGTATAGGTTATTAATATTAATACTTTATATAAATCAAGTGGTATCCGGATATTACAGACATATAAATGCTGCACATACTTAAATGTGTTGATATCACATTCAAATGCATACAACATCCTTTAATGAACTTTCATCAAGACATCTCATTAATCTTAAATCTAGTGTGAAGACACGTGCACCCATAGAGTTTTAAGATTAAACTAATAGATTGAACTTTATCAATGAAAATATTATAATTATATCATCCTGTTATTTTAGTCTATACCTAGACATTAATGATTATAACTGACACGAGACAGGTCATTTTAGGTCAATAAGATCAGCCGAATGTTTACGTGGTTTACTACGTGCTATATCTGATATATCACACAGAGTTTACAACCTGATATAATCTAATAATAGAAATATCCAGCTTTATTTAATCATCTTGACACCAGTTACCTATAATACAGTAAGTATATATATATATATATATATATATATATATATTATTTAATCACCTGTTGTAGTTGAGGGTGGTAATGAATCAGATTACCGTACTTTATAAGCCAGTAATTATGATAATTGTTATCCGTAGTTTCGAATTTGCATGACATCTTAATTGTATGGCAGTAGTACACGTACGTGAGCCATACCTGTACCCCTGACACACAATTAGGATGTCGTACATATCAAATCTTTAGTACTGGTGTCTAAAAGTACCTGAGTTTTGTTTTGCGCGGTTGTCCATATTTGCTAATTCGCGTGAAATGCAAATATGCGTCCTGTCTAGATCATGCCTATGTCGTGAAAATTATATACACAATGGCGAAACAGAATAGGATTATCAGGTTACCATCTTGTGACGCTACAATAAACAATTACAATGAAATGCATTAAAGAAAATCTTTACAAAGTAATTAATGCACATGCATAATCAATACCTACGTATTGATATAATTCTACGCACAGTAAAAAATCTTACTATTGTGTGACTGACTGGAACTACGCTTATACAGGTTGACTAACTTGTTTTGTTTATATTTGTTTGTAAAACAGAAAATTTTTAATAGATCGCAATCACCACTAATTGATACAACACAGTGGCGAACCAATTAAAAACAGAAATGCGTGCACATCCTCACAACGGTTAGGCATCACTCTAAAGATTCGGGTCATGTATATTTAGACAATTCGTAATTGTATTGATGACGAAGGCCGTCATTCATAAATTTGTAATTAGGTGAACACATAATAACCGTCTTTAGACACATTCGCAATATCAATGAAAACAATTATACTAGTTGTATGTTTTATCATTTATTACAGCGACTACAGGTGATTAACGAAGTGTGTATACCCCTGAATTAAGCCGATTAATACAGAATGAGTGCTAATCGGATTAAAAAGGCATTTATGGTTCTGATTGGTGGCAATATAACGAGACTAGCCAAACAAATAAACATGCCACTGAACGAATTGTCATATTAAATTACTGTGAAGTTGTACGAACATATATTGGATTGTATTTACTAGGGGTTTGTTTTGTCTTAATTAGCTTTGTTCTCTTCACAGTAGCATTTATTTAACCAATGTCATCAATCTAATAAGATTTAAAACAATTCTCTCGAGACAACGGTAAAATACAAACTGTAGTCCTAATTCAACATATTAAACATTGCGGTCTTGGAAAAGAGTGTTCATCTCACCTGGAATTGGACCATCGAAAACTTGTAGACAGTCATGACCGATTTACATATTTCACAAGAGTGTGAACGCGACCACGATTATGGAAGGCAGAATTTGGAGGATGTTACACCAGTTGCCAAGGTATCAAGTGGCAAACTAACAGAGATAATTGAACGTCTGTATAGAACACATACCGTGAGTTCAAGTGGAGAAGGATGTGGCGAACCACTAACGGCTAGAGATATGATAAGTAAGACTAACATGAACAGCCAGGAGGTTGAAGACATCATATCACGCCTCTACAAAACACATACTAAGGCAATGCAAGTAAGTGTAAAAACATCACATTCTTGGTGGTGATAACTCACTAATAAATAAATAAATAATAATAATAATTATCTGTTTATTCCAGTATATATTCAGAGTAAAGGTGAAGTATTCGCTACTGGTCGTATTCAACAATACAAACGTATATCAAGTTTTTAATTAAATATATATATTGTAGGATCATCCTGAAGAACAGATAGTAGCCAAAGATACCATCAGCAAACGGCTTGTAAGTCCGACTACTTTAGATCAAATTATAGAACGAATGTACACCACGCATACACTATCGAGCAAAGGTGGTGACAAACAACCTCGAGTCTGTAACAATTCTATCGCCAGAAAGATTGAATCACCAGAAGAAATAGAGGTAAGTAAATTGTTGATTAATAGTAACATGTTAAATACCCTAAATCAGAGTAAACAGTTTATCAGGAACTAGGTCATGTCAAGTCAGTGATGGGATTTTTTTATAAACAGAATAAGTAAATGCCAAAATGATACATCAAGTCTAACCATACTGTGCCCGATGTAAATATTTACGGAATAAAGCTTATAAACTAAGTTTTTACTGTATTTATAATTTTAAGGGCATGTTTGTGGTTGTTTTATAATTCTATGGGCATGTTTGTGATTGTTTTGATAGGAGATGTTTCAGCGCTTACAAAAGACTCACACAAAAAGCTCAGCCGGTGGAGAACCGTGTAGACCATGGGACAGAATTAAACCTCCAGGTTATGGCATGAAGATGTTACCACCAATAGAAGGAATTGACATTAGATTTGCTGGTGTACATAAACCACCAAATGATGAGGTAACACACACACACACACTACGGGGATAATTTGTAGCTGTAGAGTTGCTTCTAGGGCGGACTTTTGTGAGATTTGGTGCCAACATAAGAATCCGATCCAGAGAATGAGTCCCATACATTACGCTTGTTCTACAGTTCTTTAAATGTGATTACTATGAATATTCCCTTTTCCTGACCCAGTGCATGCCCTGTTTATTTGTATTCGATGTTTGTAATTTGCCAGAAATCAAGGAATCAATGGATTCAACTAATGAGATCATGATTAATTAAACCGGCTTCAAGTTTAGCCAGTGTAATGTGGCCAGTTTTAGACATGGTTAATTTACAGGCAAAGTCTGAATTTAGGAATAATGTAGTTAAAGGCGCCGCGCGTTATTTTCGCTCAACTTTGAAGTCCGCTTCTTTCCATAGAAGCGCAAGGATCTCTTTGTATTCGTGTTACGTTTATATATATATATATATATATAACTTTGTATTCTCAATACCTTTGTTCATTACAAACCTAGATAAACAGAACTATGTATACGTCAATCTCAAGAATCGTGATTGTCTGTTGTTATCCGACCTAACACCAAATATTAATGTACTATTAATTAGTTTTAATTTGAACGTTGACGAGGGGATGTACGGTTTCAAATATACACTGGGTCAATCTGAGAAGTCTTAAATTACTGGCTGTTATTAGACATAAATCGATAGTCATTTATCGATCTGTTTACTATGGATTTACGCTAATAAAACGATTAGCGAACATATTAAAGTACACTAAGCCACTAGCTGACATTACTGATATTATCACCTTAAGGTCTGTTACCTTGACAAGACAATTATCTCTGTAACGTTTGTACATGACAATATGTTTTGTTATCTATTGAGCTAGAATTATGTTGATATAAAGGTAAATAATAATTGGATAGAAAATAGATTATCATCATGCCCACGATACAAAGTAACCTAATTTCTGCTATATACGTCTATAATAAACTGCTTATATCTAAGATTAATGGCCAGTTTATTGCATTTTTTTGGTTAGTATCCCACACTTTCTGACCTGTTCAGCTGTACCCTTCTCCTAGCTGCTCGTTTCAAGAAACAAAGCTATAACATTTAAATATATACGTTTTATACTTTAAATCCTATTTTAATATTATCCACACATTAAATGAGAACACATGCCGCATTTTAAATTACAGCTAATGATGGCCAAGTTTAAGAAATTAAACTAGATTTGTACTTTGTGTTTTGAATATAGCTCAAAGAACTGGATGTTAGGATGATGAAGACACAAACCAAAGCCAGCCAAGCTCGATTGGACAATCCACGTATTTTGTTATATCCAGAACGAACCACACTTTGTAATAATGTAGAAAGAATCAGAAGTTTCCAGAGTAATGGTACCGTAGCTAAACAAGCTGTGTTAGAACGTAGAGAAAAGTGGTTTAATTGACTGAACTACAATCATAAATTAACATCATATCAGTACAACTATCAAATGAGTTGTATAAACAATTTATATTTTTATGGCTAGTTATTTGTGAAAATTAATCAACCTGTGTAAAAGTTTGTTATTACATTCTATATTAAAATTATATATATATAAAGTTTTAGTGTTACTAGATTATATATTTAAATAAAAATGTTTATATAGAGAGAGAGATAACCACCCAAAACTATATTGATCAAAATGGCTTCTATAGAAAAAGGCAACTATATCTTCACTGTCAGAGATAAAGGGATTCAGTAATTAGAATCATATATATTGTACAGCACACACTGATATTTAATGTTGACCGTTCGATCACATGTTGATATCTATCCATAATATTTTTTGGGTTTGAACCAAATGTTACTATTAAATGCCCCAATATTTAATATGTTAGTATAGAAATAAATCAATGAACACATTTTCTAATATGTTAATCAAAAGAATTTATTATGTACCCACATAAATTTAAATGGCTTAAATAACACATTTTATGGAGGGTTTAAATTCTTGTGTAACACAATTATAATAGCAACATGCAACACACATCAGCCACACACACACACACAAGACACATCAGCCATACACACAAAAGACACATCAGCCACACACATAGAATACACCTCAGCCACACACAGAGAATACACGTCAGCCACACACACACAAACACACACACACCAGCCACACACACATCAGCCACACTCACACAGGCAACACATTAGCCACACACACACAAGACACATCAACAACACACACACGACACATCAGCCACACACACACACACACAAGACATATCAGGCACACACAATACACATCAGCCACACATATAAATGACGCATCAGCCTGTTAGATATTTCCGTCCATAAACTTGAACTTTCTTTTCAAAAGCCGGAGATCTGATAGCTGTGTTTGGCTCATAAAAAGGATTCATTGAATACTGAAAACAAAAATATCACACAGTACAATAAGTTCATGGTTCCTAAGACAAAATAGAATGTTGAATAAATTAAATAAAACACATTTTTGCCAATCGTATAACTTGACAGCCAAAAATACGGAAGGGTCGTGAATGTACTAGTTTTTGGACAATTATTTCCATTTCAAATACAGTTTCTCTATATTGTCTCCTTGAAAATATCTTGTTTCCCATCACCGACTGACCCACTTTTGAGGGCCGACCTAAATTTTTTTATTTCTGTCTCAATACTTGGTTCTCAGACTAAATTTATAGTTCATGGTGTGATCGCTGGTCGGCAACAATGCAGTGATATAGAATGCGTTCGTTAATGATCCTTCAACAAACATGTCATTCGTTATTCAATAAATCCTCATTAATGATGTAGTATAGAAAATCCTGACTGTGTCACATGTTTGAATTTTTCTTGCGTTAAAACAGCTTACTGCCAATAAACCAAAATATAAATTTTATTTCAACGCTTTGGGAGTCTTCTGAAAGTAAATAAATCACTTGGCACATGGGAAGTAAACAGATTCTTTAGCATAGAATCAGCAGACTTCGGAAAATGTTCACATTTTAATATGCTTAAGATGTCATAGCTTAATAAAACCACCATGATATTGAAAATTGTCAAATAAAATCTTTAATTCAGTGTTTCAATGAATATATAATATATTTAATTTATGAACCAAAAACACCAAATCATAAACATTTCAAATTTTTTTTAAAGTTAGTTTTACTGTTTATGTAAAAAAAAATTTAAAACTTTATTTATAATGTTTTGGGAAAAATATGATGAAAACATCTGTATATGTTATTTATTATGTTGTTGTTAAAATATTATTAAAACATTTATAAAACCCTACACTTTCACATCATAAAAAATTTAAAATTGTTTGTGTGTAGTGGGCAGTCACTGGCAACAATCCACTTTATACATAGAAAAAAATGCCCCCAAATGACGCATATTTTCCCTAAAGTTTGAAAACAAAATAATAAAAGCCTATCTACCCATTTTTCAGTAAAAATATTGGAAACTAGATATTTTTAAAGATGTCTAATCAAACCAATTCATCAGATATATATAAACAAATTAATAATATATAACATACAAAATTTGTATAGCCCCTTATATTATCTATAAGAAGATTACTCTAAGCCGTTTAACAAGGTTGATAATATAGATGTAACAGATTTAGATCTTTGAAAAAAAATTATTTACAAATGCCATCTAAGAGCCATTCCAGTTTGGATAAGGTTTCATGGAAGAAGATTCCGGTAGCCCCAACATTAAGGATATAACCAGTATTGGAGCTAGGGCGCATTTTAGCGACATTGACAAACTTATTTAAAATTGTTGCATTAAAAAAGATACCGCGCGACAGCTATGCAGAATACGTCTCTTGTTTTTTATGATGTTTGCATAGTCATATTGTTATTTTAAGATGTGCTGCAAATAATCAATTAATTAACTGCCTCAACTTCTCTTTGTAATTTTGTTTTGTGCAAGACTACTGGAACCAAATATTCCCGAAGGATCTCTGCCGGGAAACCACATATTTATGAATGAAACACGTACTTCGTATTCTTTAGTCTGCCTCAGATGCCACCATTTGGCATCTAAATTTCTTTTAAAAATTCAGACATCTAAATTTCATTAAAACAATTCAGGCTGCCTAGTACTGCTTCATCCCACTGGAACTCACCTATGTCTCAATATTTGGGGAACTAGCCCAATCACTGCATAACCCATATTATGATGTAGATAGTTACACTTTCCAGTTTCATTCCTGACTAAAACTAGTACTTTAAATACAATAACAAATATTTTCTACAAGAAATTGAAAATTACCTTTACATAAGTTTCGTATGTGTCTTGAAAGAAATTCTTGATTCCATCTTCATTCTTCATATCATGCAACATAACAAATCTCATACATAAATAAAGTTAAGGTCAACATATCAAACCATTATTTATAAGAAGCACATAAAACTGTATATTGCTGAAAAAGACAATTGTTTATCATGAATCACAGCATCTCAGGACAATTCACCAAACATTTCATGAGATAATTCATCTTTTTGCATAAGACAAGTTTGTATAGGTTTTTGCATCCCTAGCTTTCATCCAGACATAATACACTCACCTCACACAATGGCTAGTACATGTACTTAATGACACACTCTTACAAGAAGGATATCTTTATCATTAGATGTTTTCTCAAAAGCCCTGAAAAGCTGCCTTATAAAAGCTCGTTATTACTGTAATGTTCTAAAGCAATTCAGATCTGTTTCAAAATATAACTTTTTGTCTAAAACTATAAACTCTAAGAAAGGCATGTATTTAATAATAATCTGAACAAATCACAATAGTCTGCATATAGAGGTGATCACAGCAAGAAAACAACCTTGGTTCAGGTGAAAAATGATATTATAATGTCAACTGATCAACCTAAGCCTGTGTTATTAGTTCTTCTGGGTCTAGATTCTAAACTTGATACAGCTGACAATAATGTGTTTTTCTTCCAGTTGGAAGACAATTTTAGTTTATCAGGTAATTAAACACTTTTAGTTTTATTTAGAATGCTCCCCTGAATTATTCATTGTATTTTGTCTGGTGTTCTGTATTTATCTTGGTTCAATTCCTGGCCCTTTGTTTTTTTTAGTGCACACCCAACATCTTGGAATGATGAGAAAAGATCATGGTGTTAAATGGTAAACGGACATAATCACCTTGGACATACCCCCCCCCCACCAGACATAATCCCATCACCTGAAGAGAAAAAAAGCAAATATAAAAACAAATATTTTAACATACAGTTTAATTCTTAATTCAAAAGTATTTTGTCATTTCTTACAACTAATATAAGTCTATGTGTATAACACATCAAAAGTTATTTCCATCATATCAAGTGACCAACTCCCCTCAGAACCTCAGGAATTGTTTTGATATCCTGGTTCCTGTCTGAACAAAGCTATGTAGTTTGGCCTGCAGGGTGACTATGTGTCATCTTCTGTGTTTGGCTGGCTGGTTGCTACGGTGATCACTGGGCAAGACAGTTGCAACCAGGGCTTGATCTTTGCACAGACTGTCAAAGTGGATCATGTATATGAGGGGTAGAACTAGTCACAGACTTCATCTCAAGCTCTGTGGTGATATCAGCCTTGCACAAGAATGCAACACAGTTGGAACATTCCCATCTGACGGCTGTCTTCCAGGCATATTTCTAGATTTACACATAATAATAAATGTAATTAAAAGAAATTGGTAAAATAAAATTTATAACTTTTTATATTCTTCAGATGAGGAGGTCATGTCCTGAGGGGATTTTGTCTTGAGGGGATTATGTCCTGAGGGGATATTGTCCAAGGGGATTACATCCTGGATTCATGTTAAACATTGTTTGTTTACTAATAATACACAGCTGTGTATGTCGCTGGATACTGACAAAATGAACTGCTGCATTGTCAATAGCTGACTACAAAAAAACTCCAAATCTTCTACAACTGAATGATGGCAAACAAATATTATCTATTTGTCTTCAACAAAAGATCTAATTTAAAAATTGGTTAATCTTTCATTACCCACAATGCATCAGTAAGAACCACCTGTTACTGTAGTCCACAGCTTTGTTATATATCAAATAGACTCTTTCAACTCCCTGTTATATGGCATATATAAGTATAACATGAATAGCCTTCAGTGAATTCTTACAAAGTGAACATATCACAAGATTCATACATTATAAAGAAATGAGGATACGACCAGCAGTTACAAATGCTGAGACAAACCATTCATTAAACTTGTCAACAATCTTTAAGTACATGTTGTTTGTTGTCCACATTTGCTCATCAACATGATCTAATGCAGCATGGGCTATGAACTGGTTCAAATGTCGATGATCATCTCTCTGTAAATGATAAACAATATTATACTTTTGACTGTAAATAAAAATTAATGAAAAAAGAATACAAATTAATGGGAAACATTAATATAATCATAACAATGGCACACAATACAGTCTTTTGACAGAATTACCTTTGGATCACTTGGTTTGTTCAGTGGAGCAAATTCCATTTCAAATATAGGATT
This sequence comes from Paralvinella palmiformis, assembly GCA_025642065.1. NCBI lineage: Eukaryota > Metazoa > Annelida > Polychaeta > Terebellida > Alvinellidae > Paralvinella > Paralvinella palmiformis. Next base: position 25,258 of record JAODUP010000402.1, read on the forward strand.
GTCATAGTGAGCAACAATGACGAAGTAATAGTTACCAGCCATTGTACACTTTTGTGATTGGTTTACTCTGTATTCATTGTCATATAATATGCATATACATCACTGAATGTTGACAGATAATGGCTCACTTGATAGCTATAAATAACAATATACCAGTTATCAGCATGGTTATACAGACAAATATAATGGTAATAAATAATTGAGTTATTATTTAAACAAAGGTACACCGCATGTAGTTTTGGGCTATTTCAAACTATAATATTACTCTTCAAAATAAAAATATTTTAATTATATATATATATATATATATGTTTGTTTAGAAAAGTCACAGATTTTCTGAAGTTTTATGTGCCATCATCTGATTCTAAATGACAAAGAAAGTCAAACATCAATACAATATATAATAATTAAATAAGCTCTAAACAACAGTCATTGTGAAATATCTTTAGGAATCTAACAGCCAGTTTAACCTTTGAAATCATGTTGATCAACAGAAAATTACAATACTCCAGGCAGGTAAATATTTTTAGTAAAAGCTTATTGAAAACGCTTCCACGTTAGTTTATTAGTGTCATGAATTAAAACAATGCCTTAGAACATATTAAAAAGTCTGATAGTGAATTGGGTTATATGCTAAATATTTAATTCAAATACTTCTGTGTTGGTTTACATTTTGGCATATGATATTGAAGAAGACTATCTGTAGTAGACAGGTTAAGTTCTACACAACCATCATTTCTAGGAAGTTGCTATGATATTATAACTTTAAATACCGGTAGCTGAAATTTTGTGCACACCTTTCTTTAAAGTATTCTTGATTATTCTTTACATTTATCTTAATGAGAAGTTAAATATTTATTATCTCATGATATTTAAGAATCACTTATCCAACCTTGGTTTGGTTCAGTATAATTTACTGAGGTTTTTCCTGTTTTGCTAAAAAATGCATAACAAAGGTTCCCCAATTTAAAGTCCTGATCAGGTCCAAAGCAAAGAAACTTTGAAGTTTCTACATCTGAGCATAAATATATGTTAATAAAACCTAGGTGAACCAATAACGGATAGTTTGAAGAATAAATCCTGAAATTCTTCATACAAATGTGGAGTTTAATGAACTGGAAGTGACCTGTTCTTTAGACCCACAAATTGACTCTTCCATTGATACTTAAAGATGTAGTATAATCAAGATTTGTAAATAGTACATTCAAGTATTATAGAACAATATGGCTGATAAACAGTGAAAAATAAATATATTGATAATATATGAGGGAGTAATGTGTTAGTTTTATACAAAAATAGAAGTATGTATGGGGTAAAGCTTATCTGGAGCAAATGTGCACAGATCTTGCTCAATCTTTGATGTTTTGTTCTTTAGTAAGGTATCCAGTTTAAGTTTGTAGACGATCCAGCTCAGATGGATTAGCACATCGTTTTTCAATGAATGAGATTGGAGTATAACATTTTCAACGCATATTTAAAGAAGTGATTTCACTGAGAACATTGCAGAACTGCATACTTGTTTGTTTGAATAAAATAGGTTTTTTTTCCGCAAACATTTACGTAATTTTTTTCTATAGGAAGAAGAAAATATTCTGTATTTTATTATTAAAATATTGGAAGGTCTGAAGCTGGACATTTGTTTTTCAAGCTCAAAATATTCTGCACTTTTAAATAAAATGTTGGAAGGTCTGAATATAATGTTTCAAATATGTAGATCTATCAGCTGTTGCCATAAACTAATAAAGATGAAACAGAAATCTATCTGTGAACTTTTCAACAGAATGAGGGTTCCGGTGTTATATTAGATAAGACACCCCAATCATCTCCTGGACAGCTACTAACAGATAACAATCTTCTCAATGTTGTCTCTAATTATAATAAAAATACGTAACATTTATATAGGGCCTTATCCAGCTAGATAACTGCTCTAAGGTGCTTTACAGTATTATTATCCCTGTCTCATACCTGTTCCAATCCAGTACACATCAACTCCCAACGAAGCATACAACGAATGCTGCCATTATAGGCACAAAGTATTACTCAAACACACAGCCTTCACATCCTGTAAGATTCTCATTTCTATCAGAGTGAACCAGTCACCACATGACAGCTTAGCAGGTCTGGAGCCTTGAACTCATTACCCTTCAGTTATGAGTCATATGCTCTAACTAACTGCGCCATCATGCATTATGCAGAGTTGTTAATCTTGTCTTGTTGAAGTTTGGGGTAGGAACCCCTGGCTGTCGCCTATTGGGCACAGCCACCTGGTGTTGGCTACTGTTGTTGTGACGAATGGTTGGTTGGACTAAAACCTCCTCCTACTATAATGTCGCGGCCCGGAACCTCCGGCCTCCCGAACAGCACGGTGATGATTTTATTTTATTCACTCTTTTTTATAAGTATCAATTAAATTATGGATGTGCCAATACACTGTATATTATATATTTAATTAACCAAGTGTTACTAAAAAAAAAGTTCCATATTTTAGAGTAAAAAGTAACAGCTCACAAATGTCAAATGGTGGTGGAAGATACTATAATTCTTAATAAAATAATCATGTACACTGATTTTTGTATATTGTATGAACACTGAAGAGTAAAAACAAACTTAGTGTAACATTTGACCTCAAATTATACACACACACACATATATATATATATATATATATATTGGCAGTTTTAACTGTTCCAAAGCCATTTTCATGTCATAACTAATTAAAAACTCTGTTGTTAATTGATATCTACATGCTTTATTTCATGTATTAATAGTATTAATCAATTAAAATGTCCACGATCAAAGTACAATACATATATGCCTATGTACAGATTTAAATAAGACTTTTCTTTTGGCTATTTATTATATGCTTGACAAACTGACTGATTTAACCCGTAACACAACTCCCATGAATTTGACTGAGATTTTGGGGCCAGCACAAAATGTAAAAAGTAAAGCTACAAGTGTCTATTCATGTAGGGCCCAACGATAATTGACTTCAAATTGATGTATTATAGTGGGGGATTATAAGATGCTCTGATCATGCCAGACAGAGTTTTATACATGGTGATGGTGCAAGAAATAAATCATAGAAAATATGCAATAAATAGCTGGTTCCACCTGTATCGCTTTAAATAGTGCTCTTTCTTTAATCAATTAACACAGTACATAATGTATGTGTTAGGATAGTTTTTAATGTATCTTTACTCTCCTCAGTGAATCAAGTATAAGAGAGCAAACCCCAGGATTTGATATGGGAATACTTTCTCAGAATGGTGGCAAATGACAAAGTGCTAGCTAAATGAAAGAAAGGTGGTCGACAACAGGCCACAATGTTTCAAGGCACATCCTGACAAATGTAGCTAAGTTCTGGATGCTAGTGTTTTATCAGCGTTCCATGCCTACAGCTATCTTTTAAAAAATTCATCATATCAAGAAGGTTTTTGACAGCAAAATGGTATTTTAACAGGTTTTTTGTAATCAACTAACCTCGATATATATATATATATATATATATATATATATAGCCTGATGGGTTAGAGCATCTGTAAATTAACCTTTGCAGATGGCTAGTAGTCTACAGGTTTGCTTATTATAAATCTATCAATATCATAGAATTATTGGTGCCTAATTATAATGACATGAGTAATGGAACTGACAACACAGTGTTTGTTACAATGTAACTTGTGAATCTGTACTTTATTTCCAAAAACCATGACTGTAACAGGGGCACAGATTGGGACAAATAAGTTAGTGGCCCACGGCACCACTAACTTTCAAAATTTAGTGGCCCCTATCCAATGTTAGTGGCCCTGAAAGGGGAGTGGTGCGGCCAGTGAACCAAATGCTACAGTGGTTCATGAGGGATTTGTGAACCAACCACCATACTGTACTGACTTGTGGCAAAATAACACAGTCTACACCCCAACAAGAACAAACTTAATATAGCTCAAATAGAGAAAATATACATGCCTGTCAGATTTAAAAAGGAACAATAATAATAATACAGATTACATATAAATTTTCAAAAGTCTATCACTTAATTCCTCCTTCAAATCTAAGTCAACATCCAACTTCAAACCAGGGTCATTATATGATAACCATGGTCTTCCAGCTTTCTACATAGCCAAGAATCTTGAATATTACAGGCCTGGTCAAAATATTCCAGATTCAACCATCTTATTCAGTGTCTGGGCAGACTTTCCGAAGAAAAATAGGTCAGAAGGTGAGAGGGATATCCGGACATTTAGCCAATGGACACTTAGCCAATGGCTAAATGTCCGTTGGCTAAATGTCCTGGATTCGGTGAGAGGGGCGTCCGAAGCACATGAATGATGGAAACAGCAATGTCGCATATGCTAGCACAATGTCACATACAAATTTGGATTTGCATGCCGCATTACGTATATAGGGAATCTCAGCTTTACCACAAATTGTTTCACAGTCGGACAATGTGGGCGCCCAACGGGCAAGTATTTTGAATTAAATGGTCGCCCTTACAAACAAATAGTCGCCAAGGGCGAGTTGGCGACCCCTAATTTTCAGCAATTTTGTAACATATTATCAGATGATGATGATTGATGTTTTACGGCCACTTTTGTGCACAAGGTAGGCTAAATGGAATCTGGGACATTTAGCCAACGGACACTTAGCCAACGGACATTAAGCCAATATTTGCAGGGGGGACATTTAGCCAACATTCAAAATTTTTTATTATGTTTATGAGAGTTTTCATAAATATAGTTGTTTCAATAAATACAAAACATTGTATGTAACTGTATTTTTGTAATTCATTGTACATATGTAACAAACACAAAGTGATGTTTCATATTTTAAAACTTGCTAACATGGATGTTACATATAGTCCACAGCTGTTATATTCAATCGTCATAGTGTATGTAATTGAATTTTATTCAATTCATTGTACGAATGTAATGATCACAAACAAATGTCTCATACTCTAAAATTTGAAAACACAAACATTGCATATAATACATTCTTTATTTCTGACATGTTGTCCATAGGAATACATTGTCAATATTCCTATTATTAAGTCTACATCGTATATTTTTAATATATTTGTTTGTGTTATCTATATTGTTTCCATATTTTATATTTCTTAACTGGGTGCTAAGTATAAATATACTTGAATAAAATATTGAGTCATTTAAGAACAGAAAAAACCCATAGCGAGCCATAATAATCTCATTTAAATTTATCGCTCAAATAATGACACGAGTACTTATTTATAGTGTCTGTAATTAACAAACATCAAAATGCTCAATGGCTTCAATGCCATTCCATGTCTTGCATACGGTTATTGAATTTTGGTTTAAATATGGATGTATATCTGTATGATTTAAAAATGTGTGACACAGACTACTGGTATGTCACGGACTCGATAATCATATTCTCGTTTATCCCACATATTATCATGCAACAAACCTTGTCTCAACAAATTCTGACTGTACATAAAACAGAATCACTGTAAAGGAAGCCAAATCTAATTGCCCTGGGGCCCTTTTATCCTACTAGCCTATAGAAGCCACTGGTTCCAGGTGAAATAAGTTAAGTGTCATTGCTGATGGTCTGGTCAACTTGAAGGTACACCAAACAGAAGCACTGTAAACAAAGCCAGATCTATTTGCACTAAGTGACCCATTTATTTGATAGTGTATTTCACATACATGCATTTTTATTAGCACACTACTCAATATTTGGAGTACGGACAGTTTCTCACCCGGACATTTACTCACCAGCCAGTTGTTCACCTGGACACTTGCTCACCAAGCAAATGAAAAAGTGGATTCTTGCTTACCAGTGAATTTTTAATAAGAGAAAAAAATTGTATAATTATATTATAAAATAATCTCTGAACTTTAATTCCCTAATAATTGGTAATATTCATCCCAATAATTATATAGGTAATATGATACTAAGAAATATATTTCTGAATTAAAATCTTTTTTTTTTAATTTTCCTCATTAAAAATTCTCTGGTGAGCAAGTGTCCACTTTTTCATTTTGTTTAGTGAGCAACTGTCCTGGTGAGCAACTATCCTACACCCTAATATTTGACACATGAATGTCTACATGAATAGTAGGAATATAACAAAATAATGACAGTTATTGTTCTTCTGCACACGAAGTGAATATTGTCTATCTGAACAGTTAAATAGTCTAATTCAGCACTGCCTCTGAGAATCCTATAGCAGAATATCATCTTAAAAGCTTTACTGTTGCATAGAAGATTGTGCACTTTAGTGTGAATATTTACAAAGTTTGAAAATATTCGCTCACTTGATGCTGATGAAACTGAATCCATTGTACATTTTGTGTAGTGGACTATTATTAGCTTGCTGATGATCACACTTTTTGCACTTCTTATTTCCAACAGCAACATGTAAAAAATGTTCCCAAGTGGAATTCTCTGGCCTTCCACCTTTATACATTACTAAAATGCTGGATATCAAATAATAATCACAGTATTAGTTCAATAATTTAAGCAGGTATGTATCAATGTGATATAACACTATGATCATGAGAAAGTGTAACACTGCTTCAAATTAATTTAGATTGGCTTTCTATACTGAGGCAAAATGAAGTTACATTTTAAAACTATGATATATCACCTGGGTTATGCAGTCACATCTTAACAACATTACAATACATGTATGTGTCAACATTGGATAGAAAGTTATTCTGAGACTAGTAGATTATCTACCATATATACAAGTAGTAATTACCCACATGCCTGATATAGTTAAGTAGTTAGTGAAGGGGTCAACTAGACTGGATATTGGGTTATCATAATGTGGATATCATAATGTGTATTAGTCTGTTAACTCAATTACTGTGTTACGTATTGTATGTATTACAGTCATATTGTAGTAGATGTCGTTATTTATTGTTAACATTTTACTATTTAATAGCTGCACTTTATTTAAATTGAGTTTTTTACAAGTCAGTGTAAAAAAAACTAAAAAAAACTTTTACATGACATTAATAACCATTAATTTACGGTGTTAATAACGTCTGTGTAAAAAACCTCCCAACCCTGACATATTGCATGTTGCATATCATTATTTATATTTATGTATAATAACGGAGAAAACAGCATACATTAATATAAATATACAAATTGTACAAAAAGCACCAATAATTATTATGTTGCTAACATCTTATCTAAAGATAGGCCTATATTTGCAACATCCATAAAGAAAACATAATATTGACAGAGCATAATGTTGAATGTTGGCTAAATGTCCCCCCTGCAAATATTGGCTAAATGTCCGAATGCCGGCTAAATGGGCCGAACGACTTCCAAAGGTAATGAGACGAAGTGAAAGACGAAACAACCTTTAGATATGCCCACGCCGGGATTCGAACACGGGTAACATATTATCAGAGTTTGAATAGTTGAAGTTTGTTATATTAATATATCTATGTATATGGATTGTAAATGTTCTTTGTTTTATACACTGATGTGCTTTGAGAGAGAAATGATTAATTGCTGTTCAAACTCGGGTACATTTAAAATGTTGTAATGGTTTGGAAATATTTAGAGAGAAATGATTAATTGCTGTTCAGACTTTGTTAAGTTTAAAATGTTGTAACGGTTTGTAAATATTTAAAACTGAAATTGAAAACTCATGAGTTCCATGCCAGATTCGAATGTCATCGGCTTAGCTTTGTTGTTCGGATTTGGCGAGGGACCTGAATATTTTTCATTGGCTGTTTCGTAATCCATGTAACCTCTGACCCAGCTTAGAGCTGGCAACCCTTTTCAAAATTTAAATCAGTTTTTGTTTGGCTCTCGGTGAATGTAGTTGAAAAGTGAATTGTTGTAAAAGTTACTTGTGATGTTAATGAAAATGGAAATGTGAATATCAGAAATGGATCATTGGTATTCATTAACAATGGATCGTGAATAAATGGATCATGACTTATCAAGTATCAATCGCTGATGTGTGTGTTAGACGGAAGGATGTACTTTAAATGGAGCCCCGGTATATAAAATAACAATACAGGAAAGCAGACGCTCAGGGCTCGTGAAGAGCCTACCCTAAACCCTGATAATATGTGTAGAAGCTTTGTTTATAAAATTATGAACTGGAAAATAAATATTTATTTACACCCTGGTCCTATTCAGTCCTTTCCTGCAAAATGGACAAAACCAGCTGCCTTTGGGTGCTCATTTCACGTTGACACATGTGAAATGGAATAATGTTAAAACTAAATGGAATCACTGACAGAAACCTAGCATCATGTGGTAATACCAGTACCACTGATATCCATACAACAAAGTCACACATCAACACATTGCACACATACATTTGCAATTGTACTTCAATATAATATGCAGGTCCACATTTGAGGTTTAGATCCTTCCCCATACACAAAGAAGGATCTGCTTTCATGGTGTCCAGTGCACTTTTTCTGTATGGAAAAGCACATTTCACTTACACCACTCTGCTAACAATAACATGGCAGTCACAGCAGGCCAACCTATCTACTGATGCTCCATTGTATGGTAATTCCTTGCATAAGCAGACCCATCTTGCAGATCTGGAAATTTGTGTTCCACCCCCGCAATGTAAGCTGACAAGGCATCAGTCTCACGATCTTTACCCCATGTAGTTGCAACATCATTCAAAGGCTTATAACTGTCACTGCAGATGCTTTTTACTGGGGATGCAAATGAGTGGTCAAGCCTTGTATATAATATTGAATGTGCTCACAAAGCTGTGATGTGACCTGCACATGTCTGAAACCATGTCAGACAAGTAGCATGGTTCACTGTTCTTTTTTCAACATCTCAGCATTTTACCAGTTCATATAAATAATTATAAACAGTGTTCTATATGTACAATAAATCAGGCATGTATCAGGTATGCCAACCCTCTATGTTGTAAAATCCTAGTCACAGCAGGAAAAATCCTACTTTGGTTATAAAAGTCCTAGTAATTTTCACGTTTTGCCGAATACACAATGTGCTGTTCAAAATGTTCAATCACTCAGCAGCAAAGTAGTCCCTCACAGAATCATCAAAGTTACTTCTTTGTTCAGATGTCATGGTTTTGTTCTCATTACACTGTTCAATAGACTCCCTTGTACCAGACCCAATGAGGAGGTTTTCCGAATGTTTCTGATTTTCTCCGTCTTCGAATGAAACAGAAAATACAAGTTTGGGCAGATTTAATCACATCTGGTTTGACAAATTTGATATATAACTCCAGTAGTATATTTACAATCTTTGGACAAAGAATGTGTATACATAGTTCATCTCTTTGTAGCAATAGGTTAAGTTCATCAAATACCGGGATGGTAGCATCAAGGAACAACATGTTCACTTTTGTCCAAAGATCTAATAGAGCTAAGTAGATACAAACATTATCATAACATAAATTTAAGTAATCGTAATTGATTACCTTGGTCCTATAATCACCCCAACCCTGGACTACACCCAAGATTACTTTTAGAGACTGTATCCACAATTAACCTCCCACTGTCAATGATTTTTTTTAAAGTCACTGGCTGAAAAAGCAACTTCCTGAGACCCGGAAGACAGATCACATTCCTCTTATCCATAAAAAAAGGGGAAAAGACACCAGGAAATTATAGACAGTAAACCTAATTTCAGTGGTCAGTAAGATGGAATCACTAATCAGGGACAAGTTGGTGCAGCATATGACAGAGGGATGCCATTTTTGTGATGCCCAACATGGGTTTGTGCCTGTATGACACAGCTCATGACACAGCTCATGGTCACACTTGAACTGAGTGGTTAGATAAGGGTGAACCACTTGATTTCAAAAAGGCCTTCAATTGTGTGCCCCACACTCACCTCCTCCAGAAGCTGAAAGCATATGGCATCAATGGAAACCTCCTGATTTGGATACAGCAGAGTGTCATTGTAAATTGAAATCTGTCTGAATGGGTAACTGTGCTCAGCTGGAAAGACCTGGGAAATACAATCGACCGTAACTTGAAATTTCACAAGCACATAGCAAAAGCAGTGAACAATGTAAGTTTTAACTAGACAGGCCGGACCATGACAGCCATGGAAATTGCGCTAAACATTACTTATTTTAGTGGCATATATCTATTGGATGAAGTCTATGCCATTCCTATTAAATGCAAAATTGTGATCTGGAGATCATATAGCCTTAAAGGACTATAAATAAAATCCAAATATAGCTGGTAGATATATAAAGCTTTTCAGGAAGACATTTATCAGCGACTACACGTGTTAATCGCCACGCAACTCAGTGATTCTTAGACTTCTAAGCCGAGACCGTAGTGTGAAATTCAGCCGTGAAACACTGCTTATGGCAAAGAAATATGGAGATAAGAGATCCATAGAAATATAAAGACATCAAAGAAATAAGGTATGAGCCATGACACGCAAGTTACAGAGAGATTTGGAAAAAGATATCTCGAGATAGGCAAAGTCAAATCTAAAGCAATTCTGGAACTATGTGAAAGGCAAAATTAAAACCAAAACCTGAATTTCAGATCTAGTCATTCAGTCAGATGGAATTGGAAATAAAGAGATGCTATCCAAAACAGACCAGGAAAAGTCCAAGTTATCTCCTTTTTCAGCAGTATATTCACCAAGGAACCAGATACATCAAAATTGGAAAACAGGGTTGTGGACTCACAGCTGAAAGATATAAAACTTTCCAAGAAAGATGTTGTCAAGAAACTAATCAAATTGAAAATAGATAAGTCCATCCAAAACATTTGAAAGAAAAAGCAGAGCAACTTGGAACGACATTGGAAATCATATACAACTCAACCTTAGAAAATGGATCCATGCCAAAGGAATGGAGACAAGCCCATATTACTGCAATTTTTAAGAAGGGCAGCAGGAAAATAGCATGCAACTATAGACCAATCAGTCTTACATGCATAGCCTGTAAGATTATGGAATCATTAGTAAGGGATGATAGCTCATATGAAGAAAAAGAAACAGGTTAGAAATAATACATACACAGATCACATACTAGATATGGTAGAAAAGGATAAAGACTTGGGTGGACTGTAACCTTAGCTTCAAACACCATATAAGGGAAAAAGTTTCTAAGGCAAATCAGATGATGGGAATAATATGGAGATCCTTCTTATACCTGGATACAGAAAAGTTTAGAACTAGAAGATTGTACAATAGTCAGACGACATCTATAATATGCTAACTCGGTATGGATGCCAAGAAGGACATTATAAGTATATCTTTTGAAGAATGTTCAAGGGCAGGCAACCAAGCTGGTTTCAGGCCTACAGGATCTAAATTACCATGAGATATTGAAAAAAAGCTAATCTACTGACCTTGGTGTATAGATGACTAAGAGTAAGAGATGTTCAAGATGGTCTCTGGGCCATATGATGAGCAAGTGATGCCAGCTGCAGTTTCAGCAGAAGAATGTTCATACAAAACAAAAGGGCATAGCTATAAGCTGCCAAGAAACCACAACAAGACCCATCAAAAATACAGTTTCTGTAGAATGTTTTTCCACTGTTTTGGAACTCTTAACAGTGAAAAAAAGTATCATATTTTTTAAACACCCACGCCGATACCTCACCAACAGTTGCCAGAAAGCAATGTTCCGGGTTGTAGGCTGGATTTTGAACCGGTTTTCAGCAGTAAATGAGTCATGATAAACAACAAATATTTATCAGCCTATAGTTTAGCATAGATTTGAAATAATACTAAATATACTATTGTAATAATTTCAAATGTCATGTTTAAAAATATTTACTAAATATAAGAATCATGCTTGAAAGATGGGAGAGATTTTGATGAGCTCGTGATCTTGGCTGGTAAACAGCCATTTGCATTATGATGGTCACGTGACTCAAATACTGATTGGCCAGTTGTCCTTGTTTACAGTAAATAAAAGCACATAGTGGATTTCTGTCCCTTTCCTGTTTATTTGTTTGATCCCTTTGGGTTGTTTCCATTTTATGTTAATATAAGAATCAGCTTGAAGGATGGGAGAGATTTTGATGAGCTGGTGATCTTGGCTGGTACACAGCTATTTGCATTATGATGGCATTAATGCTAGACCAGGACCAGTGTTTCAAGGCCCGGTCTAGTATCAGTGCCACAGCACTCGACATGCCGGTCTAGTGTCGATTTTAATGGAAAAACATTAAAAATTAGTACAGACCTACAGGCTAATACTAACAGATACCTATCAAATAACCAAAGACATCTGTTTATTAACTTGTGACATATCTAACAACAAACACACAAATGACTTCACTTGCTATATCCTGTCAAATCTTGGACACATGCCTTCTGGCTATGAATCAAATTGGTGTAACAGATTAACATCACAATCAACACTCGCAGCTTCCCAACTGACCAGTATAATGAGTGTTCTGGAATTTATTTGAATACTGTAGATCTTTTTAATCTGGCGAAAATGTCGAGTGACATAATAACGCCATTTTTTTCTGTCTCCAAAATATTATGTTGTATAGAACTTCATATTATACTCTGAAAGCACTACTTTGATAACACACTGAACATGTGTATATTGTCATTCATTCAACAATCGGTTCACATGGTAATTTATAATAAAACAATCACTCGCTTAAAGCTCATTTGTCCCTGGCATTGCCCCCTTTAGAATAACTCATAACAGAGATAAACAATCCTGTTTTTTCCCAGCCATGTTTAAGAACATCAGTTTGTCAGAGTACAGACAGTTGCTAACCTGGACACTTGCTCACCAAGCAAATAAAAAAGTGGACACTTGCTCACCAGTGAACTTTTAATCAGAAATTTTTTTTAATAATTTTTAATTCAGAAATACATTTCTTAGTATCCTATTACCTATATAATTATTGAGATGAATATTACCAATTAATTATTAGGGCATTAATGTAAAATTCTTATCATGTTAATTGCAATTTGTCTATAGCTTGATTATCAGCTAACATTTGTTGTCATTCAATCATGGGAATGGTTTGTCAATTACTAGTTCAGATCTGCTTAGAATGGAATTATTCGTTACCTAAAGGCCAAGATTTGGTTATGGCTGTCGAATAATGGTGTGCTCTGAAATATGGTTTTCCCTGAATAACCTAGAAAAGAAAGCAAAAATCAACTTTCCTGACACAGCAAAATTTGCCAGTTTTGCTGCCACCAATATGTTCAAAATAATGAAATAGCCAAATTTTGCTGTCGCCAAATTAAGCTGATCTACACTATGCAGATTAGCCTTTAAAACAGACAAAAGTGTTCTACACATTAGATGTCTAAAATCCGTCAGCAGGAATTTCAGAGGTTTTTTTTTCGATTTCAATTACTGTCATGCTTTTGGGTATATGTCTTTGTTAAAAATGTGGAATTTTGTAAAAGGAGTGAAGTAGCCAACTGTACAGAAATCTAAATAATACATAAATTGTATATGTGGGTAGAAACATGGCAATAAGTTTTGTATTTCATGGGTCAGTTTGAGCTGGCAGCCATCTGGATAAATAATTATGCGATAGCATATACATGCATGCTAAGTGAATGCAAATGGAGAGTGATGACATCACAAACAACTTATGCATGACGGTACTTCACTGGGCAAAGTAAGTTGGAGTTTACTAAGAAACAAAGGATACTACTGAATATTTATGATTCTTCTTCTATATGAGGTTACTGAATGCTGCCAGGAAACAAACTCTGCATATGTAAGAAGGTGTACGAGCCATTGCCAGTTACAATTATAATATTTAAGTTTTTTTACCATTTTATGTTAATAGTATGACATAAATATGGATTCCATATATCATATTAACTGTTTTCATACTTTGCTGAAGGAATTGTATGCAAATTTTGGTAACTTAATTGTGTTTCTTCCTTGATCCTCTGTGTATGAATGAATTATTAATGTCTTTGTTTGCTATTTTGTGCTTTATTTTATATTTAAACAACAATGGGCTTCCCTTATCACCTTAACAGTCACAAGAAGAAAATTCCTGGCCAGATTGTGGACATGACCAATAATTTATTACTGGATGAACTATGAACTGTTGATCATTATATACTTGTATTGTATTAGAGTGTGGATCAATAAAATCACAAACACATAATAATTATCTTTATCGCCTCCATGGTCTAATTGGTAGTGCGTTGGACCACAGATCACTAACACCTAAGTTTGAATCCCAGCACGGGCATAGCTGATTTTCATCTTTAACTTCGCTTCATTACATTTGGAGGTCATGCATCTTATCTGGCTTACCAATCACTTAGTAATCACTCAAATCATGGAAATGATTCAAGATGTCATTGTAGAAACCATAATTCCAGAAAAGAAAACTGCAAAGGGACGTTCTGTATCACAAAAGTAATACGAAGCGGAGAAGAAATGATAAGTATCAGGATCTGGTTTTTAATTATGAGGCAGCTCTGAAATTGTGTCACAAAGCCAATTATGAACATATATCAAGGTTGGGGCCAATGTACTCGAGTACACTATTTGAAGTACTCTGATGTACTCATAACAGGAAGTAGTTAGTACTTGTACTCCAGTACATTCATAAAGTACTCGCACTTTCGGAGTACATTCACCATAAACAGAATATTGTTTTCAATTTATCCCCATTTGCCTTTATAAATTATAGTCATTTTCCTCCCACATTGAATTTAGAATGATGTCCATAGAAATTGGCCAGTTATCATTTTAAACCATAATCCCTATGGATTAGGTCACTTTGTTTTTATTTCTTTTATCAGCACTAGCCTTATCACAGCGATATTTTTGATTGTGATTTTAAGTAGATCTCCACAAAGTTCAAACATTTACGTGTTTTTCAGTGAGGGAGACTTATAAACCTGCTAACTCTGCATTTAGGGGAGAAGTGGGGAGGTTCTACCACCTTATAAGGTATTTATCATGTTATTTGTGACTCAATTCAATATCGTAAAGGTTACTTATATAAGCAAAGTGGAGGGGGTGAAATTCGACCACAGTGCGGGGCGGATCAACCACAGTCCACACGTATATATACATAGTGTAGACCTTTGAAATGTTGACATCCAGATACAAAAGTTCAAATTTTGACACAACCACTTTCAATCACAAATTGTTTTTGGTGGTGTACTGTTGTAAATTATTTCAAAGTAAACACCAAAAAAATTATTATTCAGTGATATATTACGTTTCAGCCTAAAACTATTACAAAGTTGTTGTGTAGCTGAGCATCAGAAACCTGTTCACTGTCACTAAAGGTCCGAGCACTCAATGCGCTGGTTCCAGATAGCACTGAGCACTTAACGCTGGCTCCCAAATCCGGACACACCCCAGGCTGTCACTATACGGCATGGCCTCTTATAGGGGGTTTGTTAATTTCATGCATGATTTACTGCAGGACATATGGTTGTTGCAGAGTGCTCTGATTTTATATCCTCGCCTGAGCATCCAAAACAGTGCTCGGCTCTTTACCACAAGCATACACGGCTCTGACCAGTGACCTGAAAGAAAGTTTTCAGGTCAATCGTTTCAATGCTCAGCTTCCTGCTCCGCATCCGAGCACCAGAAAAACACACATTTGGCGCATGCCCATTGAGTGTCATGCAACAACGTCCACAAACTATTAAGCCTAATAAATATTAAAATAACGATAGGGTTTTAATATTGTGGTAGAGTCTCCCCGCCTGGTCAAACCTCCCCACTTTTTCCCATACGCCATGGCCCTAGTGACTAAGATGAATCCTAATCTAGATCTACTAGTAAATGAGTAATAATAATTTAGCTGTTGTTACGTATCCGAGCATCAGAATCGTGTTTGCTTATGATAAAGGTCCGAGCAATCTATGCGTGTGCACCAACTTTGGATGTTTCCGGTGCTCTGATGCAAGTTGAGCAACAGAATTGTGTTCGTTGGAGATAAATATCTGAGCATTCAGCATCGGAAAATGTTCATCAATGTTATTATAAATCTGAGCCATTTCATGATCGTTTTTCATCTGCTCGCATCAGTTTCAGTGACGGGAGCTTTGTTGTAATTACTGCTACTAGTGTTTAATAAAGATACGAGATTGAGTCTATTTACTATTAATATGCATTATAATCAGATTAAAAAGAAAGTCACTATTTCATGGTTCCCACAGCCAAGGAAATGTTATTTTCTAGATCTATAGGTATAGACTACTATTTAGTCAGGGTTTTTGTTCTAAGTGGATTTTTTCAAAGGCAGTAGAGTAGATATGGCAGTTTTCAGACACTTAACACATAATTAACCACAAAATTTTATGTTTTCATTTTAGAAAAGTAGAATCTATTTCAAAACATTTATCCAACTTCAAGCTTCCCATAAATGTGCATTCCATTCTTAATTATATATTTTTTGGCACAATAAATTTTCTGTAAGTGAAGCATGGGTCACCAGGCAGAATTCTGACACTTCCAGCAGAACTTTGAGTATTCTATTTTTAAAGTTTGGTTACGAAGTTAGAATCGGAAGGTCAACCAAGATTCGAATTACTGTGTTCCTAACTCACAGAATAATTTTTTTTGTATTGATGTCTATGTGAAGTGGTAAATTATATTCCTATAGATCTAATGAACCATATATATAGATCTAGACCTAGTCTACTACTAGATGTCTAGTCTAGGTCTAGACGTGTAGATCTAGATTGAACTGGATATGCTAGACCTCTAGGATTAGGTCTAGATGAGTAGATCTAGTTTAGATTATATTAATTCTTCTAGATGTTTACACAGTATGTCAATAGACTAATCAGTCTTTTTTCCTGTTGAATCTATCTAGAACCATTCGCCCAACTACCATGCCTATATAAAAAAAAATACTCGACCGAACAGCTGCAGGAGGCAGTGAAAAAAGTCATGGCTGGGGAGATCAGTCAGAAAAAGTCTTCGACTTTCTATCAATCTATGCCTATGGCTATGCCAACCCTATCATGTCCCAGTCATGACGGATCTCGATCACGTGCATGGCAAGGTGATATTCTTTTTTAGTCTTGTAACACTGTAATTATACTTCGATACATACTACACTTGATTTTAGAGAGTCTTTGTTTAAATGCATATAGACTATTACACAATTAACTGTTTTATTTGTGTGCTTTACAGAGTAAAAGTTCGAAACCTGGACCCAGGATACATAACCTAACGGTAACCACTTCGTAATAATTTAGATCTATTACGAGCAATTTATTGATAAGTTTCCAGTACAAACCTTTCCGCAACGGAAACGTGTCGTTACCGTAGGTAGTCTACACAATCCAATCCCACTAATATATATATATATATATATATATATATACATTTAGTTCTAGTCGTAAAAGTTCCTAATACCGTACCCTTTCGTATTTTATGTTTATCGTCCTGGTTTGTACTATATACCCCCTTACACACAAACCGGGTGAACCTAAATACCGCAAGCACAGCACAGACACAGCACCGACACCCTTAGTGACATTAATAAAGTATTTTGCTATTGCATTTGGATTCGGGACCTTATTCACTTGCATTATTATCAAATAGTATCTGTTTTCTTTCAGCTTTTGGTACGACACAAACAGTGATGAATCAGGCAGTTAATGTGCCGTTCGCTAGATGGCATTACTGTGCCTAACTGTTGATCATAAGCCTAGATAAGGGGACATCACAGACATTAATACTATTAAATAAAAGGTTTTATATTTGGATTTGGGACCTGACCTAAAGTAAATAGTCTTCATACTGTCGTGCTGCTGTCAAATACATAAATTATAATTAACGCTTAATTGTAGAGTGGTTAAACAAATTCAGATTTTTACGATTGATTGATTTGTTTTTCGGGGAGAATCACCAGGCTGTCGCTTATTCAGCACAACCTCTATGTTAGGGTGATTGAGAAATGCCTGCCCCACCACTCACAGGAGAGGAGTACGGAAAGATGGAACTGAAATACCCTGAGGGTGATCACTGCCAGAGTGTTTTATGTCCCAGGGGTTAACATCCCCTTTATTTTTAATAATTCAGTGCAGACGGCAGCGTCATTTAACGTGATCAGCTACCCACGATGTTGTGAGCCGAGAAATTAATCTCTGGAAAAGTTTCTATCTCTTGCTGGGATAGAACCTGTGATGTTTGTAGATTGTCATCAAGTATATTATTAATAAATCACAGATACAATCTTGACCATCTGGTTTATTCTCTAAACTGTTTCCGGCCCGTTACAATTCTAAATACCAACATTAAGTCCTCGATATAATTAATTGTGGACTGTTATGGAATGGCAACATTACACCCCCCTATCTTTATTGAAAATGTATCATTTCATATATGTTTCACTCAAGTTAAACAAGGATTTGTAATAGGTAAATTTCGAACAATCTTAAATTCAAATTTTGAATATCCGACAATAACACTGAATTTTACACCTAGATAATGATTTATCTCAAGTCAATTGATAAGCTACATTATAATAATATATATATATATATATATATATATATATATATATATGAAACTAACTCTGATAAAACAAATTATAAAATCTTACAGAACAATGTACTTCATTTTACATCATAATTACATTCACTCCATTTAGCTTCATTCTTACACATATAGTTGTATAAAACTACAGTGTATATATATATATATATATATATATATATATATATATATATATATATATATATATCACTTAGAAATAAAGTCTTTATATCTTGCTGGCATTCTGATGCGTCGCTTTGGACGACCTGCTGAGACATCTGTCACATTTGACTACTGTCTTGATTAAGTTCATCAATGTTCACTGTTATTATTTCTGGCACGTCTTGCGAATAATCATGGTCAGTCACTTTCCTGAAATGTGATGAATTTCGTGTTTTGCTGCCAAGAACAGGACTATTTGCTGTTATCGTGCTCCCTTTCACTTGCACCACAGACATTGGTGCTGGATTATATGCTGGACACAATTTATCCGTTTTGGTTTGTTTCATTAACACTGTATCCCCAACATGGAGAGGAATGTTCGGTCGTACACAATTTCTGGCATCTGCATACTGTTTTTGTTGCTGTTTGTTGATGAATAGTTCGGGTAATAGCACTTTTATGTTCGAACCAAACAAGAGTTCTGCGGGTGGTCGACCTGTTGTCACATGTGGCGTTGCGCGGTAATTTCGTAGGAATTTGTACATTTCATGGTAGCTTCCCTTCCACAGTAGCACTTTTAATTGCCTTGTTCAAAGGTTTCATAAAGTTTTCTGCTTGCGCGTTAGATCTTGGCCACACTGGCGTAATACGATGATGACGTATACCACAATATTGCATGAATTTACGGAATTCAAATCTTTGAAATGGCGGTCCGTTGTCAGTTTTTAATGTTTCTGGCATTCCGCGTGTTGCAAATATTTTGTCAAATACTGGGATTACACTTCTGGCTGATGTGGATCTCACCAGCTCCACCACAGGAAATCGTGAATATTCGTCAAGAACTATTAGACAATAATCTCCGCTAGGATATGGCCCACAAAAATCAGCACACAGAGACTGGTAGCTGTGAAATTTGTAACGGTTGTAGCCGTTCATCTTTAGTGACGACAGTACATGTAGCACAGTTTTTCACTATGTCTTCGGTGAGCTTATCCATGTAGGGAAACTACACCTTAGCTCTCAACAGGGACTTTGTTTTTACCAATCCCTGATGACCTTCATGAGCTATTTGTACAACTTTACGCCTCATCGTCACAGGAATAACAATCCGGTGTCCTCGTAACAGAATTCCGTTCTCTGTAACACTAGGTTCACTGGACAATTTTCCGTATATTGACATTTCTTCACAGTTTTTAAATTCATGCTATAGCCCAGTTTGTTGACATTTGATCACATATGCGACAATGCTTTGGGACACGTTGTTTCACACACGTAGTTGATATATTCTTCTGTGACCTTCCTGCCACGCTCAATTGTAGATGCGACTGGGTGACGCGACATGTAATCAGCTGGATTACCAGCGCCGGGTCGGTACACTGTGTTTATTTTGGCTAGAACGGACGTGTTTTGAATCTGCTGCTGCTAAAATCGTATAAACATACCATGAGGAACATGCAGTAGTCGCCCAATACGACAAAATATCGAATCATTGACACAGTGAGGTCAGGAATGTCGAATCGATTAACATAATTAATAGACAAAGTGAACAAAAGGTGCCATATTTCGGAAGAGATTGCTAGGTATTCCACCATAGGCATTGGCCATATTGTAACTTTGTAAAAACTCATGGTCAACTCAAACTACCACAACAAGCGTAAGCTATATCGATCATATTGGCAAAGCACGGTTTGAACACGCGAGGCAAGCATGTAGTTACCCCAATTTAAAACTGTAAGTGCCACTGATACTTGTGTGATGTAATATACTGTACAGGTGTGTATGCAATAATATACACGTATGCATATTATCATGTACTATGTAATGATTAATATTCTCCTGTTGTTGTAAATGCCTTATGTTTAGTGATATTACTATGTGTATGCTGGGATCACTTATAATCTTTATCGATGATATATTGACGCATAATGTTTAACAATTTGTTTTTTAATCTTCCAACGAATCTAAGCCCCCTTCAATTTGATGGTCCATGAGACCTAAATTAGTTATATTACTATTAGCGGTCGAATACAGGTAGCCTATTTTAGACGTAAAAAACTTCATTGACCAAAATAATAGGTACCCTAATAAGAGATATTATATTGAATCTTAGTTTACAATGTAAATAAAAGACGTTGAAATAATAATTCCCTGGTAAGCTTTGGTTGACCAACCACCGAAATGTGCTGCTAAAGGTATATGCCAAGGTGTACAACGGAACTGTTAATTAACCTGGATACCATTACCGTATTTAGTTTATTTTGATACAGTGTATTGTATACTAGTTTGTTTGTATGCATGTATATGTTTTAACATGTTGCACGTTTGAAAATTGAGAAAACATAAACTCTTAAAATCTTTCTTCTACTCCTACGTAAATCTGATCGATATTCTTGGCCTCCCTTGTATGATGGCGGCGTACACGCAGTTTTATGCTTCACTGAAGCAGCTAAAATGGTTTATGTTTGTGCTGCCAACATACTAGGTAACTATAAATTACTTTCTTTGTGATTAATTAATGGAACGGCCTAACTGTGTTTTGTCTTGATTTGATATTTTGTCTTGTAAAATTATACTATTTGACTATGCATGTTTTAATTATGTTTTGTTTTATATGTGTAATTAGTCTACTGCGGAGTTATACGTTTCACCGCTTTGTCTGCTGTCCAAGGTGTGCTATTGAATATTTAAGTATAAAATGGAATTATAGGGAATGTAATGAGCATAAACCTAATCTTTTTATTTCAATCAAAACGATAAATTGAATATTGAAGATGATGATCACAACCTCAACTGTCTGTTAAATAACTATTATGATGACAATGATGGAGAAAATCCTCTGGATGCTTTCCATATTGACAGTAACTACTATGAAATCGAACAAATCAGTACAACAGTACTGGAAAATACACAAAATTTCAAATATTATACAATGCATTTTAATATTCGCAGTTTGCCAAACAAATTTAGAGAACTGAAAGAAATAATCTCTCGATTCCACGATATAAAAATTAATATGCATTGCATAATGTTGTGTGAAACATTCCTAACTGATAGCAACTATGTATTTTATACAATCCCGGGTTATAAATTAGTCTGCAGAAATAGACAGACTGGTTCACGAGGTGGTGTCGCTGTGTACATCAGGGATGATTTAAATTACATTATCCGTGATGATATTTCTGTTAATATCGACGGTAAATTTGAATCAATATTTGTTGAGGCTCATTCAAAAACTGTAATTGTATCTTTGGTGAAATATACCGAGTTCCTAATACTAGTGAAATATTATCGATTAGTTACTATGAAACGATTTTAAATAAACTCCAACATATTAAAAAAGACATTGTGTTGGGAACCGATCAAAATTTCGATTACCTCAAATATAAAAATCAAGCACATGTTTCTGAGTTGATGGACTTTTCCTAAATGCAGGCTTCTTACCTACAATTACAAAGCCAACCAGATGATGATGATGATTGATGTTTTACAGCCACTTTTGTGCACAAGGTAGGCTAAATGGGCCGAGCGACCTGCGAAGGTAATGAGACGAAGTGAAAGACGAAACAACCTTCAGATATGCCCACACCGGGATTCGAACACGGGTGGTAGTGATCTGTGGTCCAACACGCTACCGCTAGACCACGGAGGCGCCCCACACTTAGATAAACTTTATAAAGAACAATTGGGTAAAGAAAACGTATCACGGGAACATGTTAAATATATAACTTATAGAAATAACTTTACCAGAATCAAACGTAAACAAAGGGAGATATATTATGGTTACTTATTTCAACAATACAAATCAAACATTAAGAAAACATGGAGCACATTAAATGAGATACTCAACAGAAAAAATGACAAAACATCAATATCAAATTCATTCAAAATAGATAACACAATTGAAAACGACCCCACTTACATTGCAGACAAATTTAGCTTTTTTCTCTGAGATTGGACCTAAATATGCTTCTAATATATCACCGTCCAACACAAATTATCAAACCTACATGCCGACATGTAAGAAAGCAACATCTCTATATTTTCGTCCTAATGACAGTAAAGAAATAACAAACACCATAAATTCTCTAAAACTCAAAACGAGTTGTGGAGATGACAATGTGAATACGCTATTACTAAAACAGATAAAATTTGTCATTTCGTTACCACTTAGCATAACTATAAATAAATCGATGGAAACCGGTGTTTTCCCGTCAAAACTTAAAATTGCAAAAGTAATACCAATTTATAAATCAAAAGATAAACAAAGTTTTACAAATTATAGACCAATTTCGCTTTTATCTAGCATATCCAAAATATTTGAAAAAAATAGTCCATAATCGTTTGTACAATTACATGACAATTAACTCGTTTAATGAACAAGAACCAATATGGCTTCCGTAAAGGCCATTCCACAATAAATGCAGTTTCCAAATTTACTTATGATACTCTACTCGCATTGGAATCGAGTAATTATACTCTTTCTGTGTTTCTGGACCTCTCCATGGTGTTTGATACAATAAATCACAATCTTTTATGTAAAAAAGTGTGCCCTTACCGCATACGTGGTGTTGCCTTGGAGTGGTTCAGGATCTATCTAACAGAGTGAAAACAATATGTCTATTATAAATGTATTGATTCAAAATTATTTCCCATAACTTGTGGTGTACCCCAGTGATCTGTATTGGGACCACTCCTCTTCATTATATACTCAAATGATCTACCAGTATCCCTCCGGTGCACCGCATGTATACTATTTGCAGATGATACAACAATTTATGTATCTGGTAAACATATTACGGAATTATACAAACTGGTTAGCTGAGTGGTTTAAGGTGAATACATTATCTTTAAATATAAACAAAACACATCATGTACTCTTCTAAAAAAATAAGAATGTTAAGTTAGACAAACATGTATTAAAATTAGATAATAAAATTATTAATCGAGTTAAATGTGTAAAATATCTGGGACTACTAATTGATGAAAACCTAAACTGGCATGAGCATATAGACAGTTGTAGATCAAAAATATCTGGTGGACTATATGCCCTCAATAAAATTAAGCATATCTTAAGTACACACAATATGAGAACAGTATACCTCAGCTTGATATATCCTTATTTAACATATGGCACGCTATTGTGGGGTTGTAGTCACTCAACGTACTTACGGTGATTATAAATTTTACAGAAAAAGGCAATCAGGACCGTCTCGAAATCAAACTATAATGCTCATACCGAACCTTTATTTAAGGAACTACAGATTCTCAAGCTAAAGCACATATGTACTTTTCACTTTCAAAAATGTATTCATTCATTCATATCTCTTTACCAGATCCCCTAATGACGATGTTCACTGTAAATAGACATATTCGTTCATACGAAACAAGATGCCTTCACCAGCCACACATACAATACAGAAAAACAGCATTTTTATCAAAGACATTTATTTACCTAGCGCCTGAAATATGGTACAAACTGCCTGAAATAATAAGACAGTTGAGGTCGCAACATAGCTTTAATAGATCTGTAAAGATATCTCTTACGAACTCAAATTAACAAAGTCGTTTATAAATTACATATATTGTATAATATATTTTACAATATTACCTTATATTATAAATATGTAACTTTGAGGCCACTGCGCCTCCTCGTATAATCAATTATGTTCTACATGTTTGGTCTTTATTTTGGACGTTACAGCTTTTTGCTTGTCTTTTGGCCTGATGATATTTACTTGTAAATAATATTATGCGATAAACAATGTAATAGTGCTAATGTATATATCATCGAATAAAATTACTTACTTACTGTGTTAAATGTATATTGCTGTAGACGTAAACACCATCGTTCAATGCGAGGAGATGGCTTAGCGACATCTGAGAATATGCTGACTAATGCTTTTGTGGTCTGTGACCACTGTCAACTTTATGCCGTACAGATACAGATGAAAATGTTCGACTCCCCATCAAACAGCTACAGATTCTCGCTCTGTTTGCGAGTAACGAGATTCTACGTCGTCCAGTGCACGTGATGCATATGCGACAATTTGAACATCTCTACGGCCATCTTTAGTGGGTTGTATCTGGGTTAAAATAGCACCAACACCATGTGGTGATGTATCGACCACTAACTCGGTCTCTAACTTGTGATTGAAATACGACATGACAGTATCACTTGTCAAACTGTCCTTCAATTTTAACCAGGCATCTTCACACTCACTGGTCCAGTTAAACAGACTATTCTTACGAGTGAGCTATCTTAAGTGGTTTCACAAGAGAGGCTAGACCAGGTATATATCTTTGTACGTAATTCGCCATGCCTAGAATAGACTTTGTCTGTCGGTCTCGGCGCATCACGAACAGACTTTATTTTTTTCGGATCTGTCGAAACACCATGTTCATTAAAAATGCTGCCGAAGAATTCCACAGAGGATTGGAAGAATTTGCATTTATTTCGATTGAGTGTTAAGCCCTTCTTCATGAGACGTTCCAGACATGCACGGACGTGTTTCTCATGTTCTACATCATTCCGACTGGCAATGATGATGTCATCAGAAATGTTCTCTACTCCATCAAGCCCATGTAGCACTTGCTCCGTGATTTGTTGAAATTTTTCACTGGCGGCATTTACACTAACATTTAAACACTTGTAACGGTACAGTCCTAGATGTGAACTAAACGTAGTGATGTATCGGATGTCATGATGCAGCTCCACCTGGTGGTAGCCCTGATTGAGGTCCAATTTTGTAAATACACAACAACCATTCAGATCATGTATCAACTCATGAACAGTTGGCATTGGATGTTTGACTCTTCCTATGGCTTGGTTAGCAGCCCTCATATCAACACACAGTCTGATGTTATCAGGATCACGTGGCTTAGGTATTACCACTATAGGTGACACCCAAGGAGTCGGCGTATGTATATATAGCTGCTTGATTGCCGCTTCAACTTGCAGTCTTGTTGAAAAAGGAACTCGTCTGTGTTTTTGATGCACAGGTTCCGCTGTATCATCATATGGAATATTGAATCAAAATCATGTACAATTTTATTTATCATATTTGATCTTGAATCTTCTATAGCATTGATGATTGAGATTAATTTCAGCCGCTTTGCAGTGTCATAAGACAGTAAACAGCTTTTAGCGTCACTCACAACATAGAATTCATCATCAAATTTTACTCCAGTCTTAGGCGATGTAATTGTTGCACTGAATGTTCCTTTCAAGTCTAATGTTTTTGTGGATGCGTAAGGGAATAATTTCGTGTCTGATTTTGATAACTCACAAATTTCTTTAGAATGTTCACAGTGTTTTATGA
Organism: Paralvinella palmiformis; assembly: GCA_025642065.1. Classification (NCBI taxonomy): domain Eukaryota; kingdom Metazoa; phylum Annelida; class Polychaeta; order Terebellida; family Alvinellidae; genus Paralvinella; species Paralvinella palmiformis. The sequence continues at coordinate 51,181 of JAODUP010000402.1, forward strand.
GTTTTCACATCCACAGTGTTTACACTAGTTCCACTGTCTATGAACATCATAACATCTACCCCAGCTAGTTGAATGTTAATTGCAGGAATTTTCTCCTCATCTTTTCGTACTGCCAGTGAATAATCATAACCACTATCACAATTACCTGCGACGTTGCTGATAGAAACTGTATTTGTTTGTTCTCGAGACTTCTTGTGCCACTTATCATGTTGTTTTGTTCTCGGAAATTTTCGCTTACAAAATTTCGAGTAGTGTCCATACGATTCACATTTGTAACAACGACGATGTTTTGCTGGACACTCATCTTCATGTGGGTACTGACCACCACAGTTGAAACAAGTGCGCGAGCCACTAGAAAATCTGTCAAATGATTTTTCAGACTGTTTTTTCAGCAAATATTTGCGTCTTGTACCTCCCTTGGCACCAGTTTGTTTATGCACACGATTTGACGTTTCGGCTGTCATTCCACCCTCTATTGCATGAGACTGAGAAAGCGCTAACTCCATCGATTTACCATGATCTAGCAGTGTTTTCAAGTCCATAGGTTTTTACAAGCCCCTTTTTCTCAAGCTTTTGGACGTACAGCCATGAATCATTTGCGTTTTTACTTCATTTTCCACTGTGCCTTCTGTAAAGTCACAATTGACAGACAATTGCTTTAATCTTGTGCAAAACTGATCGAAATTCTCACCTTCTTTCTGACTTGCCTGTCTGAAAATGTATCTTTCAAACTCACTGTTATATTTCGGCACAAAATAGTCATTCATTTTCGTTTTGGCAGCACTGTAATCGTCTTCTTCGTTCTTCAAAGTTTCATAAATGTCATAGCACTCTGCACCCATATAGTGCAATAGCAAAGCTTTTTTTCCTTTCTTTTCTTCTCTGGTTCCGTATCACGAACGTCCATGGCAGATAACAACACTTCAAAACGACTCAACCACTTCGTCCAACGTGGACCGTCATTATTGAAGTCCTCACACTCAAACGTTGGAAATATTGGCAATGCACCTGCCATCGTGTACACACAGATAACGATTAAGACAGATATAGTTCGAATAACCTCGTCGCCAATGTGATGTTTGTAGATTGTCATCAAGTATATTATTAATAAATCGCACGTACAATCTTGACCATCTGGTTTATTCTCTAAACTGTTTCCGGTCCGTTACAATTCTAAATACCAACATTAAGTCCTCGATATAATTAATTGTGGACTGTTATGGATTGACAACATTACAGAACCTGTGACCATTGGCACTTATTTTGCTTGCTTTGTTGTTCGGGGAGAATTGCCAGGCTGTCGCTTATTCGGCACAGCCTCTATCTATGTTGGAGTGGTTGAGAAATCCCTCCCCCACCACTCACAGGAGAGCAGTAGGGAAAGATGGAGCCGAAATACCCTGAGGGTGGTCACTGCCAGAATGTTTTACCTCCTCAGGGGGGTTTTAACGTCTCCCTTTATTTTTAATAATTCAGTGGAGACGGCAGCGCCATTTAACGTGATCAGCCACCCACTATTTTGTGAGCCGAGAAATTAATCCCTGGAAAAGTTTCGACCTCTTACAGGGTTCGAACCTGTGACCGTTGACACCAAGTGCCAGGTGCTTAACCGCTAGGCCACCGGCTTTTTGGAAGTTAGTGGTTTGTGCGGTTGGCCTAGACACGACACCCTTAGCTTAGGGACATTAACAAATCGACAAAGTATGATGGCATTTGGATTCGAGACCTTATATATATATATATATATATATATATATATATATATATGCTGTCTAATAAAATTTATCAACAAATTCCACTTGCATTATTATCAATTAGTTTTCTTTCAGGTTTGGTATCATCATGAATCAGGCAGTTAATGTGCCGTTCGCTAGATGGCAATACTGTGCCTAACTAGTTACCTAGTAGGCTGTGTGACATGCTGGTGTAGAAATACATCACGAACTGTATCAATAAATTTCTGGCTTGTGTGCTGGCTACCTTTGGTTGTGGTAGTGGTACTCCAATCGATGTTTGGGTAATTGAAGTCTCCTACTATCATGAGATGAGTTGTTTTTAAGGATGTTATTCTGTGAAATAGATCATACATGCTCATATCATTTTTGATACTTTTCGATGGGTTACGATATATACATCCAAATAGTAGTTTATCATTCCCACGTAGATTCATGGACATCCATAGACATTCGTGGAAATCGGAGGCTATATTAATTTCAGTGGTATGTTCAGAGAGTATTTCTGTTACATATATGGCAATACCTCTTGATACTTCCTGGTGTTCTAGCTTAGAATATATGACGCACCCGTCTAATTTTAGTTGCTGTGTAGTTGTGGGCTCTAAACGCAATACCTATTAACAAACTAAGCTAGCCATGTTGTTGCCAATATTCCACTCTTTCTAAATATGCTGGTTTCCCTATGAAAATACGAAAATAACCTTGTTATCTGTGTGCTGGTGCTAGATGAATGACTAACTATGACTGCAACATGACCTTCGCTGTCATTAAAGAAAACAAACAGAAGTAATGTTTTGACATCTATACAGGTAGATACAATGATACATTCACAGTGAAATATATATGAGTACTCCCCCAATGCTGTCAATAACCTACACTAAGTCATGATCAGATCTACAACATAAAATTTCAGCTAAACTTTAACAGTGTCTTTATAATAAATGTCTGAGAGGTGCAATTTGAAATCCTGAACAACTACACTATGAAATCATGGACCTCTGTATCTGATTCACATCTGCAAAAATGGCCACTGGTTATTAAGTTATACAGTGCCAGAGAGAGTCATGTGGTATTTCATTGTCATTGTGATCGGCAACTAATCTCAAAATTTGTAGTACTCTGGTCAAGAGCATATCTGGCACTGGTGGATGCGTAACAGATTATCTCTGGGGTTTGTTTTTGCTTTCTTCATAGCTGGGACATCACAGGCATCATTAATTGAAATGACATGTGCATAATGCACTAGGTTAGAAATAAGATAACATTTCCAGGTATTCCACAGGAAAATTATTGTGATAAACTGATCACAAATCAACAACATAATTGGGTTTGAGAAATGTAAATTAGTGATAATTGTGATGATAAGATATTAGATAATACATTATGACTAGGCACACTTACACATATATACATGTTGACGTTATGATATATAAATAATATGGTTAGTTTGTGATGTGTTCACGACCTTATACATCTGTATAATTTAATAGTCCAAATTAATCATCCATACAAGTGTCAAGATTGCTCAATGGATATTTCCCCAGCACCTCACAACTGCACAGTCTAATGACATAAATCTAAGAGATCACAAAAAGGCATGCTTTGACTTAGACAATTTTCAGATTTTATAGCCCATGATAAGTAGAACACTGTCTTTATTAGTGTCTTTTCGATGCTATAGACTACATCCATCCTTCAGTTTATAAGGCCACATTGTACAGAAATACATATTTTTCAGCAGGTTATTGCTACACCCTGGTCGCTGCATGTGTTATACATGTAATTAATTATCTTCGGGATCATTGTTGGGCTGTTGATCCATGCTCAAACACATGTGACATGTTTGAACACCGTAAAATTTGTTTCCCATTTACAGTTAATTATTTATGTAAAATCTAGTATATTCTCATGCATTACATGCTATGTTAGTTTAGGTACTCCACGGCAGTTGTTATACTCACATTTGATAAGATAATGTTGAAGAAAATGCTGAATAAATACGACAATTACGAAAACAATTTCAAAGGACTATACGGTGAAGGTCACAGGAGATAGATATACTCTCAGTCTCCTGCGCTATTTCGAGTCTGGTTAGCTGGCCGAAATTGCGGCCGGTCCGATAACATTGTACTATCTGGGATTTAAAATTCTATCATTATTCAGGCTTCCCACACATCCTGGAAAGCCTGGAAAATAACAAATTAATTGGCTGTGAAAATATCCACTTCGCCCATGAATAAATATTATGCCTCTAATGTAGTCTGTAGGGTCTATAACAAACTTTGATTCTAGAAGAAAAAGAGTAACTGTACATAGTGGTTTTTTGATTGATTGATAGCACGAAAATGTGTAAGCATTTATTTTCAGTGTAGTTCCTTTTATTGACTGATGTTCATATTTCTCCAACTACCACTAACACAGTGTTCCCACATATCCAGGATGTGTGGGAATGATCCTGGAAAACCTGGAATATAACAAATTTATATTCCATGTCCTGAATTTTACAAAATCAGGAAATGTCCTGGAAAAATTATTGTCTGTGAAAAAGATCCACTTCGAACAAAAAAGCCTGTGAATAAATATTATGTCTGTACAAGAAAACTTCGATTGTAGGAGGGAAAATTATGCCAATGTATAGTGTTGCTATCTTGTGTTATTTAAAATTAAAATTAAAGTGGGTGGATCAAACAGCTAGAAGGGGTGAGGAGGCTCATATACCATAAAACTGTCAATAACTGATCATACATTGATTAAATATATGCTTTTTGCACATATCTGGATTTATTTCATTTAAATGTTGTATACGTTGTCCCAGGGTTGTTGTTTTTTTACGGTAAAATACACCATTCATAATAACTATGAGCCAATTCTACTAATGGATGTTGTTCAACAAATTTAGAGAATATTCACTCAATTGATGTTGATGAAATTGAACATTTTGTGCAGTAAACTTGCATTCTGGCAGCATTATTGGGTTGCAGATGATCACACGTTTTGCATATTTCTTTATTTCCAACAACATGTAAGATATGTTCCCATATGGAATTATGTGGCAATTCCACCTTTATTACTAAAAGCTTGATATCAAATAATAATCACAGTATTAGTTCAATCTTTTCTATAATTTAAGCCAACAGACAGGTATGTATCAATGTGATATAACATTATGATCATGAGAAAGTGTAACACTACTTCAGATTAAATTCAGACTGGCTTTCTGTACTGAGGCAAAATGAAGTTACATTTTAAAATGATATGTCACCTGGGTAATGAAGTCACATCTTAAAAACATTACAATACATGTATGTGTCAACATTGGATAAAGGGTTATTCTGCAACTAGTAGATTATCTACCGTATAAACAAGTAGTAATTACCCACATGCCATATATAGTTAAGTAGTTAGTGAAGGGGTCAACTAGACTGGATATTGGGTTATCATAATGTGGGTTAATTTGTTAACTTAATTGTTGTATTATATATTGTATGTATTACAGTCATGTTGTAGTAGATGTTGTTATAATGTTATCATTTTACTATTTTATAGACACATTTTATTTAAATTAAGTTTTTTACAAGTCAGTGTAAAAAAAACAGTTTTTTACATGACGTTAATAACTGTTAATTAACGTCTGTGTAAAAAACCTGCCAACCCTGCTTTGTCCTGGAAAGGGGTAATAATGTCCTGCAAAATAATATTTCCTTGGCTGTGGGAACCATGCTCACAGGGGAAAGTACAGAAAGTTGGAGTAGAAATACCCAAAGGTTGTTACTGCCAAAGTATATTACATCCTCAGGGGAATCTTTAACGTCCCCCTTTATTTTAATCAATTCAGTAGAGACAGAAGTGCCATTTAACGTGGTTAGCACCCATAATGTTGTGAGCCAAGAAATTAATCCCTGGAAAAAGTTTCGACTTGATGGGATCAAACCTGTGACCCTTAGCACATATATGATATGCTTTTCGACATATTTTGTTTTATTACCTTTAAATCTTGTATACTTTGTCCTGGAAAATGGTAATTTTGTTATAAAAAGTCTTGGAAAATAATATTTATGTGGCTGTGGGAACCATGTTATTGTAGCTAGGTGTACTGAAATAAATAGAACCTGAAACAGTGAAAGTCAACCATGTTTTCAATAGTCCTTTTGATTCGAGGAATTCCATATTAAATTTAGAACTTTTCAGTCAGAGACTGGCTAGATTCTGGCTGTGGATACACTAGACATGAAGTCATTTCCACTCAATTCCAAATGTATCAATTCCAATTCTTTTTTACCAACTCTTTACCTACTATTTTTTATCATGACAATATCATGTGATAAACCTGTTTATGACATGACGTCATAAACCCTGGATTAATCCAGGGTTTTTGACAAATACTGATGACGCACATTTAATTGATAGAACACATGCGTAGATCATCATCTCGAGTGAAGTACGCGACAATTGGTGTTTTTAATTCCAACTGTCACATAATGCGTATTGTTAAAACTCCACCGGCTGTTCGCAGTGATAATACCTTATTATAAATGTACGGATTGATTTCCGTACATTGTATTTGCTAAATCCTGTCCAACAAAACCCTAAAGATCTAGTATAAAATTATAGTATTTTGCTAATTTATGTTATCCATATCTGTTTACTCTCACTATTAACCACGAATCAACTTTTCAAAGGTCCATTAGCGAGCCAATGTCACGGTTCAGTGCTGTCACACCTTGATGTAAACACCATACCTCGTGGCTTTCCGCGGTGTTTAATTTATTAATTTTCGGATCGATAAACTGTATCGCCGACAGTACTTTTTAAAGTTTCTTCTTCCAAACTATCCAAAATATCTCAACGTAACGGCTTGAATTGCGGAGTGTTCATTCTTCTAGGTATATATCCATATCTACCTCTAAATATATCCAATAATAGATTTATAGATATTGCCATGTACATTCATATTGTCTTCTTGTATGTTATTTGTCCATTTTATTTCTCACTTTGTGACAATTCTGTGTTTATGTATCGACCTTTCTCTGCTGGTATCGTGGACTCAACGTGGGATTCAGTGAATATGGTAAGATACACGTGACAAACGGAACTTCATTTGATCAAATCAGGGAAGACACCGTCACAGATGACTTAATATCTTTATATGAGGACACAACAGAAGACAATGATTACACTGATTCCCCATTCCAATATAACCACATTAGATGCGACTATTTTAAACCCAAAATATCTTCTAACGTTCATCAGCATATGCACAACAGCTTATCATATTTTCACATAAATTATAGAGGACTTCTTTCCAGCTGGGACTCTTTTTACGACCTAATGTCTCAATTAAACAATGATTCTTTTTCATTTGATTGTATTGGCATTAGCGAAAACGATCAAACCTTATGTGATACGCGATTATCTCTGAATGGATATCATAATATTACTACTCGATATCGGGATCATGGGCCGAGGGGCGGTGTAGGTCTTTTTCTCAAAGACAATTTTAAGATACGCGACGACAGCGGTGTTTTTATACCGCATGTTTTTCGAATCTTTATATGTAGAAGTTATATCACAATCTATAAAAAAATTAAAAATTCTTGGTGTCATATGTAGACCAAATTCCGCACTGAGAGCTGATATGGAATTTTTTTTGAGCACTCCTTTTGGTATAACGGACACTGTCAATAAAGAACACAAACACTGTGTTATTATCGGGGATATGAATATTGACTTTTTAAAATTTGAGATTCATCTTAAGCCAACCGATTACTTGGATACCTTATTTCAAAATGATTTTCTACCAACAATTATCAAACCTACGAGAATAACTAGCTCGTCTGCAACACTAGTTGATCATATTTACATGAACAACATAACAACAGATGGAAAATCAGGAATTATAATAACAGATCTAGCTGATCATTTTGGTACATTTTATATTTCACAAGCACAGAAAACCAAACATTTAACAAATTTGTTGTAGACAACGAGAATGTTTTCGGACACCAACATGTTTTAATTTAAAGAATATTTGGAGCATATGGACTACACAAATGTTTTATCCACGTTGTACCAAAATGAAGCATATGGTGAATTCATTAAACTGTATAAACACGTATTTGAAACTTGTTTCCCTCTTGGCACGTGTAAAATTAATAATAAAGCAGTAAAAAGGGACCCATGGGTTACAACAAGTATTTAAAGTTCGTCCAAACAAAAAGCTAAACTTTTTGTCAAAAAGTTAAATAAACTTACTGCTGACAACATTGCACCATATAAAGAGTTAATAGCATGTTTTATAGGTTGAAACGAGCAACAAGAGTTATTTATTTTCAAAATGCCCTTGAGAAAAATAAACAAAATATCCTAAGAAAGGCTATGGGCAAACTCAATAATAAAACAAGCTTTCCTCAAACATTTTTAAAAATGGAACCTTAATTACTGACAAATTTCAGATTGCGGAAGGTTTTAATATTTGTTTTTCTAAAATTGGCATTCAGACTAATCAAAACGTGCCTCAATCAAATAAAATTTTACAGAATATATGCCCAGACGTAACATACATAGTGTTACTTGACCCAGTGGCGCCATCTGACGTTCTTTTAACTACCTCTAACTTGAAACCGAAATTAAGCGAGGATTATGATAGCATCTCCACAAAATTGTTAGAGGAAACTATTTCCAATATTTTGCAACCCATTATTCAAGTAATAAATAAATCGTTTGTTACTGGTATTGCTCCACAGGACCTGAAAATCGCGAAGGTTATTCGTATCTACAAATCCTCTGACCAAAGTCTTCTGTAAAACTACAGACCAGTAAGCTTAATACCAGCCATTTCCAAAATATTAGAGAAAATTATGTACAAAATGTTATTACCATTTTTGAAACCCATTTTATTCAAGCACCAATACGGTTTTCGACCCAGGCATTCAACTATACACCCAATAATTCAGCTTCTAAATTATTGTCCCGAATCTAATAATAAGCCAAGACACGATATTACTTTGGCTATCTTTTGTGATCTGTCCGAAGCTTTTGACATCACCAGCCATGAAATACTTTTAAATAAACTAAACCCTTTTGGAATACGCGGAAATGCTAATAATTGTTTTAGAAGTTACTTAGCAAATAGAAGTCAATTTATAGACATTGATGGTCAAAGCCCCAGCCTTCTCAATATACAATGTGGTGTCCCTCAAGGCTCTATTCTCGGTCCTTTGTTGTATCTTATTTATGCGAATGATATACCAAATTCGTGTAATGGTAATATATTGTCAATTGCTGATGACACCACACTGTGTATATCGAACTCCAACTTACAAGTGTTATTTCTGGAGGCAAATGAAACAGTTAACAAATTGTTCCATTGGTTTGGGGAAACAGATTATCTCTAAATGCAACAAAAACTAAATATATCGTTATTAGACCACGTCAACAACAATGCAATTTCACAGGGATAAATAAGAAAAATCAGTAAAATATTTGGACATCTTCATAGATGAAAATCTTAGTTGGAAATATCTCACCGCCCATGTTAGTATCCAGCGCCTTGTTCTCAATCAAACAAGTAAAACATATTACCAAATGACTGCTTGAGAGCTCTGTATTTTTCACTGGTACAATCTCATATATGTTATGGAATATTGGCATGGGGAAATTGTAATGTGAAAATATTATATCGTACAGCGTTACTTCAGAAACGTGCAATTCGGACATCAATAATGCAAAATTCAACAGTCACACTGACCCATTATTCAAAGTTACAAGTATATTTCAATCAATATTATTTGTATTTGACTTCATCACAAAATATCTTCCTTATTAATTTCAGCAAATATTCAGATTTAACCAGGACATTCCAAACTCGCAAGCAAGTCAGGCGATCAGATCTCTTGTATGAAACCAGGTGCAAAACCAATTTTGCCAATAAATTGCCGTTTTATGCTATTCCCAAAATATGGAACAAATGGTTTCCTACATTGACTCAGAACATGTTATGAAGGCAAATATTTGTTGTTCTTATCAAAGCCAAGTAACCTGCAGAAACTCTTTTAGTCCAAACTGATTTCCTCAAGCTAGTCAGGCTTGAGAAAAGTACAACTTGCCACTATTTTTGGCCTGCCCTGTTATTTTCTGTACTTTTGGTGTTTTGGATCATGTTAAAGCTCTTAAAATATATATATATATATATATATATATATATATATATATATACTAATATGTGTTATCATTTTTGATGTCTACGTTGTCGGCTGATGGTGACACACACACACACACACACACATAACCTCACCATTATGTATTATGTAGCAGTGTAAAGACAATTTCATAGCTACACTGGTACACCAGCGTTCCACATTTAACTTATATATATTTATATTGGGAATGTTGGAAATAAAATTCTATTCTATTCTGTAACGTTATATTAACATTACGATAACATTTTGAAATAACGTTTTAATAATGTTTTAAAAGTCGACAAGAAAATGTTAAAGTGCATGTAATATGTACCAACACCTCAAAATATGTTTGCCACCTTATCCAAAGGCCAAAACTACATAAAGTTGGACATAAACCATGTTTATCATCAGCTATGTTTGGACGAATAAATGTAGAAGTACATAGTTATAAAAACTGTCAATGGAATGTTTCCGTGTAATCGACTACAATTTGGAATTCATTCAGCAATTGGAATATTCCAATGTACAATAGAAAATGTTTTGAGGGACATTCCACATTATTCGGTATACTTAGATGATGTGATCGTGACAGGTCCTACAGACCAGGAACATCTCACGATTCTAGAATGTGTGTTGAAACGGATGTCGAAGGGGGTCGCGTTTAAATCGTTGAAAATGTGTGTTTATTTCACCTTCCATAAGCTACTTGGGATACAAATTGTCTTCAAGGGGTACTCATTCATTTGAAGATAAAGTACAAGTAGTCAACAAGTATCCCACTCCTAAATTGTGTGGTATGGTGAAATACTACCACATATTTTACCTGGTATCGCACCTGTGATGGCCCCATTGTTTATCTTAAAGAAGCAGTTTAAAGCTGCATTTGATACTGTCAATATGTTATTGTTGTCTAATATATTACTGGCTCATTGCGATTCAAATAAAACATTGGTTCTTACATGTGATTGTTCATCATACGAACTGACCAAGACTTTGAAGATGGAGAGCTTAGGCCAGTATGCTATGCTTCACACATGCTTAGCGTTGTTGAAAAGAGTTATTCATAAATCGAGAAAGATGGCCTAGCAATTGTATCGGATGTAAACAGGTTTGCTAACTACTTGTATGGTTGACAGTTTTATATACTGCTCATAAGCCAGTTCTAGGTTTGCTTAGTGAAAATAGGGTTGTTCCGGTATTGCCTACTGGACGGATAATACGTCGGGCCTTACAACTTGCTGCTGTCCAGTACAAACTAGTTTTAAAAACCAGGAAGTTATATATTCAGCGTTGATTGTTTATTCAAACTTTCACATAATGTTGTCATGATGGAACAGCCAAGTGTAAGTTGGGTTATATATTCAGCAAAACCGGGATACAGTTCACGGAAAATCTCCATAATTTTAATTGTACTACAATCGTGTAGTCGTGTTGAATTATCAGAGATGACTGGATGTGTGATGTCGGGGGACTATATTAATTGTTCCTCCACAAGATCATGACCTTGTTACTTCAATATTACATTACTCTCATCCAAAAATTGTTACATCTTGTGGCCTAACATGGAGAATGATTTATTTATGTCGCATCCGTGTCAATCTACAAAATATTAACATTCAATAATCAACCGTTAACTCATTGAGAATTTTCGGGTAAGCCGTGGTTTAGGATTCATAGAATCTGTGCTGGTCCTTATGAAGGTCGTATGTTTCTAATGCTCGTCGATACTTCAAGTCAGACGTGTATTTAACAAGCATGGAATTCCGGATATCATCGTTAGCGATAAAGTTACTGCTTTTACCCGAAGTGATCTTCTGGATTTTGTTGATGATAACGGAATTAGAAACGTTAAAGGGGAACCATACCACCCCACTACTAATGGTCACCATACCACCTTACTACTAATGGTCAACATACCACCCCACTACTAATGGTCACCATACCACCCCACTACTAATGGTCACCATACCACCCCACTACTAATTGTCACCATATCACCTTTCTACTAATGGTCTTGCGGAAAATGTAGTGAAGACATTCAACTGTGCACTGAAGAAGTCTATGTGTTTTATATCTTGGTAACTTATAATGATATTACTTGAATTAAAGTGACATAAATCAATTGTGATGTTGTACCTGCATCAGCCTTTTGGAGTCAAGCTAATCCGCTTTTGATAAGTAAAATATGTGTCACACCCACAGGGAAGCGGCTGTATGTAGCTAAATAATGAAAGCGGAAGCAAGCAAAAGGTATCATTTGACACCACAGCTTGCAGTATACAACACAAGCGTGTGGTTCAGTGATAAGGTAATACATATAGAAAATATCTACTTTGACACCGCAGTTTACATTCACCAATTTGCTTTCTTCTTCTTTATTTCAGACATGTTGTCTATAGATGCACATAATAAACATTACATAATAAGTCATTTAAAAACAGAATAAAATAAACCATCCGTAGTCAACCTTAATATATCACTAAAATAAATTTATTTGGTTTGTTTATAAAACAGTATACCACCATTTACAAATAGAAACGGATGAGTTTACAATTTAACAGAATTACCAACAATAATTCGATTGATAAAGCAATTAATGTATTGATTTACACAGTAATTCTCAAAATGATGGTATGTTTAAATTCACAAACATTTTACTAGCACAATTCCAAGTTAGCAAACTTAATAATCCTCTAAAGCTATTATTACAGTAAACCCTGAGTTTAGTTGGCTGTTTCTTGGTACATTTAAATCGAAACGGAGAAAAATACATATTGGAGCAAAATGTTTTAAAAAGTTGGCATTTAACATTATATGAACAATAATGGAATTGTATAAGAAACAAAATTATATTTATTAGGGTTTCTCGTGTTTGATACTTTGTCCACCGTTCAGGGTTAAAGATCATCAGAACTTAATCACAACAGCTCAAGTAAGCAGATGTTCGAGAGTTTTATTCTGACGCAAAGTTACATAACACACGTATATAGTATACATGAAATTGTCTCAGCAATCTGTTATCATCATAAACCGGCATGAGTCCTGCATAAGTTGAGTCTGTCTGACAATTCTAACAAGCTGAACTTCGATATTCTGCCCGAGGAGAAAGAACGTAGGCCGTATTTATAAAGAAATCACCCAGTGACAAACAACTAATTACTGTAGATCGACAAATGTTGACGATCATTTTAATTTGGCGAATTTGGCGATTTACAAAAAAAATAGCCAAATTAAACGATCGTCAACATTTGCGAATCATGCCATCTACAAACTAACACACCATCATTACAAAAAATACCTAATTATTATAATCATTTACTGATAGTATTTTCATAATATAAAATCACCAGACAAAATATCCTATTGGTATGTAGTTTATTTCAATCTAACAAAATCCATCGTATGAGCCACACATAACAATCAACGGTGATCGTACATTTACAATACAAAACTCAACATCCACAAGCAAGCTAATTACACGCCACACTAAACATTTAAAATTATTGAACTCTGACAGTTGTATCGATTTTTTAGACTTGTTATAACCCCGAGTCTACCGTGTGTTATGGTGTGAATTACAAGAAAGTACAGGTGCAGGTGTGTTTCGAAGGTGTGATTTGAGACAACAGTTGTGCATTTACAGATAAATTCAAGCTTTATATTACAGATAAAATGACGAAATTCGATTATTTTAGAACCAAACATTCGCAAACATAAAACACCGCTATCTTGTCCTGATTGTCAATTCACCAACTTAAAGGGATAGCCCACCTTCGTTTCAATACAGCTATACTCACAAATATCATAAATAATATCAAAATGTGTAAACAATCATCCACATATTAAATAATCAAGTTCAAAGTGCTGATTAATCGACTTTTAATGTCCTGTGGGCGCCGCCATTTTAAAGCTAGACAGTGACCGGAAGCTCCTGAATGCTGACGTCACATCAGCGTGTCCAGTTGATCTGAACTCTGTAGAGCAAGGGCAGTAGCATGTAAACAAGTGTGAGCAAAGAATTATTCCAGAACTAAATGGCATTATCTTATTAAAAGTGCGTCTTGAATTATATACAACCATATCAATTTGAGCCAGAAGGAACCTTACAAGAGAAAGATGATTCAATATGGCTCAGATATTAACACTCAAGAGAAACTATAATCCGCGTCAGTCTAGAGAGCGCCCGTGTGACATCATGGCATTTCTGTTTGCCCCTTCTCACCTTTGAATCTGCCTTCCGGTGCAGCCGTAAGGCGGCCCTCCAGTAATTTGGATTATTTCCCTATATCTATTATATCGGGTACATTTCGTTATTATTATTGTGGAATTTTTAGTTACTGTTCTAAGCATTACATATTTAAAAAATATTTTCTGAGGGCGGACTGTCCCTTTAATACGTCGCCATAATTTTTCCAAAATACCCGGAAACCGACATCCCACACGCATGCCAACGTAAACAGCTTCCCATGGTGGCCACCATGAGCTAAGCCATATATCAATATATGGAAGTAGCGAAATGACTATAAGCTAAAAACAAAGTAGCAATACTGTACTATGGATTATTACTGGACTAGAACGAAATATCGTCTCAATACTGAATATATATATACTATGATTTAATCAAACCTAACAGATAATCCTCATACGTTTCCATTCATCACTTAGTGAACGTTCATCCACGCCTATTTTAGGGTCTATTAGTATATACCATTGACCTGAAAGAAAACTATACAGAACACGGCCGCCGATTTAATGGCAAACACATCCCAACTTCCGGTCGAGGCCAAACGAAACGCAGACTGCTAAAATCAGGTTTATAAACATGGTGAATTATTGTTGTATGGTTGGTTGCATAAACCGTGGGCGTGGAAGTTATACAAAGAGAATGCCTTTTCATCGCATAAGTATAAGGAACACATTTAAAATAGCTGTTAAAGCGGTTTTGGGGCGGGAAATTAAGCTTAACTATTAAAGTATTATGATATTTTAAGCAATTAGACAACCCCCGGCCCGTCTTTGGCGTTTGATCGCAACTAAACTAGATCTACGGACTTGCATAAAACGATATTTACATATCTGATGGCATATAATATGACAGGAGTAATACATATTATATGCACACACACAATTATAATGCATACATCACAATAAATGTCCGCATTCGTAGGTTCAAAACTCGAATCGCAGCTGCTTTAACGTTGCTTTTTGCCACTAAAGGAAGTCAGTGTTCTTTGGTCATGGCGACACAATCAACCACTTAGCACTCGGTCTAGTTTTCTTTCAGGTCAATGGTATATATAGTTAGGTGTGGTGGGATCTAAACTAAGCCATCTATCCGAGTGATTTATTTGGCCCACAATCGAGAACACCGGATTTCAGACAGATCTCCAATACTTCGAATGATACAATAGAATTATAATAGGTATACATTCAACAATTTTCCAATATGATTGTAACAATCACCTTCAGTGTGTAGGTGTGTGCACGCACACACACTAACACACGTACGTAAAACTTGAACATATATATAAACAATGATATAGATACAGACACACACACACTATATATATATATTATAAAATTTATGTTATGGTAGGCATATATTTTCTCTTCCAAAGAAACTGAAAATCAGTATCAAACTGTACCTTCAAACCAATAATACTATATTAATGCTTCTATTTGAACTTATGTTCTGGGGAAGATGATTGGTTCCTACATGATACATTATGTATGACAAATTGTCGAGTTAGTAAAAAAGAAGGACGCCGAGTTAGTTAAACTACGTCCCGAGTTGGTATGGACCGAGTTTCGATAAACCGAGATTGAAATGGGCCGAGTTGACTGGATACCGATGAGGACGTCCTCTTAATAACTCGTACCATAAACTCTATCTTTTATATATATATATATATATATATATATATCATCATCATCATCAGTCAGTTTTTTGGTTATTTTATTCTGAATCAATTGTGTTCTCCATGTTAAGATATCAATGTTGTTCGAATAATGATACATCATAACTCAAATATACCAACAGAAACAGTCACTGTGTATACGTAGATTCCTAGTTACGTTGTGTATATGGTGTAAATCTACCTCAGTACATGAAGGCGTTTTTATTGAGTTGCGTAGAAGAATAAATGTAAGCACTTAAATTAATTTGAACAAAATACTCAATATTAAAGCGTGGGTATATCTAATCACAAAAATATTAATTTACCTAGATTGTCTGAAATTAATTTGTAGTTTGGAAGTTAGTCTTAGATTCTAGATCTATCATTCTATCTATGACTATGTCTACTCTAGCTAGACTCTAATCATTTGACATTTTGTAAAATTATAAATAGACTAAATATAATTACATCAGTAATGAACTGATCAATATATACAAGATTACACTATTTCGTAGATATACTGATTATATGCTTTTCAACTGTTGTAGCAGAAAAAATATGTTTTGTAATCATCTATAAAATTGCTTATCTTGGTCGTGATTTCGTTGAGCGATAATACAGTGTATTATGACCTTGATGAAAAACATGTAGGTCAACGATAAATGAAGGAATAAATTGAAAAGGTTGATTCAGAGCAATTGTTTAAGAACTTGTTGAGTGGATGTAAAGGTGCAATAGTGTTTTTTACCTTTTGTGATTTTTCAGAATATTACAATTTGTTTATATACTTCATAGTTATAGGTCTACTTAAAATTACATACTTGATACTAAGACTCATATTACACAACATATGATAGTAAGCTTATATACTATTGTTAATCAGGATTGACTCATTTAACTTAATTTTCTCTTTGATTAAAAATAAATGTACCATCTATAATTCTATACTTTTAAAAAGCTTACTAGGTTACTTTAGATGATGAATATTTTCTTTCCTCATAATATTTTAGGTAATGCACTAATCCTATGGACATATTAAATGGTTTTACTTTCTATCTCCTTTGATGATGAACTGGAAACATTCAGTTAGTGGCCATCTTTGGGCTATTTCAGCTATCATTCCATTATACTTATTGAAGGTCATAGGGAATCATTTCGAAGTTTGCAAATATTTACGTCAGATCATAGTTATGCTGATATCTACCTAAATTTCTGTTATTTACTGAAATGCTTATAGCAAATGGTTCAAAATTCACCTCTGTTTTATATGCTTAAGTTTAATCTAATACAGTGACACCACTTTGGATATTACGTCATTGGAGTTAAAAGAAGTTTGTGGAACTAGGACTTTATTCCAAAGCAATGATGATGATGTTTTTTTACTCCAGTATAAAATTGAACAATATTTTCACTAAATGCCATGTGAGTATAAGAACACTAGCATTATTATTCAATCTGTGGATTTATTTTCTTAAGATCCATGGATGAAGAGAGTGAAAATAAAAGACTAGAAAGTACTGTATATACTCGCGTATAAGTGCACCCAGCAGAGAAGTCGAGGTTGGTTTTTGACCCTGTAATTCTTTCCTCAGGTCTATGCTCACCGTATAAGTCGGTGTCAATTACTGTAATTTCCACGGCCGCATTTTCCGTGTTATACACCAGAACTAAAGGTGTCTTTTTTTAAAAGAAAAACAATTGAAATCACTGCTCACAATTGAGAGAAGTTTGTTTATTAAATACAACATCAAAACAATTATGAAATCTGTTTCAAGCTGTCATACACAGAGGGTGTAAGTAATTATGGACAAAATTATGCACAAGTCCAGCTGCAGATTATCCTGATTTATCCTGTGTGTTATACACCAAAACTAAGTTTTTCAGACATTTTATGGTATTGGTTTAAAATCCCTCAAAATCTGAATCGTTCTCATCATCCACGAAAAAGCTGACCCAGACGTAATCCGGAATCTCACGTGCGTCCTCTGTCTCATTGTAAGTCCACACTGATTCATAAACCTCTACCTCATATTGCTTGTCCCAAGTAAACTTGATAGCCTGTATCCATATCATTCTGGTGACGATATATCCATTGTGGCGATACTGTAGTACCCAGTCATTCAACGATGTCTCTAATTTAATGTACGGACTAACTCTGTAACATTTCGCCCTTTTCGTCCTCGGCATTTCAAATAAATATTTCTTCTGCTTTCTCCAGTCTCTCACTAGCTTTTTACTAACAGGAAAATATCTGTCTGCAGCAGAGTTGTTGTTTTATTCGGCAAACTTAATGACTTTTAACTTAAACTATGCATCATACCAATTTCGCTTGTACCAATTTCACTTTTGTTTCAAACTCATGCCATGGTGTCGGCAAGTGCGTTGATATATGTAAATATATCGGTATCAATTTCTTCACCGGCAGAGAAATATATACACACACACACACGGATTTCACTTTGATGTTATAACTAGGCCCCCTTCAGCTGGCTGGAACTATGTCGGGTGTATAAATCGAGCTCCCTTTTCACTACCAAAAAAGTTGACTTATATGCGAGTATATACAGTAAATGATTACAGCTAGGCTTGGATCATTTTATAACACCAAACACATATTTGAAAACTGAGTTTACATTGTGCCAACCTTTTAGTGTAGATAAGTCTTGTTGTTATATATTCTTTAGTTATAATTCTGAAGTCATTCCTATACATCTAAACAAGTTCTAAATGCCTATGATCATCAAAAATAGACTGTTTCTCAATCAATGACAAGGTAACACTTGGACTAATCAGGTACAGACTTAACCCAAGTGGCAAATTCCCAAATGACATAATTTTTTTGTACAACAAAAGTATAAACTTGTTCACTTGTTTTGGCTATGGGATCAGCAAATTTCATGATTATTGAACATTAGAGTCTCTTTTGAAGGAAGGTTCAGGTCTGCTTCGTAAATGGTGATAGATTTTGTGAACTATTAGATGAATACATGATTTAGATTTAAATGTTATTTTAGTGGTTGGTGGACTAGAGTAATTAGATAAGCTAATGGAAACCTTTCTGGAGTATTGGAATTTCTAAATTCAGGATCTGAGCACAAAAAGTATATGGAATTTTTTCTGTATTTTGTCCCAATAACCTCAAGGTAGCACCATACTGTATGAATGAGAAACCATTTAGACATTTCACAAGTCTCCAGAATTGCTTCAACATATATAAAGTACATGTTACAAAAGACATAGCTCTGAACATATTTAAACAAAAGGCTTTCCATATTTGAAGCTGATTCAGAAATAAAAAAATATTTCTATGAAGTTTATTCTGCAGCAAATACATGGTTATGTAACATGTAACCAACTAGACAGAACTGAGTGTTGTGTTTATCACACTTTAAGATAATAATATAAATAAAATAGATCATCATAAATGAAAATGATGAAGAAAAGCCTAGCATTACTTTCAATATAAAAAATGAAGTAATTTTATTTGGACCAACATATATGAATTTATAAGTATTTAAAAGTTTGTATCACTGACCAATATATATTAAGCAGTATGCACTGTATAAAATATGTTTCCACACATCAGGGCAAGAAAAATATTTCTTCACCCAAGTAGCCCCTGCCATAATAAAAGTTACTAGCCCAACCAAGAATTACTAGCTGTTGAAACTACTAATTTTTTTAGTAGTCAGAACAAAACTGTGTGGGATTTGATGGCGAATACCAGATTGTAAATTTGTGTAACAGAGACAAAAACAAACCTGGTATCTTATCTCAGTGAAGCAAAAGCACAAGAAATGCCAGTATTGCAAAAAAGGGTAATATTTTTAAACATATGTCAACCATGTTGGTATCTAATCACTAGGTTGTAGTAGTAGATGAGAATGAATAACAGAAGAGGGCAATCTTTTATAGGCAGATTTTGAGTTTATGACATTTCATAAAATCTGGAAAAAGGTGTGTGACACTTGCAAGTTGCTGTCAACCATTTAATTGGTTGATTTGTTTTTAGAAACTCAGTGCCAACCTTAGAAACAAGAGCTGCTGTGACCACCTAATTGAAACTGGATATTAACACCTTAATTATACCATTCCCTCCCCCCCAAAAAAAAACCCAACAACAACAATATAGCTAGATCAAGTCACCTTTGACATTGTCAATTGCCATTTATTTAACATGAAATTATGTTGAGTCTTAAGTTGGCACTGCATGTGAAAACTCTTGATGATATTAAACATACCTAAAGCTACAACATATCTTCCCTCAAAATGGCAATAGCCCAGTTGGACTAGTATTTTAGACAATTCACTAGCCCCAAGACAAAATCCACAACTTCCGGGCTATCAATTTTTCTGGCCCTGATATATATATATATATATATCCCATAGCAAATAAAACTTTGGGTAAACAAAACATCTCTCACTCTAATATTGTCATTCTGACTAATCACAGGTAATGTTTAGGCTAGAAATATTCACATAATGATAATGTTATTCTTATAGATGATGCATATTTAGTATGTGAACTATTACTTTATCATGGTAAAATAATGTTATGACATACACTCATCAGGTATTACATGATGTAGAAGAAATCTACACTGATATTTATTTGCATATTACAATACCACCTCTTTGGCGTCATGGATAGAGCATGAGACTATTTACCTATGGTCATTCTGTGCTGGATGTCACGCCTCAGCCATGGCACTATAGTAGGAGGAGTGTTTCACCCAGCCAGGCAACTGGCAAGGTTTTCTCCACCAAACATGCCATGTATTCTAAATTTATTTAGAATTAGCCCTCGTAGGGAAGCTGTAAATTACAGACCATATGCATCTCCCTCATTTGAGGTTGCCAGCCATGTTAAAAACTGCAATTTCAGCCATTATTATTATTACCTGAAAAGTAATTAATTTTATCAATATTTGTGCAGTGTATTAAATGTATTGTAATTAAAGAATCTGCCTGCAATGTTATGAACTTTATTAGGGTATTAATGATTTTACTTGAATTTCGAGAATTTTTCTAGCTTGGTTTTATATATATGTATATCAGGGTTGCAAAGAAATTTAAACAACAAGATTAAAAAAAATTTAATCGATTATTTTTAAAAACAAGTAAAACATTTCTTATGGTATGTATTCAGCATGAGATAACTATCAAAACTGAACTTATGTGAATGTTCACCATATATACCTATCCTGGCTAAACACCAAGTACATAAACATTGACTCAATAATCCCCTCAATGCATAAAAAAGATGTGACATCACATGTCAGATCATCCTACATTCACCCAATTTACCACATTGAAGCTTTGCATGACACCTTCTATTGTGTTGATTTCCCAAGATCATCCCAACCATAGAGTTGGAGGAATTGTCACTCAACTGTATGACCTGTTAAGACTACATTAATTGGTGTTGAAATCTAATTGCAATTCATTTATAAATATATGCAAAAAACATTATCCAGCATAAGTAACAATTGATTAAAAAAATTGTACTACAAGTTAATGGGGAACTCTGAGAGCGGTCTTCTGGGCATTCACTAGGTGGTAGCACAGAGAAACCCAGTCCAAAACTACTTTGTTCTTCAGAGGTCCCATGCAAATTATATTCTCTTTGGTTCTGTTGTTTGCATAATTAAAAGGTCAGTTTATCTGTTGTAATATAAATATTTCCTCCTAGAGCGTGGCAGTTAGCATCCGGCAACTTGCATAAACCACACCAGGTTCTAAAATTTTGAAGTCTATGATACACTATTGCTGTTGACTAAAAATATAAAGCAAAACTGTATCAGAGCTTGTAACATTCCTTATGGTCAAATGCATTTACTACTTTTTAGATATCTTACTAATTTATCCTGCTCTGAAGTAGTTTATCACAGTAGTGTGTACATGTTTAACAATGTAATTATTAATCAGTAATTAATTGCTCCATAATGAATAAGATTTTATATAATCCTGGGTATTTAATACATCAAACCTTATCCGTCTGGCATAGCAATAGCGCCAAAAATAGGAATGATCTTGTTCAACTTGATAAGTAGAATATTAGAGCACAGATGTAATAGAAAAGATGGATAGTTATACAATGTTTAATGTGCACCAATAAATCTGTAACATTTAACATATTGAACTAAACCAGTTTTATATTCCAATTTATTTAACAAAATTTAGCAAATTCACTATCACCAAGTGTTGCAAATTCATTTAAAAACTTGCATGTATATTTCATGATACATGAACAGAAATTGCACAATATAAAACACACAAATATTATGTCTGATGATAACTGGGTTTCTGACATGTTCATGGGGTTTAATAATATTTTGTAAGTTTTTGCTAGACCAATGAAACATTTCAACATGAACTCTTTTGAATGCAATTTTCTGGTCCCCAAGAAATGACTTTGCTGACATACAGTTCTTCTTAAAAAATGTGAGAATATTTATGGTTACACCATATGGTGCGAAGATGTCTTGCACGTCAAACCTCTTGTCTGCCATCACCGAATCACCATGATCACAATCCTGTGGCATTGTGCTACACTCCATGATTTGTCTGTCACTGGTGAAACCACCATATGAACAAAGTCTACTAGGTGTGGTACCAACCAAAACTTTCATTGTATTCCTATTTTTATATGTGGTGTATGTAGATTTTTGGTTTCTTGGTGGGCATTCAGTACCATGAACAATTACTCTTGTTGTAGGGAATTTGGCTTTGGAACTGTCTGGTGCGACGAAACAAACCACATCATGGTCAGGCCATAGAGACACCTCTCTCCACTCCAATGATATGGGAGAGGTTCATGTACAAACAAAAATTGTATACATCTGATTCAGTTAAAGAGCCTCAATAATTCAAAATTTGTTGTATATCGTCTTAGTTTCGTGAAAACCAGGAAAACTGATCAACAACTTCTATGTGGGATATGGCTCCATACTTGTAATTCAGTGCATACTCTGCAGGTTCTGGTGTACTCGGAACAAACAGTAACTTATATGTCTCTCTGCAGGTTCTGGTGTACTCGGAACAAACAGTAACTTATATGTCTCAAAGCCTGTATAGTAGTGGATGGCATCATTATCCCCTATAATTCATTCTGAGGGAAAACACTTGAGGGTATTTTGATGGGATCACTCCCAGTCTCATTTGTCTTTAGCACACCACTCTGATATGTCTGAAAACTCATAGTAACTGTTTTAACTTCTGGTTCTTCAATGATATCATGATAAAATCATCCTCAGCATTTACCTCCTCAATGGCCCAGACCTCCATCTCTGCATCTCTAACCACATTAAGGCATTTGTTCAGAATTTTCTAGAGATATTCTACACCTTTTGCTGCCCTCTGGCCATGCCTGTAAGACTCTGTATCTGACGGTTTTAGATTCCAACTAAACTGTGTTGGAATGGCACTGACCGTGTCTAGTTTCTGTAAGGTAATCTGTTACAACAAAATGCTCATAGTCATAGCACACAGCATTGATCTTGATGGGGCCTTTACCCTTCGGCCAATCACGTCGTATAGCATTCACCCATGCACTGTATCTCTTCGGGTCACCATGAGGGAATTGATGGCCTCCACAAGTATAATATATTGTCACACAACACAGAGCAGAAGGCATTATAATAAGTAATTTGATAAAAACTATTCACGCATAAGATTCCCACTTTTGCCTTGCCCAGACTTGAATGGAAATGAAGCATTTGGACTGTCTCAGGTGCTGCCACCTATGGAATAGCTTTCCACAGAGTTCCCTATTGGTAAATCATATCTTTACAAAATAATTAATAAAAATAAATGTAATAATCATAAAAATCAAATGAAACATAAAAACAAATTTAAATGGATGATTTTTGTAGTGATTTAAATCAAACAACCATGATGTATATACAGTATGTATATATATATATATATATATATATTATTTGTGTCAATGTTATCTTCATCTTGTATATTTGTCAGTGTTGACTCTTCCAGTTTATTATCCACCATAATGCTGAACTTACAAAGGCTTTCCCTTGGTGTAGCAGGTTTTGTTGTTGTGATAGCTGCAGTTATGTATCCAATAGCTGTTGATCCCTATCTCAGGCCTCAAAAGTGGGGTATGTATATAATCATGTTGATTATAACAGTGGAATATCAATTATTTGTTAACAATACTGTGTTATGTCAATTGATTTGTTAATTAAAGAATGTAACTTATTATTACAGAGGATGCTAGACAAGAAGCATATACAAGACCACGGGCTTCACAGGTTAACTGTAAGTAAATTATTGATCTATGAAAAAGTATTCTATATGTTATATTGATACTAAATTAGTTTGAACTGTTAGTAAATCTAACAGAAGTAGCATTACAGATGAGCCTTATCTCAGTGTACACTAGCAAATATATGTACAAATTACATTTATTAGTCTTTTAGTACATATTTGAGATGTTTTAAACAGTTGTTAAGCTATATAATTAGTATATTACTCATATGTAGATGTGTTTATATTATATTAGCTACTATATGGATTTGTTATTTGCAATAAAATTTTCTAGCCTATTCTTTTCTTAAAGTTACTGTAGCTTTGTTTTTGTAATTAAAGTGTGGATAACTTGTCCAATGTAGAATCTAATAAATTGACTATAATTTATTACTACCAGAAAGTGATCACTTTCTTCTTTGTTATTATTTGCTTTTCTTCACATTTTGTAAACAAAATTATGATTTAAACTTTTTTGTATTTAGCAAAACATCACAGTGTTGTTATGTTTTCAACATATCATTCTTCTATGTACATAAAAAAAATGAAGTAACTTTGTCACTGTAACTTTTTTTATTATTATTCATTATAAGTTTTGTCATCTTTGTAAAATGCCAAGGTATGCATTTAGTTACATTAGTGATACATATTAAATGTGCATCTTTATTGTTGATGTGCTTATATGTCAAGTGTAATTAAGCTAGCCATCTCAGTCAGTGACTGAATTAACATAAAAATCAATTAATTTAGTATAAAATTGCATGATTCTTTTCTGACTAGTAACTACATCTTAGTGATATATTTTGGGTTTTCTTTTTCAGATATGAAACAACTTATGGAAAATTCAGAAAAAAAAGACTAAGCCAAAATGTGTACATCTCTGTGTGCTAAGTCTATTTTCGTTCTGACTTCTTAACTTGAACTTTGAATATCTAAACAACTGATGATTGGACAAAGTGACTAAAGATATCAATAATAACTGTGTTAGTACTGTATGTTTGTGTATTATATTTTGGCATTGTTGATCAATCAGTGGGAAACAGAGTTTACATGTGATCATTATGATGTATAAGTCAGCTAAGTATTGCCATTATGATGTATCAAGCATAGGAATACAAAATACCCCAAAGCTTATAAACTCTATAACTTGGGTGATGTGAGGAGAGTGTGTAGATATGAATAAAGAGATGCAATTTATGTGTAAATAGTAGTTGTGCACTGTGTGTATGTGTGCATGGGAGAGAGAGAGGTTTAAAATAAGTAGATGATAAATTATGCCACAAAAATAATTATGCCACTTGTTTTGTGTAGAAGACATGCTACTGACCAGAAATTAGGACTAAGAGCAATATTATGATTTGTTGATGTTTTGTGGTAAGTGGTTATTTGCTATAGAACAAATATTTAGTATCTTCAAAACCTTCTTCAACCCAATACTAGTAGGACAAGTTTATATTTGCTATAACAAATAGCAGTTAAAACATTTTCAAACTAAATTTATTCTTTGATGTTTATTATAAATATAATAAAGTTAGCAAATTATCCATTAATTTTTACTTCTGAATACTGTGATATGTAATAATGGGTGTCTGACCATCTTTAGCAACAATACATGGCTTGTTTACATCAGTTCTGTGCAGATGAGATGCTGAAACATAGTATACCTTGCTTGTGCTGTCTAAGCTGTAGCAATCTATCACTAAAATCTTAGGATTATTCTGCAAATTGTGGCCACAAAGTTTCAAAAGGATTTGGATCTTTAATTTGAACCATGTCCTAATTATGTTCAGTTCTTCACTAAACTTGTTTGATGATGTCACTCTTGGAGAAGAAACAGTCGCGTGTGTTACTCCTATTAGTTATTCATTAAGATCAATTCATGTGTGTTAGGATATTTCCTAGAAAAAAAAACTAATACCATTATGAGGTGTTCTATGAGGTTTATTTATAGTTACTTACCGTTGGGAGGTGTTCTACAAGATTCATTTCTGTTTTGTTACAATCTAACCCAAGAATAACAATATTACGTTAATTGTCTTTAATTTTACCTATTACGCGATCTGTTTATGGTGATAGGCTACAGCGTGCATCAATTAACTATATAAATGATCCGACATCGATCAGTTTCATTTCAATATGATTAATTACCGTGCGTAAGAGCTAGGAGTAGGCCTAATCCAAGATGGTGACAGGTCAGTTCCACTTCGAAATTATTTCAGTTATTTCTACAACAAATCGGTCTTGAAGACTAGAAATCTTGTAAATTTAAGCTAATTATAACTTGCCCCTCATCGAGAAATACATAAATAGTTCGAACTTTGCGGAGATCAACTTAAAATCGCCATCGAAATTATCACCCTGAAAAAGTCGGCGCTGATAAAATCACAAGTGCACGGTAGCCTTAACACTACTAAAATATTAGCTAAATAACAAAAACTACTTGATTCCTTAATAAACTTGAATATTGATCCTGCATTTTGTGAGGACTGTATTACTTTTAACATAAATAAATGTAAATATTTACAAAGTGTATATGCTGTAGTTTCCAGCTTTAGGAGATATTATCTAATGGTGTTTGTGACTCTACCCAAATTTATAAGATTACAATGTGTTGGAAAACATTTTGTATTGTACATAATTTGATTACGTAAGCGTCATTAAAGACTGATATCCATCAAAATTCACACCAATCAACCTCCGTTCCCTTCTTCATAAACACGTTATGGCTACAATTATTAAAGTGATTGAAAATATACTGATGATTAATTAATGATTATCTTCAACTGTATCTTCGAAACGGTTGTAAGACACCAGGGAGGCCCTGAATATTATCGTTCAAGATATTGATCATTCTTGGAGTATTTTGCTCATCTAAATTATCTCTCCTTAACCTACCTGCTAGATTTGAACCTTTAATATAAAAGAAATGGTACAGACACTGTTATTATTATATAGAATTGGGTAACTGTTGTTTGGTAAAATATAGATTAACTAATTTATTGATTAATAGGAAGTACACCTGATATTTTTTTAATTTGAGATAGTGAAAGAGCTGAAGAACTTGCAAACCTCCTCATGAAGAAGATGGAAGAAAGATGTGTAGATTAATAATTAGACAGAATAAATTTAGCTTCTGAAATAAGATAAAATGATACACTCAGAAGATACACATAATTCTGTTTTAACGGGGTATAAATAACATATTGTATTAAGGTTATTCTATCACATCAGTAACTGGCAAATGTTTCAATATAATAATACATCTAGATCTTCCAATTTACCCACAACACATCATTTGGCATCAATTATCATTTAATTTGTTTGAAGAAAATACATGTTTTTGAGGTGAAAGTTATTTTTGTAAATAATTAATATTTTCTGACACGATTCAACCAATATATGAATTAATCTACTCAGTTATAACACGGGATTTTGATTGATATAATACATATTATCAAAGAAAATATAATAATATAATGCTTTCATTGTAAAAAGACGTAAAATAGGTTTATTTTGTACAAAATTATATCGTTACACAACGATTTAGGTTTTATTGCCTTGTGGCGTACTATAATTATCTTACAATGTTAAATTCATACATACACACTGTAATACGGAAAGAGGATCAACATGTACTCTCCTATTTAAAGAACTGATCCACCGTAGAACAACTATCTCAACTTTGCCCTTTAAATTTGGCTACAAAAAGAATAGTTTTCTTTCTTTTAGACATTTACATCTGGTACAAACTGACACACAGCCGATAACTAGACATCTAGAAGTAACATCCCTGTTGGCTGTCATTTGATCTCTTGCTAACGAAAGAAACACAACGAGGCTTGATCCAGATAAACAACTCGCGCGCTCTCTCTCTCTCTCTCTGTGTGTGTGTGTGTGTCAGATAACCAGTTGTTTATTTTCAACAAAAATTAAGTATTCGTGCCAAAAATAAAAGCTGGTCTGTTAATTTTGTTTCTTTATTGTGTATTGTAAAACACGTAAACATAATTACGTGATTTTTTTATAGATTAGTTAAATTCGATTCCGTAATTAATGTTTACATATATATTTCTGGTAAAGACAGTATGATGCTCAAGGCATATCAAAATTTATATATAAGTTATTATTTAGAAGATATATACTTTTTTGATATTGTGGATCTAACTTTTTTCTATCATGCATTAACAACAAACTTTACTCAAAACAATTTACTCATTCTTTAGCTCTTTTGATCCCTACACTTTGTACCGATTAGTTTGTTCCTGTACTACTGTACTTAGTGGGCCAGGATGTAGGTATTATCACATGCAAATAGTATAAATATTATTGTCTATACTTGCCTTTCTTTACCCAACATCAAGTAGGCCCTATCGATCGAAGCTTATCTCTTGCAGCTTTCTAGCATGCTAGTGTGGCCCGTTAAATAAAAACGTCACCTGGCGTACATCCAAGATGTGATATTCAGAATATAACTCCATGTTGCGAATCATTCTTGGAGCTTGAGAATTTAGGTCAAACAAAGAAGACGCAGTTCTTTGGTATCATGGATTTATGTTTCATTGTGGCTATTACTTTTGCTATTCTGCGAGGGTTTCGTGGAACAGAAGTACTTAAAGGTAAGTAAAAGGTGTATCGGAAAAATATTGTTCTCCTTTTGTGTTATTGAGTTTGCTTAAGATACTTTTATTTACTTAATGTAGAATATATCGTCTAGGCGTATAGTATAATATAATTGGTGTAACAAGGTAATATATTCAGTAGTTTGTAATAAAAAATTGTACTAATTATAATTAGTGTACTAAATTATAAAAATAGCATTCATTACTTATAGGTTTATTTTTCATATTCAAATTAGTCTGTAATAGACGTAGACACATCAAATAAATTATCACCGAAAATAGAATATGTATAGCGTTATTTCTGGTCAGTTTGTTTTAAAAGTTCAATGTTTAAGATCCTATCATCATACCTGGAAAGTATTTACATCTCTCTGATGATAAATATGTATAGATAAGATTTTACTGATGTCAAACATACAAGTAAATGATTTAAGGAATGTTTGTGTTAGCCATGTGATATCTTACATATGAAGACGTTTCGATTGTCTAACTGGTAGCTCATTTATCTACAGATCTCTATAGAATTTGGGATCAAACCCCACTCGGTATATGTCGGAAGACATAAACTGAAGGTTGCTAGGCCCATTCAGCTTACAGTATCAACAAACGCGGTTGTAAAACAGTCAAATTTAATCATTTGTTTAATATGAAATACAACTGCAAGTATACAAATATCAGCGACAGTTAATTCGCGCTTTATATGTTCATTCCTGTAACAGAATAGTAATACAATCTGGCTTTGTTTAACGCGGTGATAGTCCAAGAATGTTAACCACGTTATAAGTGGACCGCGGATAGCAATAATTTGTATCTATTTATGGTGGAAAGGCTGTCTTGATACGACTTTTTCCAGGCAATTGTTCTCACATACTTTTTCTCTGACCACAACATCCCATAGTTTAGAAAAGTCAATCAATACTTTTTAATCCAGTTAGAATGATAAAATGTGTCAATCACTACAAATGTATCCATAAGCTGGAAATCCCATTAAAAATATCAACTATAATGTTTTTTAAATGGACGTTCATTCTTGTGTTAGATTTTGTGAATGTTAAGATATAAACTTGGTATAAATAGAATAACTGTTCCTAGAGAGGGTTGTACTATCATTGCGGGACATTCTGGCTTGTCATTTACTTTGCTGATTACAATATCACTGTATTTTGTTATTTACACCACTGCTAGGCCATACTATTGTAGTTATAGTACTTTGATGGGGTTAGGTTATACATTTCTTCATCTAAGCACTATATATATATATATATATATATATATATATATATATCACTAAAATTTAGGTCAAACGATGTTAGATGAAGGAAACTATGACGTAAAATGCCCATGTAATAGACTCCTCATCTCTGGTGCGTATATTATAGAGAGACAACTCTGATGGGCAAGTTGTAAATAATTAAATGATAAAAAAATTGTATCCATTAGAAGCCCAAAGTTGGTTATTTTTATCAAACTTTCCTGTTTTCTGACGATATCTATTTATTAATTGAAAACTACAGTAATATTATTTTGTTTCGGATATTAAATAATATTTGAGGCGTCAGCAATTAATTGTTAATAATTGGCACACGATAATTTAAGTTTCTCGTGTTAAGTATCTCCTGCGGAAAACCTTTTTTCTGGCAACTACAAAATGATGTGTTGTGACATAGAACTTCATTACTGAGAGAACTACATGGCAAAAGAGAACTGAGAGAGCTACACGACACATGTAAAAAATAAAGTTGGATAACTCGACATGGGTAATTAATCATTCAGAGATTTATACAATAATCAAGAATCAGTTTATCAACAATTATAATTAACAACGAAAACACTTCAATATCTAATTACAACGTGTTTACGGTCAAGATTATAAATACACTTATTTCTTACAATTTCAAGTCGTGATATAAATTTTATTCTGAGAGTGATCTAACGTCTCCTTATTTCTAACTAGTTATCAGTATTTTGTTGATATAAAGGGCCGGTGATATGGATAATATTCTTCTCACTTAAAAGGGTCACTCAGTCATAGATACTCCATATATCAGTCATAGATACTCTTATATCAATCTTCACAGAGTATCAAACGGAACTCGAAACACGTGAATTAAGTCTGATACATAATCTTTTTTTCTTCTTTCCTTAATTCATTTTCCAGCCGAGAACAAAATACGATGTGCCTTACCTAAACTGGGTCATAATGTTCTTTATCGACTTAATAATGAAGGAAATCGTTTGTACTATGATTGTCGTCGAGGTTATTTGACATTGGGAGATGTATTTGATGAATGTAAACAAGGACAATGGTCTCACGAACCTCCACTTTGTATTGGTAAGCAATCATAATTCTTTACGTTGAAAAATGACATCGGGGGGAGGGAGGGATATTAAATCTGGTCCATAGTTCTCATATAAAATATGGCATATTAAGGTCGTGTGCAAATTATTGTTATTCTGGTACAATTACTTAATTGTACATAAAGCTGAGAGTAATTAAACTTTGTGTGTAGGTTATGAGGCAAGGGATAGTCTCCTTTCCCTATGCCTATTTAACATATACTATAAATCTTTGGTTGATCATGTATCTAAAATATTTTGAGAAATAGATATTGTTGAGGTTTTAATTTTTTGCTATAGTGATGACGTGCCTTTAATAAGTATGACAGTTTCTATCCTACATAATTTAATAAACGCTTCGCGCGATTTTCTTAATCCTGAGATTTCTACAAATTGGGTACTGTGATGGTGCTTGATAATTCATCACGTCATTATCTCGAAGACCTTAGAGCATCACATAGATAGGCATTTTACTTACTGCGTTGTTCAGGATTTAGTCCTACGTGAAATACTTGTGGTCTGGCTGTTATGTATAGGGATTCCAGGGCATAGATATTACTCCAAAATGTGAGAATCTGTTTAAAACACGTTCCTGGGACGTAACAAATTCTGTAGAAATACTCTTTTTATCAGAAAATAGTAAAGATTACAAGAGTTTGTTAAAATGGTCTAATTGCGAACAAACCCCCAAAATTCATCTAAAGTCAGGATATTATATTATCATTAGATATAAATAGACATATCATGTTAAATGAACGAAACGTAGGATCATTTATCTGGAATTTGGACACTTCTATTATCAATATATGTTACTAAATACATTCTAGTTGATAGATATAATCTGGAGTATATTTATTGTTTAAAGAACTGTTTTGTCAGAGATGATAGTTTTATTATTTCTATTAGACGTAATTTATTAGTAATAACCGATATATTATTAATTTATATAAATTTCCGTTTTTATTATCTTGAAGTACTGAATTGATTTAACTTCCATGCACCTATTATGATATTGTATTATGTTTCTTGTCATCTATTGTCTGTATAATAAGTAACTTCAATCAACAGACAGCTTTGTATAGTTAATTCAATGATATATAAAACTTAACTACAACTTAACTACAACATTATATGTGCAAATTTCTCACCTATTATATAAGTACTAGTTTGATTTGTATTCTATTGTTAATATTAGTTTGATTATTTCCAATAATTATATTATTTATTTATTGACAGCTCATGGTTGTAAACCAGTTTATTATATTGATCATGGACATGTTATACTTGGTTATGGAGGTGCTATGATTAAGTTTAGTTGTGATGAAGGCTTTAATATTGTTGGTGACCGGATTATGATATGTGACGGCAAAAACTGGAACACAACAATTCCAAAATGTAAAGGTTGGTTATTGTAAATAACTTCTACTTATAATGGTATATTTGGTAAAGGTGAACGCATCTCTTTTGGAAAGATATTATAATAGAATGTGTGTGTGTGTGTGTGTGTGTGCGTGTGTGTATGCGTGTACGATACGAGCTGATATTTATGGCTTGGCCCATCAACCCCCCCCCCCCCTGGCCGTTTCATTCTTCGACATATATCAGTAAATTTATCCTAATTATAACTTATGGTATATAGCTGGGAGCTGGGATATCATTTATTTGGTATTTCAAATATTTGAACCGAACGTGAATGTTCATTTCGAATGATATATATCTTTTACGATTGTATCCTTAAATCTATTAATACATCACGAACTTAAAAAAACATTTATATTAAGGATATTGTGTAATGATAATATAATAACAAAAATACTTCTGTCTGTTCTATTTATTATTCAGATTCGAGTCAAGATGAAAGGCATGAAGAGATAGCTTATAGTCATAAACAAGAAAAAACTAAAAGTCACACTGATTGGTTATTAGAAGCAGATTATTCTTGTATAAAGAGAAAGTCAAGTATCAGACCTCCCAGTATTAAACATGCAATAGTCAGTGCACAATGGGCTATAGTGAAAGATAAACCAAGACTCTTTACAGTATATAGGTGTGTGTGTGTGGGGGGGTTAAGTTTACAGTTTAATTTGTTTCATTACAAAGAATAAGCTTACCAGACTATACCTTATTTGTACACAAACGATGTTATATATTAAAGGTGTCACTGGGGCTACACACACGAAAGTAAGGCCAGGTATCTCTACTGTCAGAATGGAAAATGGATAGGAGCGTTACCTAAGTGTAGAGCTGCAGGTAATCTACATTTGTTTAAGAGAAATAACTGAAGAACATGTTATTTATACAATAATATATAATGAACTTCTGTTTTAAACCCAGTAACACATAATGATGACATGATGTCCCGAGATCAACCAATCACAGATAAAACAAGGAGGACTCACGCCAGTTGGTTACAGATGTCTGATTATAGCTGTATTGGATCTACTAAATCACCAAAACAAATTTTACCAGATCCAATCCCTGACGGTCAATACTCATTACGGCATGACGTCATCGACGGCAAACCACGTCTTTATGCAGAATTGGTCTGTAACCATGGCTATCGTCGTTACCATGGTAACAAATATGTCTACTGTTTAAAAAAATCCTGGATTGGACCAAAGATGATGTGCGTCAGAAACGAAAATGGTGAGTAAATGATGTTTTAGAACTGAGTTAAGTACATTTATCTTACTTTAAGACATACTTCGGTAACTTATTAACTATCGGTATTTTATTTCATATATGCTCAGTAGGTGGCAACACTTACTGTGCCGTACATAATGGAGGTTGTGATCACTTCTGTGAGATGCTGGAGGAAGTTGTCTCATGCTCGTGTAAAGAGGGATATATTCTCAGTAAGAATGGACAAACATGTGTTGGTATGTAAGATATAAGAAAAGCTATTTTTTATTATAAAATTCAGATAAGTAATTATAAGACATATTCATCTTCAGCACAGATAGTATGCAATATTAACCTAACAGCGGCCACAGTTTGGCCATATGATCATTATCATCATCATTATTATCATCATCATTATCATCAGCCTTGGATCAGAACCGACATGGGTTCATAGATTCGATATTGGTCTAATATTAACAACATCAGTTGGCCCATTATTAGCCCAGAATAATCTTAATATTTACATTCATCATCCACCTTAATGAACATACTGAATCATCACCATTGTCTACATGTAGATGACAATGGTGATGATGAATACACGTAGACGACTAATACATGTATTGATCATCATCATCTATATTTATTCATCATCACTGTCATCATCGTCATCTACATGTATTCATCATTATCAGATCCTACATAATATAACAAATATTTCTATAAAATAACATTCTAACTTAATTGTAATATTATTTATTTCAATAGATATCGACGAATGTCAGAATGATAGTAGTGACTGTAAACACGTTTGTCACAATACACTTGGTGGTTACACCTGCCATTGTTATATTGGTTACCAGCTGTCTGAAGATAATCACAGCTGCAAACCAGATCCAGAATACAAGGGTCGTGAACTGATCCCCCCAATGGCGTTATTTTCACACTAACAACTGTCTACTGTTGAAAAGGGGTTCACTTGAGTAAGTCAAATACAATATTAAAATGGAGTTAATATATCACAAACAGTTATGATGGATTACAACATCATGTTTTGATTCAAACGTTTAACGATTTATAAAGAATATAATTCTTTGCTTGATTATTACTCTAAATAATTGTACGGTGTTGTTGTTATCGTATTTGATCTATAAATAAGGATTACTTGTAAACGATTAGATGAGTACATGTAGTTGTATTTATCTTTAGAAAAAAAGGTTGTCAACAGATCAAGGAATTCTGATATTAGCCAGAATCCATGAGGACATATAATGTTATAATGAATAAACAGATGAAAATAATTACATATTCATTACACTTATAACGAATTATGTAATTAGTTGTTTAAAACTAAATGCACATTTATCAAAATCACTCAACAATTGCAAGCTGTTGCACAAAATTATAAAATAGATCACGTCGTAAGCAGGCACTTAATTAAAGGTGGAATTTCCAGTGACTGAACAACGTAGAGTACATACTATTTATTTTTATTCAAGCATGCACATTCTTTATACAGATGTTCACGTATATCTGATATATATATATATATATATATATATATATATATATAATTACATAAAAAGTCATTTATCTTGCTTTGCTTTAGTGACGAATTCATCCTTATTTTGACACTCATATCCCGTAGGTCAATGACGCGATCCAGGAATGTTCTATTGTCACTATGCACACCAAATGCCTCTCCAACTGTGCCAAATCTGTTTCTTTCATATTATACATCTCCAGAGCCTTCACTTTTTGTTCTAGAGTTAAGATTTTGTGAGTTCTATGAAACATCTTGGACCCATGCAGACGATTATCGTTTCTTAAAACCACGATGTTTAATATGTCAGGAACATAGCGCACTTTGTAATATCAAAAGTATAGTGTGATTAATTAAGAAATTTGCTGCAAAATTGTATACAAAATATTTGTAGAGACTGCAATTACAAATGCCAAATAACAGCTTTATCAGTTTTAAGTTTGCACATCTCTAACATGAGCAGCTCAAGCACCAATTACCTTTAATCATAGTGTGTCGAAATCACATAACAATTACATAACAGTGCAAAAAGCATGCCCCACTATCCAAGACACCGTCAGCAGAAAATGTCATACACACCGTCGGAGACATAACCAGGGAAGAGCTCTCATTGGTCAATAAGTTGGTGATGTTCGGCCAATGATAATCAGCGCTCAATCATGCTAATAAATCCTGAATTAATGGAACTTGCATCGAGACTTTGGAAAGGTGGCGCTTAAGGGCAGGTTGCACTTCCACACAGGTGGTGTTAAGAGCAGGTTTGACTGTATATGTATGTATATATATATATATATATATATATATATATATATATAACTCAGAAAGCAGACATTAAAAAACAGACATTAGTAAATGACATTAATACGTGACATATGTAATTTAAATATTTCCATTTTATGTGTATATCGCATTATCATACAATTATTTAAGATACATATAGAATAAATCAAAATACATACAAAATATAAATTAAATTTGGCTACAATTTTAAGCTATCTTTGTTGAGAAAAGAGTGGAATATCAAATGCATATTAAACCAATGACAAATATATATATAAAATAAAGGAATATTAAAAGAATGTTTTCCTACAGAATACCAAATAAACATACAATTTGTAAGACACAATCCTTTTTTCACAATGTACAGATGACAACTTCTATCTCACCTCTAATTAAATATTTATTACTATTGATTATTTCATATAATGTGGTAATATCTTTGAAGATTCTTTAACAGTGTGTAGATAAAAATTGAACTAATCTATACTTAAATCATCTATATCATAGACAAAATTGAAAGAATTAAATTTTTCAATTTCTTGTAGCAGTGGGGTATGAAACTGGTTTCTTCTAGAAGAAATGAAGGAAACAGACAGCCGTAAATTCCTTGTGGAAATTTACATACCGAATAATTAATGCTTAATGTTAAAAATAACGTCATAATGCTACGTTTTTAGTATTTATGATGATTTGTAACATTTACACATTAATATTAGTATGAGTTTCTCTCTCTCTCTCTCTCTCTCTCTCTGTGTGTGTATGTGTGTGTGTGTGAATGATTTTTGTGGCATTTCACACATTAATATTATACATTAGTGTGTGTGTATCTGTGTAGATCATGTGTAGCATTTCACACATTAATATTAGTGTGTGTGTGTGTGTGCGTGTGCGTGTGGTCTAGGATATATATTTGGTGGTACTGACTCAGAACATCAACATGTAAACCATTGAAACCTATATCTCCATAAATCTATGCATAAATAAAACTATACATACTTCAATCTAAATATAAAGTATTCTTCACCTCCACATATCTATACATACGTAGACGTATACATATCTTTGATCTACTCATCAGCCTATGGAGCACAACTAATCCGCTTTTTGTACATGACAAATATATCATGCTTACGGGGAAACAGTTGTATGTAGGCTATGTAAAAAAGCGGAAGTACAAAAAAGTACCATTTGGTACAACAGTAAACAATACATGCGTGTGATTTAATAGTAAGTTAACACATATACAAAATAAACACTTTGACACTAGAGTTTACATTTAGCATTATTTTCTGTGTTTCAAAAGAAATCTATACATATAACATTGTGTATTGTGTATTATCTATCACCCACCTGCTTCTGGACAGAATCGTTTCAAAGCTACGATGTTTTTAGATGAGTGGTCAAATTATCTTGACCGCCTAACAAATATACCTGAGGTCATTATTACTAGAAATTTTAATTATGCTCTTGTAAAACATGTTACTGGAGCGACTCATATCCGTCGCCACACGCTAGATGTGATAATTACAAGAGAAAACAACTCCATCATCAACGGAAGTCCGTCTATTGTCGACCCATGCCTGTATGATAGTAGAGGAAAAGACTCAGGTGACCATTTTGCCATTCAGATCACATTGGATTGTGCGAAGCCGCAGCATAGTAAAAAAAGAGATCACCTTCCGCAGGTATTGTGCTATTTCTGTGCCAGATTTCATCGAGAACATCAAATCACCTGCCACCTTATTATGTACAAGTGGCGCTGTAGATGACCTTGTGGAAGCATATCATTCGAGTCTTAAGTTTTTTTATCAATAAGCATGCCCCTCTTCAGATGATAACTATAACCCTGAGGCCAAATGTTCTGGTATACAGAAGGACTTCGAGAAGGAAACACAATCGTCGGAAAATTGAACGACTGTGGCGGAGAACAAAGCTGGAGATCCTTCATCAGCTATACAAAGAAAGATGTCGTGAAGTAGCGAAACTTCTCATGAGATCCAAGAGGACTTATTATTCAGACAAGATAGCGGAATGTGGGAACAGTAACAAATCTCAAGAATTTGATGGGACATGAAGGAGAAATCATTCTGCCAAGCTGTTCATCTGATGAGCACTTGGCTAAAAAGTTTAGTGATTTCTTCATTAGGAAAATTACAACCATTAGAGATGATATTAATAATCACAAATCTCCAATAAGCGACGCTGTCGTGATGAGCGCTGATATCAAATTTGAAGGACAGCCTCTGACATAACTTACGCCTGGCACTCAAGACGAGTTACCTGATATTATCATTAAGTCTTCCCCAAAATCTTGTGAACTAGATCCATTACATACATCCCTGTTGAAAGAAGTGCTGAAATAACTACTGCATTTGATTAGGGCTATTATAAACAAATCACTGGTGGAGTCCAAGGTTCCCCTTTTTTCAAAAAGGCCAATATTAGACCACTGCTGAAGAAGCCAAATCTGGGTAAAGGGGAATTGAAAATTACCGCCCAGTGTCTAATCTGCCTTTCTGGTCAAAGATCCTGGAGAAGCTGGTACCGGTCACTATACAGAGACCGCGCTCCTGAAGGTCAATCATGACATTAATGAAGCTTTAGATAGGAAGTGTATGGCAGCATTAGTTCTGCTTGACTTGTCTGCTGCTTTCGATGTCATAGATCGTTCAAACGCGCCTTGAGCATTCGTTTGGAGTAACCGGAAGTGCCCTCTCCTGGATCAAGTCTTATCTGAGTGATATATCTCAGTGTGTTGACATAGGAATGACGACATCAGAAGGTAAGTGCCTGAATTGTGGGGTGCCACAAGGATCGGTACTCGGACCATCTAAGTACTTTTTGTAATCGAAAACAATTGGTGCGATATGTAGCGGAAATGATTTGCTCTACCACTGTTTTGCAGATGATACCCAGATTTATATGGCGATCATGCCCAAAACAACTTGGTCCGATGTTGCAAAGAAATTGGAAGCTTGCTTAGCTGATATCAGTACTAGGATGAATGCAAACATGCTTAAGTTAAACGGGGAAAAGGCAGAGCTCATTCTCTTTAAGCCAAAACACCAGGTTGGGAAAAATGAGGAATTACGGCTTCAAGTAGGTAAGAATACCGTGTCTGTAGTATCGTCAGTGAAGAACTTAGGAGTATATTTTGATACATCCCTGACTATGGAGAGGCAAGTAAATGCAATATCCAAAGCCTGTTATTACAAAATTCGTAATATCGGTCATATCAGGTGGTACATCACATTGGATGCTTGCAAAACACTGGCACATGCCCTGATAATATCTCGGCTAGATTACGGCAACGCTCTCCTGTATTGTCTCCCAAGCACACTGATGACATGGCTACAGAAAGTACAGAATTCTTCTGCCAGGTTAGTCACTCGCACTCATAAAAGAGAACATATAACACGAGTCTTGAACTCCCAGTATTAGCTTCCGGTTATATACAGGTCGCAGTACAAAATTTTGGTGTACACTTTTAAGGTACTTCAAGGGGCTGCCCCTCAGTACTTAGAGGAAATTAGTCGTACCAACAACACCTGGAGTGACATACGGTAATAGATGTTTCAGAAAGGCTGCTGCAACGTTATATAATAATCTTCCAATAACCATCAGAAAGTGCATGACCATTGATACCTTCAAAAAGAAGTTAAAACTAATCTTTTTGTTTCAGCTTTCCTAGCTGAATATATTATGTATTTGGCTGGAAAGAATTATATATTTTAAAGATGTAAATCTAGTACATCCATATGAATTATTTATTGTCAATCGCCTTAGAGTAACCTTCTTACATGTTACATAAGGCGCTATATAAAGTTCGTATATTATTCATATCCCCATTATATATATATATATATATATATATATATATTATTATTTTATTCAACCTCCATAGAATGGAGAAAATACAGGATAAAAGTACATACAGCATACTATAAACAAGAACAATACAAGCTTAATACAGCAATAATATTTAAG
Source organism: Paralvinella palmiformis (assembly GCA_025642065.1). Classification (NCBI taxonomy): domain Eukaryota; kingdom Metazoa; phylum Annelida; class Polychaeta; order Terebellida; family Alvinellidae; genus Paralvinella; species Paralvinella palmiformis. The sequence continues at coordinate 91,147 of JAODUP010000402.1, forward strand.
AAGATTTTGTTAAAAGTTTAACTAAAAGATACTCGTTAGACCCTGGCTTTATATAATTATATATAAGGAACCAAAGTTCTGGATCAATAGTTTGTGGATACTCCCCGAAATACAAGTTCTGGATCATTATGGTTCCAGTATATTGGTAACACCACAGGTAAGTGTTAACGTTGTGAAAATGGTAAATTAATTTCTGGATTTAATTGTTTTGTAGGAAACTCCAATTCCAATTAAAAATTCTCAATTCCAATTCAAATTCAAAATTTCTGAGTTCCAATTCCATTTTTTTTAAATAATCAATTCAAATTCAAATTCTGAATTGAATTGACCCCATGTCTGTTACCTACATATAGAAGCAGCTCAAAGATAAGTATCAATACTGCACAATGCATTCTGGACTTGAACAAAATATCGCCTCAATCCTAAATAAATAGTATGATTTAATCAAACCTAACAGCTAATACATCTACGTTTCCACTCATCACTTAGTGAACGTTCATCCAGGCCTAATTTAGCGTCCCTAAGTATATGCAGTTAGGTCTGGTGGGATCTAAATACTGCGAATGACACGTAAAGATTATAATAGCTATACATCAACAATTTTCCTATACGACTGTAACTTAATTACTCACAATATTGTGGAAAAACTCTGTCCGCAGCTTAATACCCATGGAGATGCCTGCCAGAGTAACAAACAGTTCCAGGAATATAATTCGTCAAACAGCCAGGGTCTCTACCCCAAAACCTCAACAAGTATGAATTAATAAGTCGTTTCCCCAAACTACATAAGAGGATAACAAAACATATTCAATATTATCCATATCAAAGGTGTGTGTGTGTTTTAGTTTTTGTGTGTGTGTTCATCAAAATGAAACTTTACTGAGAGGTAAAAGAACTCAAATAACATATTAGATAACACCAGTTAGCCACCATACAATGCTGCCACATTTATTTATATAGATCTAGATGTATGTTATTGTGTAGTTTAATGTGTGTTGTTTACATTGGCTTTTTATACGATATATTTATTCATCAAACAATTACATAATAATATAATATAATTAAGGCTACATCTGTGTATAAATTATTTACTTTTTTATTTGTTTCATAGCCACTAGGATTATCTACCTATGACACTTCCCTAGTTTGCGACAAGTGGCAGAGTCCCACATGAGGAAATCGAGAGCCCTGCGCAGCCCACTGTCACCGCGAATACTAATAAGTAATAATTATTAATAAATCTCTTCTTAAATCATGTACATGTGTGCGCATGGTTGAAATGAATTGCCAATACTGGTACTATATGTTACATGATCACATACTCTTTTATTAATTAACACTTTAATCGTGCACACATGATATTGAAGGAAACGAAGCTCTGAAACTGTAAATAAATAATTAAGTGATTTCACAGCCCAGTCACTTAATTAATTCACAGCCTACAATTTGCCATCACTTGACAGCTGATCAGAAAATTATTGAACTTGATTTACGTTATTTCACAGCTTTGTGTGTGGAAAGCGTAATTTTCACAAGTTGTTTAATGAAAACAATTAGGTATATATGAGGTAAGTGCATACAAAGAATACTTTCATCATGTCAGTTTATCATAGTCCATAAATGTTTATTTATTTGGATATATACATATAATGATATATACAGCTACTATAACGCAACCCTAACACAATTCACCATATATTCATCATGTCCGTTTATCATATATTATATGCATACAAAGAGTACTTTCATCATGTCTGTTTATCATAGTCCATAATTTTTTATTTATTTGGATATATACATATAATGATATATACAGCTATTATAACGCAACCATAACACAATTCACCATATATTCATCATGTCCGTTTATCATATATTAACTAAAAAAATTATAAGTTCATTTAGAGTCTACACCTCAATATTATAGACCAATATAGGTCTGCCCAGCTGAGAACAAAGAATATATATGGAATAATAACAAGGTTTATGTTTTGTGTTTACATGTTAGAGATAGAGAAATTATTACTTTCGTACAGGGGATAGAATAAGCAGCATGAAATATATTTTGCCACTGGCTCATCTACAGTTACAATCTGTCATCTGTTATCAGATGCACAAAATAACCCAAACTGGTTCCAGCTCTAAACAACCACTACTACAAAAAATATGGCATTTATTCCATATCAGTGAACCGATTAAAGTTAGATTGTGATGCCCTCCCACCAACCTCATATTTACGCATGACATATTCACAAAATCCTTTTTAAAAATATGCCTGTTCTCATTGGTGGATAAGGATTTGAGCTTTCCTATTTTTCTTGGTTTTGGCAATTTCTTAGATTCAAACTTAAATTAAAAAAGTATGCGACACCTAACATACATCTTTGCAATAGATTTTATGTACTCACCATCCCCGTGCTTTGGACATAACCTTAACACCCTTAAAGGAACTATGTCATGTACAAACTTCAGCAATCTTGATAAAATGCCCATCAGAACCATAACTTTGTGAATATTTATTTGAAATACCCTTTTCACCCGTTCAAGAAAATTGGAAAATTTTGAAGATGGTGCATATAAAAAACCAAAACCTTTTTTCCTTGTGTTTATACACCTTAAAGTTGCACAAGAACTTTGACTCTGAAACAACCAGGCTGGTGTCAGTCAGCATTCTTAAACAATCTAAGCACTTGGCTTAAAGCATAAATTTCTCAGAATATACCCAGAGATGTAAGACACAACATTGACTACTGTGACAGATAACTCAAAATCATCTATCACATCAAACACCAATAAATCTGACACCAGTAAATCTGTATCCGAGAGCTCCGCCTGTTTACATGGTATCTCATTTGAAACTTCCCCTGAGTGACACCAGCAAATCATCCTGGTCGCTAACACAGTTTGCCGATGGAACAGCTTTCATCAACATTGTTGTTGTTAGCGACCGGTATGCAAAGCCAAACTCCCTTGTTGATGAATTAAACCTGTGGCCAGAGATGAGGGAACTTGAAACTGCCACGAGTTATCAAGTCTGCCAAAAGCATCTCAACCGCTCTTAAATATTGTAAATAATATTGTAAAGCGCACTAGAGCAGCTTCTAGCTGAATAGGGCGCTATATAAATATAATATATTATTATGATCATTATTATTATAAAGAAATTAACAGTGCCTCAAAACAAGAAAGACGCTGCTTATTTTTTTAAAGTTGACCAAAGCTGAACCTGCTTTCTGAACACCTCAACTGTGTTGAAAGTTTGAGCGTCAGCTGTAAGGGGCTTGCAAACTGTGTCTCTTATATTTCTGACGTTTAGGAAATAAAAAATATTATTGACCTGCTTAAAATAATTGCCAGTTGCATTTGCCGATTGTAACATCTTCCCCAAGGCAACAAAGACAACTCATCTGAAATTGACAATATACAAGTCAGTGAATGAGAGCAATGAAAACTTATGGTGTTTTGAACAGTAATTATGCATACATTAAGAAACCGGGGCAAATGTTTAAATTCTAACCTGTTGTTTGAATTATGGTGTGAATTCGCAGCTTTTATAGTGTATTGCGTTTATTTTATTTTATTAGTTTTCAATAAATGACCAATCAGTCAAATGCTTTTAAATTGTCATTTTGTATTTATTACTTTGCCATTTCTATATTGGATATCTTGTTTTTTTCACGTTATTCCGTACATTCTTCAAAATATGTGGAACATCGTGTATAGCATAAATCCTTTCCCAGTGGAACTGAAATATACAATGAACAGTATTATCAGTAGCTAAAAACATATTTTGCCATCATAGCCATTGACCCTGGGTGATCTTGAAAGGGCAGTTCAATGTCTCAATATCCAAAATAGCTGAAACCTGCCTACTGCCCATATATGAGTATTCAGTATTGTACATAGCTTATCTTCTGACAATATGAAATTCATCTTTAGGTGACAAATTGTAAGACCAAAATGGGCATATCTCCCACAAGAGGTTTTTAATTATTTCTCTAACATTGAGCGCTGTAATAATTAATTGTTGTAAATTTAATAACGTTTGCGATTGCATGGTATGTTCAAAGTTACATATAAAACTAAATCTGTAGTCCTTTGTAAGTAATTGCAAATACTGATTAAAATTATGCCATTTCTGGTATTCATACAACATGCTATATAAATTTAAACATACATCAAAACACATCCACAGACATGCAACCTTATAGGACTGTCATATTTTTCACATTCTCAAATACTCCAGATACTCTCCAAGAGTTTGATACTATGATTGGTTGCAGGAGCCCTGGTCACACACAACTACTACATGTTTCAGATTAATGCCGGAAAAGGTGTATAAAACTTGAAAAAAGAAGCGGGCGTAAAAAGTAGACTGGAGCTGCATTTTCACTAAAATAAAAAGCCATTGGTTGCTTCCAACTTGCTGCAAGTCCCTTGACTATAAAAACAAAAGCTTAGTTTGATTCTGTTAACAATCAATCAAGGAGATATGCAAAGCCATCCACTTCATCTCGAGCAGGATCATACCCCAGATCCTTCTAAAGGCTCATTTCATCGAACGTAACACAATACTTCGACGTGGCTTTCAATGGCTGGTGTTTTATAGTCAGTAAATGAAATACAGCCCTATTGTCACAGGAATACCACGGTCTAAACTCCAAATGAATCAAATAGTATAAAATTATATTTTAGATTATTAAACTCAAGTTCAATATCTTTTTATATACTTTGTTGACAGTCATTAGTTTTGTAAACACTAGCTGCAGTCATTTGTTAAATTTTACAATTTAGTGAATTAAACATTGTGTTAAACTGGTACACATGACAAACATTGGAAATTTACAACATATGCATCTTCACGCTATTTTAATTGGCCAAGCAAACCTACCAATTAAGAGTACTTGATGAAGACATTACAAAGAGATTTACGCCTTTGGGCTACTGAAGAATATGCCTAGTGCGATGCCTTTGTCTTAAACAGTCCATCTGTGCCCTACAAATGTTTGCAGAACAGTAAACAGAAGCTTTGACAGGATTTGCATCTCAGAACAAAAACAATACAAACCTAATAAGCTTTGACTCGAGAAAACATTAATGAAGATTTTAGTACAATATTTGCTTGATAATATTTCAATGACAAAAATAGTGTGACAAGCCTTTTGCTTTTCTGTTGCAATTTCTGAGTTGACCATGAAAAAGGTTAGCAGCAGCTGGTTTCATTCAGTGAGAGATTGCTGCTTGTTTATTGTGTCATATTTTTCTATTTCTTTCTGAGATACAATTAGTTGTTGCAGTTGTACGATTTTCTGTATGAGAAACACCTCCATATGTATAATCATAACTTTAACCCTTAATTGAAAAATGCATTAATATGTGAGCATAAATTTAATTTATATAAAATTTTATGTATTTATAATAATTTATTTTCTTGTTAAATAAGGCTATTTTCTTTTCTTTAAACCAGCATCCAACTTTTTTTACATTTGACATACATTGGCTATCAAAATCAGATTTGGGCAAGCTTGGTGTAAGCCTCGTTGTTGAGCAATAATTGTGTTCATCTTAGAACTTCATGGACTGAAAATGAAACAGAACAATACCTTGTAAAATAATAATGACTCGAACTAAGTGCACACACAATATGTACACACATGTTTTCCTTTTCTTCAAGTTCGGTAAAGAATTTGATTTGATATGCACTTAAGTTATGAATAGAGGCACCAAAGCACATGAGCTGGACATTGACATTAGCAAAATTCAGATACTGGTAATAATTTATTTGTATTAAGACGTGAAATGGGCTGACAAAATTCCATACCTTATTTTTTATTTAATTAATTATTTAAAATCATTTGTAATATGTTAACTTTTTTCACCATTAATATTTATAAATTTTAATTGCCACCACAACTGTCCCTATCTCCTGTATAGGTATCCTTCCTCTTTGATTCCAGTGGCTGAAGTGGGTTTGGTACATCAAAAATAGTTGGAACAGCATTCTAGACAAGTTTATCTCTTATTTAAATTCTTCCTCATCAGATCTGCACGACGGCAAGTAATAACCCATCTCTTACTTCTGCCAATAGCAAAAATAATAATATGATTGTTTCTACCACTATTTGGGGTATTTATTAATTAATTTCATAACATTTAAATTATATTTATATTATAACCAGTGGTTTATTTAGATCTATAAGTACCAATTGCTTACATTTAAAATATGGATGCAGGTGATCATGTAAATACTCAGCTACTTACTGTAATTAGGTAAAAATTATCTGATTATAGTCATGTAATTATATTATTAACAATAACAAAATAAAATTACAACCGGAAGTTGGGACCTGTTTGCCATCAAATCGGCGGCCGTGTTCGGTTTAGTTTTCGTTCAGGTCAATGGGTTCAATACTCATAATCTTGATGTCTAAACTAATATTTATGTTTTCTTGATCAAGTAATGCAATAAAATGAACAAAATTAAAGAATTTCTCCATCTATGTGCATAAATTACCAACATTAACTTCATTAATGTATATTTACAGGCTACAACTATAGTAAAGCATGTATGGTAAATGAGTAATAGTCTAGTGATGAATTGAGTAAACTGAATAGACATTCATTCACTCTATGCTGCATTGTCTAACACAAAAACATAACTAAGTGCGTTTCAATTTCGCCTATAAACACTGGCACCTTTTAGCGCATGCTTTCTTACAGTAGTTGTATTAATTTTATTCGATGATATATAAAGTAACGTTATTACATATCTATATCACATAATATTATTTACAAGCAAATAGCATCAGGCTACAGACAAGCAAAAAGCTGTAGCGTCCAAAATATAGACCAAACATGTAGAACATAATTGATTATACGAGGAGGCGCAGTGGCCTAAAAGTTACATATTTAACCGTCTATGTCCGCTGTCCAAGCGCGCTGATTATGGCGATAGCATAACATAATATAATGTAATATAGTACAATATATTATACAATATATGTAATTCATAAATGACCTTGTTCGTAAGAAATTTCTTTACAAATCTATTAAAACTATGTTGCGACCTCAACTGTCTTATTATTTTTGGCAGTTTGTACCATATTTCAAGTGCTAGGTAAATAAATGTCTTATTATATGTGTAGCTGGTGAAGGTGTCTTATTTCGTGCGAATGAATATGTCTATTTACAGTGAACATCGTCATTAGGGGATCTGGTAAAAAGATGAATATATTATTTTTGAAAGTTGAAAAGTACATATGTCCTTTAGCTTGAGAACCTTTAGCTTCTTAAATAATGGTTCGGTATGAGTATTATAGTTTGATTTCGAGACCGTCCTTACTGTATTTTTCTATAAAATTTATAATCTCCGTAAGTACGTTGATTGACTACAACCCTACAATAGGGTGTCATATGTTAAATAGGGATATATCAACCTGTGGTGTACTGTTCTCATATTGTGTCTACTTAGGATATGCTTAATTTTATTGAGGGCATATATTCCACCAGCTGTGTTTGATCTATAACTGTCTAAATGCTCATGCCAGTTTAGGTTTTCATCTATTAGTAGTCACAGAAATTTGACACATTTAACTCGATTAATAATTGTATTATCTAATTTTAATACATGTGTTTCTAACTTAACATTCTTAGTTTTTGACAAGAGTACATGATGTGTTTTGTTTATATTTAAAGATAATGTATTCACCTTAAACCACTCAGCTAACCAGTTTGTATAATTCCGTAATATGTTTACCAGATACATAAATAGTTGTATCATCTGCAAATAATATATATGTGGTGTACCGGAGGGATCCTGGTAGATCATTTGAGTATAAAATGAAGAGGAGTGGTCCCAATACGGATCCTTGGGGTACACCACAAGTTATGGGAAATAATTTTGAATCAATACATTTATAATAGACATATTGTTTTCTCTCTGTTAGATAACTCCTGAACCACTCCATGGCAACACCACGTATGCCGTAAGGGCACACTTTTTTACATAAAAGATTGTGATTTATTGTATCAAACGCCATGGAGAGGTCCAGAAGCACAGAAAGATTATAATTACTCAATTCCAATGCAAGTATAGTATCATAAGTAAATTTAGAAACCGCATTTGTTGTGGAGTGACCTTTATGGAAGCCAGATTTGTTCTTGTTCATTAACGAGTTAATTGTCATGTAATTGTTCAAACGATTATGGACTATTTTTCATATATTTTGGATATGCTAGATAAAAGCGTCTATGGTTATCTTTTGATTTATATATTGGTATTACTTTTATAATTTTAAGTTTTGACAGGAAAACACCGGTTTCCATCGATTTATTTATAGTTATGCTAAGTGGTAACGAAATGACAAATTTTATCTGGTTTAGTAACAACGAATTAACATTGTCATGTCCACAAATCGTTTTTGGTTTTAGAGAATTTATGGTGTTGATTATTTCTTTACTGTCATTAGGACAAAAATATAGAGATGTTGCTTTCTTACATGTCGGCATGTAGGTTTGATAATTTGTGCTGGACGGTGATATATTAGAAGCATATTTAGGTCCAATCTCAGAGAAAAATTCGATAAATTTGTCTAGTTTAAGTGGGGTCGTTTTCAATTGTGTTATCTATTTTGAATGAATTTGATATTGATGTTTTGTCATTTTTTCTGTTGAGTATCTCATTTAATGTGCTCCATGTTTTCTTAATGTTTGATCTGTATTGTTGAAATAAGTAACCATAATATATCTCCCTTTGTTTACGTTTGATTCTGGTAAAGTTATTTCTATAAGGTATATATTTAACATGTTCCCGTGATACGTTTTCTTTACCCAATTTCTTTTTATAGAGTTTATCTAAGTGTTTTGATGAATGTAGGATTCCGGATGTTATCCATGGTTCTCGTATTACATGTTTGGTAGGTATTTTGGTTATCTTTTTAGGTGCAAAATATTCTATAACATCATTTGTGTTATCTATAATTATATTGTAACACGTTTCAGCATCACTTGAGTTTAGACTAGATCAATCTGTTTTTGATAAGGCCTCACAAATTTGTTGATACGTGTTGTTATTGAATTTTCTATGCTCAAAGATTAAAGGCTCAGTTTTCATGGATTAATATTTTCGGGAAACAAGAACACTGGTAAATCATCTGATGTGTTATTTAATATTATTCCTGATGCTAATTTAATTTCTTTACTTGTGTTTATGTATATGTTATCAATAAGAGTGGCCGTACTATGCGTTATTCTGGTTGGCGTTTTGTAATTGTAGGTAAGAAGCCTGCATTTAGGTAAAGGTCCATCAACTCAGAAATATGTTCTTGATATTTATATTTTAGGTAATCGAAATTTTGATCGGTTGCCAACACAATGTCTTTTTTTATATGTTGGAGTTTATTTAAAATCGTTTCATAGTAACTAATCGATAATATTTCACTGGTATTAGGAACTCGGTTATTTCACCAAAGATACAATTTACAGTTTTTGAATGAGCCTCAACAAATATTGATTCAAATTTACCGTCGATATTAACAGAAATATCATCACGGATAATGTAATTTAAATCATCCCTGATGTACACAGCGACACTATCCTGTGAACCAGTCTGTCTATTTCTGCAGACTAATTTATAACCCGGGATTGTATAAAATACATAGTTGTTATCAGTTAGGAATGTTTCACACAACATTATGCAATGCATATTAATTTTTATATCGAGGAATCGAGAGATTATTTCTTTCAGTTCTCTAAATTTGTTTGGCAAACTGTGAATATTAAAATGCATTGTATAATATTTGAAATTTTGTGCATTTGCCAATACTGTTGTACTGATTTGTTCAATTTCATAGTAGTTACTGTCAATATGGAAAGCATCCAAAGGATTTTCTCCATCATTGTCATCATAGTAGTTATTTAACAGACAGTTGAAGTTCTGATCATCATCTTCAATATTCAATTTACCATTTTGATTGAAATAAAGATTAAGTTTATGTGCATTGCATTCCCTATAACTCCACTTTAGGCATAAATATTCAAGAGCACACCTTGGACAGCAGACATAGCAGTCAAATGTTAAACTCCGCAATAAACTAATTACACATATAAAACAAAATATAATTAAAACATGCATAGTCAAATAGTATAATAATCCAAGACAAAATATCAAACCAAGACAAAAACACAGTTTGGCCGTTCTATGAATTAATAGCAAATATAACCTAGTGTAAATAATATAACCTAGTGTAAATAAACAATACAATACATCAGTAATAGTCCACCGGTGACACGACCTGCAGCGTATTCCCGCCAATATAATCACATGGTTTGTGGAGTGGCGCCGATGTCGGCTTCCGTTGGATCATAAGACCTTCGTTTGTTGAGCAAGGCAGATTGTTTAAATGAAGTTTTACCAGAAGTACAATCAGAACGGAAAATTAATATATATTGGTAAGTTTAACTATTCATAACTATATACATTAATAGAGCTAATAAACCTAACTTCGTATAACATGTAAACTTGATATTTAAATATAGCATCATATCAAATAATCCCATAAACACATAAACAATCACATAAACACCATTTTCAGTATTGTAGCACAAGAATAGAATACAAGCTGTTGTTTTTGTTGTTGTGAATTTAACTCTGTATTTTTTATTTACTTACAAAATCTGTTCGAGTGCACAAGAGGGTGTTAGATTTCCAGGAGAGAAGTATGTATGGAAGTTCGCAACTATATAATTTTTAAATACAATTTTGTTCCTGGGAATAATTTTTGTAACTAATGCCAAATTTTGTGACAAAAAATATACAATTGACATCGCTCGGATATTATTTAAATAGACTGTTTATTGTTTGTCTTTATTTAGCACACAGCGAAATATCTTGTTTTGAACAAATGTCTATATATTCTTTACTTCCATTGTTAGAACTTTACCTTTAAAAAGACATCAAATCATCGTTATATGTTGCAACACCACGGATGAAGTCATCTTGATTAGGTGATTGACATATTTTTGAGAATAAGCACTAATTAATTCACTCCATCTTTCAAGTGTACACACTTGAAATTTGTTTATGTTTAAAATGCATTTTGGAAATATAATTATTTTGTCTTCATATAATTTTGTTGTGCACAGGGCATGTATGAATTCATTACATTTTGTATGCTCGTTTTGTCTTGATATTACTGATTTCTATTTTCAGGGCTGAACGAGGTGGCACAGATGCTGCACAATTCTGACTGATTAACTGTACAATATTGATGGTTGTAAATTGCTTTGTACATTACATTGGCCAAGTGAACACTATGAATATCTTGTCTCTTAATTAAGTAAGTTTGGTTCTTTTAAGAGGGGTAGTGTATATTCATTATATTTTGCATTTGATATTATACCTATTGCCTTTTTTGTATTACGTACCTTTAAGTAATAATTATGTATAATTAAATTAATAAAATGGATAAAGCTTCTGAATGCATATTTTGTCTTTATTACTGTTAATGACCATCATTGGTCCAATGTTGGCCCATCGTTGGTCCTACGTTGTAAACAACATTGGTCCAATGATGGTCATTAACAGTAATAAAGACAAAATATGCATTCAGAAGCTTTATCCATTTTATTGCCAGGATTGGAGCAACATTGACCCGGCGGTGAAAATTACGTTAGCCCAACATAGTATGCTATCCATGGACCAGTTTAGCATACAACATTGGTCCATGGTTGGTCCAACATTGTTGTGCTATCTGGGACGTGTATATTCCGTGCAATGATTTTTGTTATCAGGGTTATTCTTGTTATCAGGCTAAGCTTTTACCTACATTTGTGAAGTACTTGGAGAAACCATTCGAAATCTTACCGGCACAAGTTTCTTTTTGCCCTTTAATCACAAAAGTATCTGTTATTCCCGTTTTATCCTAAGTTTTACCTATCAGAATATTAATGACTTCCAACATTTTTTCTTATGTTATTCCTTTATATTTCCAATAAATGTTTATAATATGACTCTTACTATTCTTTAATTCTATTAAACTAATTTCTATATTCAATACATTTGGTCCAATATGTTCCAGTTGTGCTATTCTTTAACGATTTCTTATATATCTCTTGTTCTGGCTGATTTCATTAAGCCAGTTGTCATCCACTCTTCTCCGATAATATTATTTTTGTTAATAATTAGTTCTTTTTCTGGTGCACATTCATCAAGTATGTCAGTTAATATTTTAATAATAAAAAGATACTATTGCAGGTGCCAGTGTCTGGGCTCAAGTCATATGGTGATTGTGCGTTTAGTGTTGCAGGCACCACTTTGTGGAATAGGTTCCCGGCAGATATTAGAAATGCGTCGTCTCTTAAAAATGTTAAATCCGTTCTAAAAACGCACCTGTTCAAGGTTGCTTTCACAGATAAATAATAAGTATCGTTCAAATCTCTTACAGGTTTTTTTTAACAAACATATTGTTTGGGGTATTATTATATTACATATTATTTGTACAGCGCCTTTGAATACCTCAAGGAAATGTTCTAGGTCCTATCTTGTTTGTCATTTTCATAAAAGACCTGCTAGATGTGGTCAGCAGTACAGCTAATATATTTGCTGATGACACGAAGCTGTTCCGTACAGTTCAGATAATTGAAGATCACCATGTCATGCAGTAAGACCTTGACAATCTCATGAGATGGTCACACAAGTGCCAACTAAGTTTATATGTATTGTGGCATTTAAGTTGCTGTTAAATACGTTTAATTCAATCATCACTTGTCATGGTCCTATCAGTATAAGGTTGAGACTAACTGGGTTGGGTTGGGGGGGGGTGAATTGGTAAAAGTAATAGAGTATTAGCATGAGCTAGAAATGTTATTATTTTAATGTAGTTGATTGATTAGTGAGATAAAACTAATTGTTGAATTAAATGTTGAGAGGGTGGGATATTAGGCTAACACTAATCTCAGTAACTATATATATATATATATATATATATATATATATATTAGACTTATCATTAATGACGTACAGTACATTAACAAATGCTGGGATTACAGACGCATGTTATGGTGTTTGTCTCTGACATACATAGAATATGAACTTGTTAATTAACTATTGTTTGTAATATGTGCATAGTTCGAAATAAACTTACTTACTTCTGACTAAATGACCTAAGTTTTCGGGATCACTTCCTAATGGACACCAGTTCACATATATAGCATATGATTGATAGATTTACAAGTTATTAATAAAATATCGAAATTGATACGTTGTCTAACAGGTAGCCAATGTAGTTTATGAAGAATTGGGATGATATGATCATATTGACAAGTATTTATCACTATACGAGCTACACGATTCTGTATTCGCTGAGGCGATTGATGTTATAATTAGACATGCCATATAACATAGAGTTACAATAGTCTACACGAGATGTAACAAAGGGATGGACTATAGTAACAAGTGCTTCAAAAATGATGTTGAGTAGTAATTATAATATGAAATATGTTTATACTTCATTTTTATTTCTTCAGTGTTTTGATAAATTGCTAACTTGCACGTGATAGATTAAACGTTCAAACGTTGTATTTGTTTTATTTTTATGATATAACTAATGGATAACCTGTAAGAAAGTTAACTGTAAGTTTAGATCATTCATTCATCTGACAGATAGGAAATTTGAAGACATTGTAGCCATTTGTATTTTGAATAAATTGTTTCAATTGCACTCCTCTCTCTCTCTCTCTCTCTCTCACACACACACACACACACACAGAGAAACACGTCTGTATCTAACAACAGGTGAACAAATGTTACTTACCAGTCTAAATAAGAATATTCTATATTACGATTTCCCATGTTTCCTTTCCATCAACACTTCCTAGCGTTTTCAGAATATTACATAATGCTATGTTTAATCAAATTTAACGTTTCTTGTATGATGTTTGGTGACTACTCATCGTGATTCTTTTAGCAGATATATAAATAAAGTGGTACCACAGAATCCCTTCTTTTATATCAGTTCTGTATATTGATGATTTGTGTTGAATTGTTACAAATATAAAAGGTCTTGTTCCAATATTAACAACAACAACCATTGTTTATTAACTCCATTACAAGTAGTACATTATTGCTAATGATTTCTACACATTCTAAACAGTAGATTTATATCACAACTCATGATTACTTCTACAGCCCACTGTTTACAATTATACATCTATATCAGCACGCACGCGCACGCACGCACACTAACATATATGTAAAAACGCCTTTCTCTTAAGTTATTATTCTGTCTCAAATAACAAACATTACCAGTGTCAGAAGATTCAACAGCTATTTCATACATAATATCACTAGGAGATAACTGATGTACTGATCAAAGCATGATAAATTAAAAGGAATTACCGGTAAGTTCTGAATTATCATACAATATCAGTTTTTCATAAATTATAATAATATTACCTGTTACTTCCTATAACAGGCAGTGAATGTCTGCATATTACTCTAGTTTGACAACATGAAAGACTAAATAACACTTGCATATTATAGCACCTCACATAATATAAACAGTAACTAAACTACTTGACCAATTATATATATATATATATATATATCATGTTTATTCTAATAATAATACAGTGGAGAGTGATATTATATGCCATTAAAGGTACTAATATCAATACTAGTTAGTGAGGACATAAATCATGTCTGTAGATCAATACTTTCTTCTAATACTCCTCACCAAAGTAGTAGATTTTTCAAAATTATTTAATTTGTTTATAGTAGATTTCATGTGTACAAAAATTGTTATAATTTTAAAATTATGAGAAAAATATAATTCAATGCATAATTGAGAAACTACAAGACAAAATATAAATGCTGTTGTTCTGGTTAAACAGTTAATTATCATAACACACTTATATTTTTCATCAATCAAAAAATGTAATATAGAGTAAAAGGGAAATGGGATTCAGACTTGAACACACTTAGTATGATCCAGCATTGTTATTAGTATGGTTTATTCAACTATTAATCATCTGTAATTTTAGTAAAAATACAGATATCAACTAATTATATATGTTTTATAATTATAAATGTATTTTTTCCTGTTACTTCAAAGTTTGTGAGAGCTCAGTGTCATTTTGTTACACCTTTATTAGAACATATTCCATTATTAGAATAGAAAATTATAACAGATATATATATATATATATATATATATATATTCATGCATAAATTACACCCATCTAAATAAATAAAATGACTAATCCACTAATTATAACCATGTGTGTTTTCACTATGCAATTGACCAGAAACTCTCAACAGCCAGTTCAAAAGTATCATATATTATGTTAATGATAATTCATATTTTGTAGTATCTCTTATGTAATGCCATTATCAGTTGAATATACTTAGAATAAAATTTTCTAGCTTCTTAGAAAGTATTATAAATATAACTTCTTTCTTCCCCAAAACAACTATAATTTTAATAAAATATCTGAAGAAAAAAAACCCAAGTAACTTAGACATCTTAATTGAGCATATTCTTAAAATTATTAAGCTTATGTTACTTTGGTTTGAATTTTACAAGTGCCATAACAAAAAATTCAATTACTGTAACACATTTATATATCACAAATATGCTACATATTCTAGTTATAACAAGAAGCTATAACTAGTCATACATGATTAAATTATGTAATGTTGACAGCAGTAGAATAAACAAATTAATATTACAGTCAGCAATCCCACTATTAACAGTTAATATGAAATAAAACCAGGTTTTAGCATAAACACACACAGACACACACTCAGTTTTACACACACACATGCTATATATATATATATATATATATATTTTATTACCAAGTAATATATCACAAACTGTTACACAATGATATAAATAATAATATCTAAAATGGACAGATATCATTAAACCAACTTAGAATACAATCCCTGAAAGCATTATACAGTTATTACCATTTAATTTAGTATACAGTAAAGCTCTAAGTATAAAGAAGTATTTCACATTTTAAGTCAACTGTGGAGCTCTCACTTCATTTCTCAGCACTACACATTAACTTGGTTGACTTGTGAATGTATTGTGGCCAGAGTTACAAAGATTATTATCAAGCTATAGAATTGTCCCCATTTACTCCTCTGGTTACGTGATATATGATACATTAAGGAATTGGTGTCTCCCTCTGGTGAGCTTCTATAACACATTGTTGCATTACAGGAAGTAGGAGAATGAAAGCATCTTGGATGTAAGTACTGCTGTTGGATGCCTGTAGTAAGCCAATAAAGCAAATTTACATAAATAACTCCAGATTTATATATGGGTCAAAGTATGTCATCATATATTATACATCAGTAATTGAGTAATGGCATTAAATCTTTTGGATATGACCACCATTATAACAAATGTTTAGTTATTACAGACTAATATTTGATTAGATAAAAAAAATTACTGACACTTGTCAGTTTTAGGAGATTTATCTATTAACAATAAAAGGGAGGATACCTTACCTCAAGATAAACATTTGTAATCATTGGATTAATAGAAGTTGGCTCACTGGATGTGTTCTGTAATTACATCAAATTTATCTATATTATTATGTAAATAAAACACAGATATAATTTAATGTTTCACCATCATTATAAATAGAATAATTTTAAATGCATAAGATTTTTATTTTGCTGTACACAAATTTAGAGAAAACTGCTTTTAAAAAGAATAATTTTAATGTGAATGCATGAATTTGTTTTCCATGTTTGAGAAAAATTACTTTTCATACTAAGGATGGTCACCAGTGACCACTTTTGATGTATGAAATATGGTTATGTTTATATTTCTTGTTATTTCAAAGCAAAATAAATTCTATTTGGTTTACAAAATTCACTGTATATGGCTTGGCCATTTCAGATTATAAATCATTGTTTCTGTAGTTAGGCAACATAAAGAACTGATAGAAACTGCTCACTTACTGCAAGTTTGCCTAGGATCTGTGTAAACTTTACTGAGAATATACCAATTTCAGTACACAAGACACGGGTAGCACTGAAATATTTAATAAACAAATAACCAACAAAAACACAACTAAATTCTTTTGGAATTTGTTTAAATACTGATTATGGGTACGATCCAAAAATAATCTTGACCTGATACTAACCTCACTAAGCTAGTAGCTTTAGATTTGTATGATGATAAAGGGGCTGTTTTATCAAGTAATATCAACTGTCCCACTCTGTGATAATGTTCAATACTTCTAGCTGTTAGCTCAGCTAATGATTGTATAGCTTTCTCATGTACTTCCTAAGTGTAACAAGACTGCATAATTAAATCAACAAATAAAATTTTCATCTGAGGTATTTGTTTTTGTTGAGAAATTTAATTTACATAATCATATGCCCTCTATGGTAATAATACAATATTAACATCACTGCAGATGTAGGATCAAGCCATTCCAGAAAGGATTGTAGTCCAAGTCCTTTGAAGTGTTTTAAGTCAAGTCCTTGCCTCACCCCTTTATTTGCAAAAGGATTAAAGTCCAAGACTAAAGTTTATAGTACAGTCAAGATGACAATGGTATATAAATAACATACTTTACCCACCTTAGCCTCTCTTGGCTGGTTGTCCTCAAGATCTCTCTGACAATCCATCAAATATTTGCGACATTTTTCTTGTGCCTAATAGTATTACAATAAAGAAATTAAAAAACATTCTCAACAGTAAAACATAGTGTTACAAAAACCACATCAAGATCTTCTTTACTTTAACCCAACATCTGTATTATAATGTGTTATTAGAATAACTTGGGACTGACAAGAAAAACTTTATGCCATTAACAGTAGTCAGGCATCATTATCCCGAACCGTGGTCCGTTAAAACATGAAATCTGATATAACATGGTCAGACTTTGGACCCCAAATCGTGGAATACACAACAGAGCATTTTTCTACAAAATGGCATGAAATCCACAACTGACCCATAAAATATTTCTAAATAATTTTCTAAACACATTTTCACAGTTTGTAAATCATATGTAAAATAACATAGCCAATAGCCACTACATACCCGCATGTATATTTATTGAGCACAAACTTAATTACACAACACCTTAGCTCAATCAGCCAAACAACCAGCCCTCACAACCCCACCCCGCAATTATTGTGACACCATCCACTGCATTTATGTTCAATAAAATATGATATTTTCAATATAAAAGCAGATACACAAACAAATACATTTTTACGGATGTTTATTTGAACACATGCACCTATAAACGTCCATTTATTGGTTCATATAGTTGCTACCTTCATTTGTAAAACATGCACTATTTATGGGGTATCAATATCACCAATCCAAAATGGGTGCTACTTTTTGCCCAATTTTGAAGAAACATTTTATCTTCCACACAAACACTGAGGTAACATCTATGTTTAAGTCAACAAATGATTAACAATTACTAGGAACATTAAAGGATGGTGCAAAACGAGGTGAATATATGGACTCCTTATTATCGCCTACCCTGATAGTGCCCCTGTCTCACTTTGCGGGGCCCGACTGTATTGTTTTGTCATATCGCAATGTAATCAAAAATCAGCAAAAATTGCTACAAATGAGAACAATCACTTGTCAATCATAATTTGTTTTCTTCCATAATTTACTAAATTAACCATGTTTACATCAAAATATGAAAGGTCAAATGTTGAGGTAGTGTCGATAACAGCATTTCACAGACTTGCTATTTTGTTCTGTAAGCACCCACTTGAGGCCCAGTGACGATGTGTAAGTAATGCAGGATCAATAAAACGAATAATCCATAGCATGACATTCATCTCAAAATGATGTCCAGGTAAAGAAAGTTAGACTTTATGCTTGCTAATGGCACCAAATATTAACACTTGCCAGCATGGCCAGTGTGAATCCATTGATACTTGCCTGGAGAAAGATGCACTCGCCATGGTGAGTGGTCAATTTTGAAACCTGGTATGATCTGTGAATTATTTTTATTATGGCGTTTAGATAAATCAGCCTAAAAGATATTGTAGTTCCACTGGGAGATGCTGGGTTACATGGTGTTTTGTTTAACAAATTAATCATCTTTAGGCAACATCTTCATTTAATAAAGAAATTTAAGAAATATGTAAAAATGGAGAATTAGTGTAGCTCAGTAAACACTATATATTTCAAACTTTTTAAAACAAAAACTTTTGATATTAAAAAAAGTAAATAAACACTCAGCTATTTAACATCTGAAGTTAAACTGACTATTATCTCACAGACTTGCTGTCATTCAGGTAGCAAATTGCATCCAACATGCACAGATTGTCTGCGTGCCATCAGAGGTACTAAATGTAAATACTGTCTATTAATAGTATATTTTGAATAGAGTATTCATGAACATCAAAGAGAATCATAAGGAATGATACGCAGTGTAACAAAAAACAATTTATGATATATGGACTACAATTATGATGATAAAAAAATATTGTATATTTGATAAAGCACCCTTACTAGCAGAGACCATTAAAAGGTACTGTACAGGGACACCCCAAATAACATGTATAAAAAATTCCCAAAAGAGATTTGAATAATAAACATTTATTTATCACTCCCAACCTGTTCCATAAAGTGGGAACTGTGACACTAAAAGCAAAAGCAATGTATAAGTATGGCTTGAGCTGATACACAGATGAACTAAGTTTTGGGGATAATTTTCTAATGGAGATGAGTTCATGCAAATATCCAGGTGCCACGTTGTTGATAGATTTATAGGTGGTTAGTAAAATCTTGAAATAGATACATGGTCTAACAGGTAGACAATAGAGGTTTTGAAGAATTGGGTTCATATAATAAAATCTTCAAATATT
The DNA here is from genome assembly GCA_025642065.1 of Paralvinella palmiformis. Taxonomy (NCBI): domain Eukaryota; kingdom Metazoa; phylum Annelida; class Polychaeta; order Terebellida; family Alvinellidae; genus Paralvinella; species Paralvinella palmiformis. The sequence goes on from JAODUP010000402.1 coordinate 111,014, forward strand.
TGTCACTGTGAGCTGCACTATTCTAAATTTATTGTATGTGACTGATGTTATAATCAGATATACCATATAACAGAGAGTTACAATAGTCTATATGATATGTAACAAAGGCATGGATCCCAGTAACAAGTACTTTAATTACTGAATCTATTAATATGATAGTTAATTTGGATATAAAATAAACAAATCTGTGATGGTAGCATTAAACTATAACAATATTTGATTATTTAGTTATGGTAGTTATAACAATGTGAGCTGTATCAGTGATAATTAAGTATAACAGGAGAAACATCTTTTGGAATCATCTCGGATTGATTTTATAAATCTTCTTGTATATCATAAAAAATGTTTGTCAATTACAGTCTAATTCTACCATAGTCCAATCTACTATACCATGAAAACAGATATAACACAAGTCTGCTTGGCTCATGATTATTTGGACTGAAAGTATTAAGTGTTTTGGTGATAGGGCCTACACTATTCACCAAAATAGAAACAAAAGGTTAATATACATCAGTTGAACTGACACAATTCATAATTTTAATTGGCCTAAAATGTATTGATTGACTTTTTGTTCAAAGTGATGTTACAGTTTTCTCAAATAGAGAAAACAGTGAGGAAATAGCACAGCAAAAAGTCATATCATATGCCACCCCCCCCCCTCCACCATGTGAAGACAAATGTTGTTCTTTGGAAACTACTAATAACATGGTCCATGGCCTATGGACTCCAGCTATCATGCCATAGCAGAGAAGAATATATATATATATATATATATATATATATATAATGACTTATTTCAATATTCTTTTAAAACAAATGGATTTTTAAAATAGCTGTTCTTAAAAAGAGGTTCCAATATATATATATATATATATATAAAGTATGCCAACGTTAAAATTAGAACAAAGCTTATCCTAACTGAAAACTGTGAAATATTATAAGCAGCTTATAATGTTCCACTGAGATATTAAGTTATAATCAAGGTAAAACATTACCTGTATTAGCCGTTCTGGTGTTGTCTTTAATCCAAGTTGTCCAATATAGTTAGATATAAGACGATCAAACTCATGATCTTTTTCTTCATCTTCAAGGACAGTTATAAAAAATGGTATTCTATTATAATACATTACTAATCATCTCCTACAACAACTCATAAATTCTAAATACAGACAAAATATTTGCAGTATACATTTATCATGTTTTAATCAACAATTAAGGGCAATCATCATCAGAAAACAATCAACAAATTTAATGATGCCAGGTAATAGGATTTTTCCCTGAAAAGACATCTTATTTTGAAAACTCCTAGCCCATACAGGTTAAAACCAATCTCTTTTAAAAATGTTGCCATACTTTCTGATTTATTCTCTCAGAATCATTACATGATCTGAAATACTTTTTTATCATTTGCTTTAAAGTCCCTTATTCTTGCTTTATGAACCCAACTTCTCTTCATAGCCACATCTTTCAACATAATCAGCATGCAATCCCCATTATTACTTTTGTTTAACATACAACTGCCATATTAATGTATTATATTTTTCTAGGGTGATAAATGCAGACATACAACAGCCACAAATCCCAATTGGACAGTCTTTTTAGAGATTCTTCAACAGATCCAGACAATAGAAACTGCCCAACAGGGGGCAAGCCAGCCATCTACAGGCCATTAAGTTGCCCAGAACAGCACAAGCTGAGATAACCAAAGTAAAGTGCCCTTTCTCTAAAATATGACTAAGTACAGAAATATCAGAGTTATATCCCTCACTGAAACACAACTGAAACCAGATATTCAAAATAATGAAATCCAGTTAGAAGGAGTGGTGGGTCGATGATTTATATACATGAAAGTCAACTTGCATCAGAAATCATGAATATCTCAAAATAATTATTCAGTGGAATATCAATGTACATAATAAACTACAATCTTATCATTACAAGTATATATCAACCCCCCTGACTGCCCAAAACAAGCATTCACAGAAATACTGGATGCTGTAAAAACACCACAAAAGGTATCAAACATTTAAAGCCAGGCATACTGATCATGGGTGACTTCAACTTCAACAGACTACAGTGACCCAATGGTAAACTAATATCTGGTGGTACAAAAACTGAAAAGGAACAGGTTATCTCACTCCTCCAACTCATTGATAGAATCTTTTTAAACCGATACATTCTTGAACCAAACAGAGGTAATAACATCTTGGATCTAACCTTGAGCAATAATTAACAACTGATCCAACATTATCTCTCAACACCAAAAGTGCTCTCTGACCATAGAATTCTAGATATAACTCAAAATTATAGCCCAAAGTGGATTACCATTACTGGTAACCATTTTTAGGAAAACAAGGCTCCACTACCAAAATTCGACTACAGCAATACTGATTGGGACAAACTGAACCAAACACTAAATGAAATAAATTGGAATACTGCTCTGGAAGAAGAATGTACAAATAAAGTATGATCTATACTTGTGTATAAGTCAATTTTTTGGGTAGGGCAAAGGGAGTTCCCAGAAGCACCTCGACTTATACGCACGTCATATTTCCTACCAGCTGAAGGAAAGATGTTTTCGGTCATCTTTGATGCACAAAACTATAGGATTCAATCCAATAAGAGCCAGAGTCAGAATAAAATGCCACATCGCTGCCTACTAACAATTATTTTTCAATAAATAACAATTAATTTTCACCAAACTGTATTTTAAATCTCACAAACATACCAGTCTTTACGTAATAATACTTGATAGCCATGCGCTGTCAACTACCAGTACTTCCAGATGATTAGCAATAACTTAGAAATCACTGTTCACATTGCAAACCTTGTTTGCCACTTGCTGTGAAACAATTAATTAATAAAACTTGCCAGTTGAAGTTACAACCAGGTGTGTTTGGTGTGACAAGTTTGTTTATTAGTTATAACATCAAAGCAAAATGTGTGTGTGTGTGTGTGTGTGTGTGTGTGTGTGTGTGTGTGTGTGTGTGTGTGTGTGTGTGTGTGTGTGCCTGCAGGTGAAGAAATTGATATATTTATGACACACTTGCTGACACCACGAGTTTGAAACGATTGGGTTAGCTTTTTGGCGAATGACGACAATGATTCTGAGGGATTTTAAGCCAATACTTGACCTTGACTTATACAGTGAATATATACCTGGGGAAAGAAATACAGGGTCAAAAATTGACCTCGATTTATCTGCAGACTTACACGCGAGTATATACGGGATGACTGTTTACAAGTGGAAATGCTAGGGTTTGTTTGGTTCCATCACATAAACAATGGTGCTATCATAAGATATTCAGATTAAACTCATAAAAACCAGAAATACTCCAAAACGATACAAATTTAATGTGATATCAGTATTACAATATTATAAATTACAGGTCTCTGACTAATTAATGGACATTTTCCCAAACATTAAAAATTCATTTATTTATTATCTCCATTTTAACATACCATCATCCTCTTCCTGATCCATATCCTCCAACTTAAAGGCCTGTTTTACAGCTAAGAGATCCACCTTCACAGCTTCCAGCTGCTGATCTTTAAGTCCAGCAAGTAATCCTTGGACACGACCTTCACACTGATTAGATAACATCTCCAATGCTTCTAGCTGTACTAATCCTACATAACAAATAACAACACACACACACATATTATATATATATATATATATATATATATATATATACACACACATATATATATATATATATATATATATATATATAAACCCTAGAACACCTGGAAACAGATATAAAATTGATTTTTACAATAACTGCATCACCTTGGAATTCGTCAAACTGAGTGCCAAAATCTGCCTTTCTTGACTCAGCAAATTCAGCTTCTTCTTCTGCTTGCTTCTCTGCTCTTTCTTTGGCCTCTCGTAACAGCTACACATTTAATAAATAAACTACGGCTCAGTACTGGAGGACAAAGCTACTTTACTAATTAAACAATTAGTCTACGTCTAATATATTTCTGATCAGTGACATATTCAATGCAATTTAGAAATAACCAAACATTTTCTTATCACTAATCTATGACTTACTTGAGAAAGATTGATTTTCTCATTATTTTTTCTGATTGTTTGCTTCAGTCCATGATCACCTTCAGCTATCACATCATATGTCTTCTTACCAATTGATTCCAGAACATCAAGACTTCCCGATACAAGAGACTTACCACCAGAGACGAGTGTTTTCCCCTAAAAAAGGACTTTACACTATAATTTATTTTGAGGTATCAATTGAACAGCTAATTGACTTAGGTAGATAAACTTGGACGTGTAGTTTAATATGCTGACATGAAATGACCAGACATAGAATGAACTTATGATAATTGATTTGATTGAGTTGATTTGAGTTGATTTGAGTTGTTAAACATTAGTAATTGTCAAATCAGGGACATATGGTTGAGAGGTAACATCCCTGGAAAAACACATCCCACAAACAGAGCTATGATCTGGATTGGAAACTAACAACCTTAAGGTTTATAATCCATTACTCTAAACATTGTTCAATTAGAACTCCCAACCTGAACTCCCAACCTTGTGATTAGTTTACTGTTGTTATATGAAAATTATAACATGATATAATTATGCCAGTGGTAATGTTATGTGAAATACGATATCTTAGTATGAAGATAAGTGTTGCTGTACATTTCTTTCATTTTACCCATTATCATAGTTTGGTTTGTTCATCAATAAAGTTCATCAAATATTTTTCCCTTTGGGCAGTTCTCATTATTAAATCAAATAGCTTTATGTATAATAGATTCTAGGATTATTTCCTACTTTCTTATATATGGGTATATACAATACATTACAAACAGACTTGTTAACTTACACAATCAACATACTGGATTGCTTTATGTTTGGAATCAATTCAATGAAATTCTACAGACAATCACATGTTTGCAATAACAATTGTAAATGATAGATCACTCAAACATTTAATCTTCACAAAAACTGAAACAAAATTTATATTGCTATATTACCTACCCTTTCTTTTAAATTTTATGTTTCAAATAATTTGCCAATTTCCACAAACCTGTTCCTTGAACACATCAGTAGTACCCTTCACTGTTTTCTTCACTACATTAGTAATATCACCAAAAGCCCACCAGCTGCTAGCTTTCTCATCTCTTGAACTCTCCATATTATTACTTTCATCAATATCAACTGATTCAATTGGGTCATCTCCTACACACTTTGGTTGTTTTATCACAGGTTTTTCAGTATTTATATCTGGTTTTCTTTCTATTGGACTGTCTGGAGATGAAGATGGTGGCTTTGCTGATTTTCCTAAAAGGATGTCAAAGATATATTAAAGCAATAATATGTGTATCCTTGTAATCAAATATTCAAGAGCTGGATGTTTAAGATTTCATGTTATAAACTAAGGAATATATCTTACTCTAGAATCAACTAAACAAGATAATTTTATCTCACTTTATATATGGTACTCATGTATAAGATATGGGATTAATTAGGTAATTTTAATTTAATTTTACTTTTCCATAAATAATACTAAAATTAAATAGTTTACTAAAAACATCTTTAAACAAAGTAAAAAACAAAACAAGTTAAGATGATTGATGTTTTATGGCCACTTTTGTGCACAAGGTAGGCTAAATGGGCCGAGCAACCTCCAAAGGTAATAAGACGAATTGAAAGACGAAACAACTTTCAGATATGCCCACGCCGGGATTCGAACACGGGTGGTAGTGATCTGTGGTCCAACACGCTACCGCTAGACCACGGAGGCGCCCCACAAAACAAGTTAAGATATTTAATAATAAACAGTTGTACTTCTAAAATAAGAATTTGATCAATATACTGTAGGTCCTGGCCATTAAGCCGACCTGGCCATTAAGCCGAGGACGGTTTTTAGGCCTAAAATATCATGATTTATGGTGTTTACCAACCAAAATTTTCCGTGTAGTATTTAGCCCAGGTGACGTTTTGAACACAGAAAATAATTTTGTTTTCATAATTCGTTATTCATACCAATGTGTTTTGTATACTGTCAATAGATCAAGGCGAATTATAACCATCGTTTACGCAAACTGTTAGCGTTTTGGTCACTAACGCGGCAATAACCAAGACAATGCAATTGTAAATTACCGGTATATGAGGTCAGTTAGTAACTATAACTCTCTATTGAAAATAAATTAATTAATCAGTAATTATCCCATTATAAATATGCCCATACAAAATATGTATATGGGGACACCCTAATGTCTATGCCGCCAAACGAATGGGGTATGATGCTCTACTGAGTCAAACAACAGTTAATCCATAATTACAAAAATTTGATAATTCTACATATAAATATTGATTTTCATTATAAAGCCATGTATAATTATCATCAACTTGTTTCACTTCTATTTTCACTCCATAACTGCATGAGTTTAAATAAAAATAATGATTGATGTCCGTTTGCATCTAGATCTAGACTAGGAGTAGGACCTAGGTCACTAGCGTCTAGACGGCTGCTAACACACTGAACATTTGTATCTCGATGACTGGATTTCTTGACACTAAAATAGCACTGGCCATTAAGTTTACCCCCCAAAATAAGGGTCAAAATGTTGACACAAAGTCTCAGCTTAATGGCCGGGACTTACGGTAAAAGATTTTGGAAGGTTTGGAAAGTTAAGACATTATAGCAGATTTAAGATAATTAATGTGAATATCCTGGCCCTTACAAAGAGAAAAATATAATTTTTTATGAATTTTGTGATTAATAACTGAAGTTCTTGTATAAGTCTGTCATATACAAATAAATATTAAACTTGACAGAGTAAAAATACAAAGCAGCTAAAACAGTGATTAATACTGATCTGCACACACACACACACATATATATATATATATATATATATATATAATACAGAGAGAGAGAAAGAGAGATCATACAGTCAAAATTAATAATAAAACCATCACATTATTTTCATTCATATAAAAGTATTATTCACATCATGAGAACATATCATTAACTAAAAATAAATATTATTAAAAGTGAATACATTAAAATAAATAAAACTTGCTTTATTTAATAAATAAAATTTGTTATATTTTGATATTACTATTAGTAAAACATCATATAATTATGGCATCATGTATAATCAAAACATCCCAGACACCAAAAATACCAGGATACACAATTGAAATGGACAAAAACTCCATCTCATCTATGAGTAGTTCCAGAGAAAACTACGACTTGGCTGGAGAGATTATACTCTTGAACTAACTAACTACCTAACTAACATAAGACATTGTATATTACCATCACATAATATCACCACAATAATGAGTCCATTATTTAATAATAATAATGATTACAAACTGATATAGCTCCAATATCCTTCAAAAGAATCGAGCTCAGTGGCACAATACCTAACAAACATAACGCTTTCATAATTGTCATAATGCAGATGATACTTATAAAAGTAAAAGATCCACTCCACTGATAAACATGGTGATGGTTTGTATTAATCATTCAGAGCAACTTTCAGTAATGGTGACTTTGTATCATCCCTTTATCTTTGATAATTATAATATTTATTTGTGGGACTATCTTTGATTAAGTGTTATCAAGCTTGTGTGCTATTTAACTAAGATAATTACTTCATGATACAGTATAAAAAATACAGGTATTAAATTATTTCCTGAAATAATTATGTTATTACAATATATTCAGATCAAAATGTGACAATTTTTTAAACATATTTTAATGAATCCGTGAATGTATGTTAAAATCAAATACTTTGTGAAAATATTTAAATACAAATACCTTCCCTTTCTATAATGCTTCAAAACAAATACTTGAATTTTTTTCAATAGTTTCAAATGTAAACATATTTGACCAAATATCTATCTGATTAACATATAAAAAATTATAAGACAGTTCTTACCAGAAGGGGTTTAATTCAATTCCAGATTTGGAATTGATGGTCAATTCCAATTCCAGAATTGATTATTTATTTAAAAAAATGCAATTGGATTTAAGAAATTTTGAATTGGAATTGAGAAATTTTAAATTAGAATTGAAGTTTCCTACAAAAATTAAATTAACAAATTAATTTACCATTTTTACCATGTTAACACTTACATATTGTGTTACCAGTATACTGGAACCAAAAAGATCCAGAACTTTGGTTCCTTATATCATATATGCACACTGACCATGGCACCCCAGGTGAGCATTTAACCAATTAAAATGGTCTGAATACCTTGGGCTCTGACCACAATACTGTGACACCACCACATAACATACCTGTAATCTATATAGATACATTGCTATTTAGAAATAAGCCCTCTTCAAATGTTTAGAAGATATCCAGACAAAATCTCACAGGACAAAATCCCACAGTACAAAATCTATCTGGACATAATTACACAGTACAAAATACCACAGGAGATAATCCCAGAAAGTGAAAAAAGGACAAAATCCCACACAATAAAATTTAGTTTTTCTTTATTTATTAATACACACAATAAAATTAAATGACTATTTTTCTTTGTGTATTATTGGGTAAATTAATGAAATGACATGAATGAACAAATATAGTAAAATAATGTCTGGAAATATTTACAAAGATATTGAAATGAATAATGTTACTATTTTGATTGAGTGTTTGAAAATAAATTTAACTGAATATTCACATGATTCCAGGCCTTTTATTGTTTATTGTGATCTGATCCCTTAGCAATTTTCAAGCAGATAATTAGATCTAAGCTGATCTCTTAATCTGCCCTGCCAATTTTCAAGTAGATCATTGTATCTAAGCTGATCTCTTAGTCTTAACAATTTTTGAGCAGATAATTGTATCCAAGCTGATTTTTTAATTGCAGATAATTGCTCATAGATTAGCTGAAGCAAGCTCAGTTAGTTGATGACATTAATTTTTGTCCTAATTGGAGCCCCGCTGAAATTTAAATTGCAATTTGTATCAATGGGCTCTACTTGAATGCAATATTATGATAAAATGTAGTTATTTTATTACTATGTAATTTAATTTTATTGTATGGGATTATGTCCCTCTTTTCATTTGCTGGGATTATGTCCTGTGAGATTTTGTCCTGGATTCATTTAGAATGGGCAGTACATTCAACAAAATGCTACATTTATGTGTACAACTCTCTTTAATTAATACAGGCAGCATTCATTGTTTAACCAACACACATTGTGAAATTCTACACATTATATATTTTATTTACAATATTTCTTTTCCAATCACCATTACTACATTAGTAGAGAGTAGTTATTAGTAGAATGTAGGGAGGCTTTTAGCAAATGTTGACATTACCTGTGTTCTCATTGGAATTGATACATCAAGATATCTTTCATAGCAATCAGACCTTTAGTCCCCCATTAATTTTATCATCTCACCCAGAATGTCAATCTGGAGTATAAAACTTGCCCCTCCTCTCCTAAAACTGTCACTACTATAGCCTGTCCCTAGACCTAACTGTATTAATAACCCTTTGAGATCTTTTGTGAACTTACCATGTGTAAGTGGTTTAGTACCCAGCAGGGTTGTGAAAGTAAACACAGGATCTGACCCCTGCTGGGTGGAACTAAGCAAAATCATTCACTTCAAGGCTTCTACAGTGGAATATAAACACATCTTTGATGGTTACAAAATACACTTTTACATGGGGATGCACCCAAGATTATGATCCACGATTTGATATCATCAAATATCTCTTTAGCTAAAAGTGCCTTGTGGTTAGGCTTTTGTAATTTTTTACCACGTTTACACTTACATGTGGTGTTACCAATATGCTGGAACCAAATTGATCCAGAAATTTGGTTCCTTATATATATATATATATATATATATATATATATATATACACTGACCATGGCACCCCAGGTGAGCATTTAACTAATTAAAATGGTCTGGATACCATGGGCTCTGCCGACAACGCTGTAACACCACCACATTGCATACCTGTAATCTATATAGAGATATTGCTATTTAGGAATTTACCCCTATCCAATGTATAAAATGGGCAAAAAAATAAAATCCACAAATTAATTTACCATTTAATTTTTTAATTCAGAACTATTTCATCCATGACAATCCTACTTGGAATATAAACTACTTGGAGTAGGTATTCCAAGTAGGTACCCAGAGATATACAACAAAAAGGGGAATTTATATCAGCCAGAAAGGTTTTCTGAGCATGAGACTGATAAGATCATATCAAACCAGTCTATTGTTTTATAACACTGTAACATATGACAAAATTTCACATGACCAATTTTTTAATAGTTCCTATTACATATGTTATTACTTAAGTTTGTAACTCCTACTTCCAACATTTATCAAATTACTGATTCAGTCCATAACCCAAATTATGCATAATAATTATTATATGCAACGATCTCTAATTATTCATTCATAAATTCAAAATCTTCACAAAAGTTATAAAACTTCAAAATAATTTATGTAAATCTACTTATTTCAAATGTAATGGTATTCCACAGTTGCTACATGATATAAGCAGATAATAACAAGAGGAATGTTTAATCATGAAATTACTCAGTTAAGAATTTCTGATCTAATACACACAACAGCAACAATTTGTTTTACATCCATATTTCTCTCTAAGGATATAATACTTAAATTTAGTCAATAATTTGTTATAAATTGATCTTCCTTTGCAATAAATGTTTTAATGTGATTGTCCATACAAAATAATGGTTGTTATATCCTAAATACTTTAATATATACCTAACTATTAAAAAATTAAAAATTATATATCTATTTATGACATGATAATATAACAGGTGCATTAACACTTATATGATACCAATATTATGTTATTTTACATTATTGCTCACAATTATATTTATTTTGTTACTATTGCATATGTGCATGCTTGCACACAGACACACACTACCTAATAACATACTCTTATAAATGTTTGTTTAGCTTTTGGGGGAGAATCCCCATGCTGTCGCTTATTCGGCACAGCCTAGGTTATAAATGGAATTGATGTACCGGTAGTAACATTTCTATTTAGGACAATTCCAGTTATTTAGGTATTTCCTAAATTTAATTTCTAACAGGAATTGACCATGAACAGTTTATTCTGAAACTGGGTGATTATTAATAGGTTAATAGATTTAAAATGTAAAATTTTATATTTCACCCAAATTGTTAATTCACAGTATACTACTAAATTTAAGACAACATTTTAACACTGTTTCATATTTATTCTACAACATTAAATTATATCTTACAGTGTTTTTATTTTTATACCTTTTTCAAACATGCCTGGGATGTACTATATATTTTTAAACTGGCGTGTATTTAATATGTAACAAGAAATAGTAGTGATATCATAAATTCATAAATCTAATGAAAAAATATTCAATGTAACAGAGACAGAATGCTGAACTCTCTGTGGTTAAAATAAACTGAGGCCGATGGTGGAACATGCTTAGATTAGATAAATAAGAAACTACCTACATAATCCCAGATAATTAATAATATAGGGGTTTTATTCTACATCATCTACTTACTCTGAGTATCATGAGTGACTAGCTGGTCTTGATCGGGTACATCTAATGTGGAATCTATCGAGTCAAACACTACATGAAAACCTTCACCTAAATTCAGAAATAACAATAACCCTGCTACATTAATATTAATGATTTAGGAAATAATACATTAAGAAATCTCATCTAAACATCATTAAGGACATTAGTTTACCATAATTGTTCTTGTTATCACTAATCCTAAACATAACTGTATATCTGATATAATACCTAAGTTTGTAACTTTAACAGGCACTACCTGACAACCAATCAGGATCATGAAACAAATTACACCATCATAGTGATCATTTATTGTTATTAAATCTAAAATATATTAATCTCATTTAAAAATGTATACTTAAAATATAGAAATGTATCATATGCTAAGGAGATTCTTGATTGATAATGTTATTTCGCATTTGCAAAATTTACTCTATTATTGCAACATTTTTGTGGCTTATTACATTGGTGCATTAATGGACTCCCTTAGAAATATAACCTTTTGTAAATAAATCTGGAACATCAAACAGGTTCAACAGTTTCAGCTAAAACACTCAACACCAATCACATTAAAATAGCCAATAAATTATTAAAAATCAATCAAATATACTGCTGTGACAGCACTGGAAGCTTAACAAGTTCTAGACAATCTAGCCACATTAATGTGAATAATGAAAACAGAAAAATCACTTATGACTAAAAACAGAAAAATTCTTCTGTCATAGATCAAAACAGAAAGAAATTAAACAACAACATGGACTAGTATTACTGGTCACCTTAGTAAATATATGTGACTTAAATAACTCAACAAATATCAAAACAGAGTCAACTTACCAACTGAATCAGTGAATGTGTGTACAGATGTTGATGCAGTATTTATGATAGAGCTGCCCCAGCTACTGATACCATCCCAGCCCCACCGGGCACTCTGCAACATAATAAATTTATTTCAAGCACATTATTGGTGATTATACAAATTATATAAACACAGAGAAGAAACATATTTAAAATATCAGTATTACACTACAGAAAAAAACTAATTTTTGAATATTTATGGAAATAAAATGATCCATTCACTAATGTAAGTTCTGTATTCGTCAAATAGAGATCATAGGGTTTATTCAAAAGTACATAAATAATGAGACACAAAAGATTTTGTCCTAGCCCTTATAATTTCTTGACTGTACTGTAGCAATGCATTATAATAGATTATCCCTCTCTCACAAATCATTTACAGTGAGTACAGTGCTGCACATCTGGCAATACACACTCACAAAAGGGAACATATAACACCAGTTTTGTTTCAGCTGTACCGACTTCCTATACATTTTAGATCACTATACAATACCTTATTTCGTACATTCAAAGTACTCCAAAATCTTATCCAAAAGCATATACCAGTGAGACTGCTGTGACCTGAGCCTTGTCCACTTTTTAAGATGCCTAAAAGCCACACAGCAATGTACAGAGAAAAATCTTTATGGGCATCAGTTCCCAGGCTGCATAATAAGTTGCCTAATCATATTAAGTTTACCACAAGAAATATTTTGCACGGTTCTTGAAACCCACTTATTAGCCTATTTAAAATACCAATCAACCAGCATATTTGTGTATAAAATTATCTGCTTTATATGAAATGGAAATTTTTAATTGTGTAAAAATTACTCTGATATATGTATAATAATATACTTTTAAGTAGGCAATATTTACAAAAGATACTGGTTTATGTGAACCATCAGTTTTCAAAATATGAGACTGGAAAATTAATATTAAAAATTGTTTCCTGTCACGGTTAAGTGTATAAAATGATCTGTCTTTTGTTGAATAATCTGAGTAAACTAAACAAAGTAAATTTCTTTTGAAACCTCGTTTCAAATTTCAGAAAGAGCATATCCTGTTTTAAATTAGAAATTTTCATTTAAAAACCAGGAAACATTCTTTTAACTGTAATATATAAATTATATGTTTTATGATGAATTAAAAGTGAGTTGTATACTACCAAGATTAAGAGATCACTGGCTGTATGGCTGTTATACTGATAGGATCCTATACAGTTCAGATACTGTCGAAATCAGTTAATTAAATATCCCATATTATAATAGCTAATGATAAAATATTATCTGTAAACATGTGGTCAAAGTTAGGAAATATTTTATTATTCACATGAAAAATCAGATAAGGGATTTCATTTATTTAAGTGGAAGGAAAACAGCATACTTAGAGAATACTAATACAAATGATAGCTAGTTTTCAATTTGATACAAACCTTAGCTGCTACAGACAATTTATCCATTACATTATGAGCAGATGAGTCTGTTTTTTCCTCAGCATTTGTTGTTGCCTGTGACAGAGTGTCAATGGGTTTTCCTCCCGAGTCTGTATGGTCAGATTTTTTGGTTGCCAGTTCTAAAGTGGAATAGCATAATATTTTCAACTGAGTGTTAGTATTTAATAATTAGATATTAGTGACATATTATCAACTTTTACAAATGTTACTTGGTCAGTAAATAAGGTCATATCAATGTAGATTGTAAACATCTTGTAAAACACAAGAGATTATATAGATTATGTAATTGATCTTCCACCTGATCAGTCCAAATAGAAGAACTTCACATAAATATTACCATATGTGTTCATCTATAAGACAACGTCATGTATTACCGAAATTTTATTTATCGTCACTTTGGGGGAATTCCATCAAATTCATGTATTACTATCAATTACTATCAATTACTCTGTCCTAAAAAAATAATTTTCACTCTGTTTGATACATAATATTCTTGTTGATATTGAAACTGAATAATTGTTGATATTGAAAATGAATAACTAACTATCAGATAAAAACATTCTTTGTTGATTCTCATTCCAAATTATAATTAATAACAAAGTTTAAATCATTGACCATTTAGAAGTCATCTCAGTAAATCATCTTAAAAGTTGGCTTCAAAATTAACAGCCAAACTCTTGCATTGTGGTCCTTCACCTGTTTTTGGCACATAAAAAGTTTATCCTACCAAAATAATTAATGTGCTAACAAGGCACAGATGGTAAGTCTATATTGGGATCATTCACATCTGATATAATTATATACAACTTATAGTAAAGGTGTCAGCAGTAATGTTCTGCAAAATAACAGAGTATAGTGGATATAATGTGAGGGTGCTTTGCTCCACTGAAAATACTTCTGTATTATAGGTTCTTTAGCATTCATGTAAATTAAAACAAATTTTAACACTTTGTACTTGTCATAACCCAAAATGTATACTTGTTGATAACCCAATTACTGCCACCATTACATGTAGCTTCACTCACAAAACAATTCCAAATACTTTTATCTCAATTCACAACAAATATTTGTGATTTATTAATTAGAGATAATCAAATAGTTCCAAGTAAAAATCACTATATTTCAATCGATATCATATAAAACCCAAATGTCACACCTAAATAAAATAAGCCAATTCGAAACCTACTGCTGCACTTGTTGAGGGGGGGGGGTCCACCCCATCACATCATTGCCACAGACTCTGACAGATTTCTTGTGATTGGACAGAATCTTAATTGTAACAGCCAATCATTATGAGAGTAAGAACGAATGGTGGCCAGCACATACTGAAGCCATCATCACAGGTTTCTGATATCTCACTAAATGCGTTTGACTGATTAGCTGAGGTAAGCACTTGTTAATAAAAACATATTAATAGCAAATATCAATCAGCATTATGTGTTAATTATTATGGTGATGGCCTTCCCATTCAAACAAAGTGCTTCTCTGCATTAATCCTGTAAATAGTGTACTAGTAATATACAGTATAATCATGCATGCGTGTCAACAACATGCTAGTCAGCAGTACACAAGTCTTTTGGTGTGTTCAATAATTGCTTGAAATATGGCTACTGGAGTTTAAAAATAGAAATATACATTGAAGCTTCATCAATTTTGTTTTAATTTCCTTTACAATAATCTGTATTAGCACATGAATATGTAGAAACATGAGCTCTTAATAGTGACTCTGTGTACAGCATTGTACATATTTTGTTGAACAACCAAAGTATGTACTGTGAAGATGCCAAAATGAAAATCTTACTCCATTAGATAGAAATTGAAGGTGATCTCATATATATAGAAAGGTGAATCAGAAGCCAGACCATCCCACAATAATGGTGTGCCAAAGTCTACTACTCATGTTTGGCATAATTTAATCCACTTAGCAGCAAATATTGTCACAAGACACTTTGAGGCAAAAGAATTTGACAGACTTTTTTTTAAATTGAATGAATAAAAGAATGGACTAATAAATCTGTTTTGTGTTAAGATGAATAAAGAGAAAAATTGATACTACTTTACTGTCTTGTAATGTTCCCAATCCTCCCAAAAACATTTAAGATTGGAATTACTTTTATTTATATGAACTTTGAATCATAACATGGCCACAGAATCTAACACAGGAATAAATATCCATTTAATGACCAATATATCTGCTGCCTCTGATTAGACTTTCAGTATATAAATAAATGTAAGCAGCATTTACATAGTGAACACTATGGCATCAATGTTATTAGTATTGATATAATTCATCATTGTAATTGAATTAAAATGTTTATGTTGTGTTATCTGTAATAAAAATAAATAAAATACTGATTGGCTTCCTAAATTATGTGCTGTTATAATTATATATCTGATTGGAAACAAAGAATTCAAATAATTAACCAATTATCAGAAACAAAACAAAATCACAACAGAGGTACTGAAATCTATATTCATATCTTAAAGCTCCTTTCAACCACATAGTATGTGGTTAATGACTAATCATTCTTGAAATCACATCTGTGAAGGCTAACAATGAAAACAAGTCAGAAAAAGATAGAAAAGTTGGATGATGACTGATGTTTTATGGCCACTTTTATGCACATGGTACCAGTAGGCTAAATGGGCCAAGCAACCTTCAAAGGTAATAAAGTGAAGTCAAAGATGAAACACCCTTCAGATATGCCCATACCGAGATTTGAACATGGGTGGTAGTGATCTGTGATCCAACATGCTACTGTTAGACCACAGAGGCACACTTAGAAATGTTGGAATAACTTAATCTGTTGGAAAGGTCACAGAACACATCTAATTCATCATATCAACTGACCAACAGTCAATTGTATCAGGATGCTGGAAATATCAGTATTTATTTTCCTTTCTCTTCATCTGAATATTTACTAAGTACATACCAACTCCAGCCATATTTCACACTGACCATTTTTTAATACAGTGCTACTTTTTGCATACATCAAACAATCACACTAATATATATATATATATATATATATATATATAGAACCAAAGAACACACAGTGATTAATTTTGTATTAATATATTATGTGAACACTAACATGGAACTCTACATGGTACTTGAGTATCTAATACCTTGTTCTGCATGACTGTCCTCATTTATAGACACTGATTCAACATCTTTAACAACCTCATCAACACTTTCATGCTGTCCAACTGTCCATGGCTCTTTGCTAGTATTTGAGGGAACTGATAACTCCTGGTTCACCTGAGGATCTGAGGATGCTGAATGAGTTTGAACACCATTGCCAACATCTAATGCTGCTTCCTCTTCTGCTTCAGACATCATGCTATAACACATAAAATGTATTAAAACAATAATCAAAAATTAATTATCTACTGCAGTTACATATATAAACTATGATTATAACAATTAACACATTTATATTTAAATATCAATAAAGGAACAGGTAATTAATTTAAGCCAAAAATATACACTTATGACAAATCATCCTCAATATCAGTAATGCATATGATACAGAATTTGCTAAATGTCACAATGTTACGTTTTGAGAGATATGTTATAATGTCATTTATTCTGAATATGTTGTTCATATTTAAATTAACTTGTATTTTCATCAATATTTCACACAATTTAGTGATGTATGTATTAAATAATTGTACAAAATCAATAGTTTTTCATGTCTTTTTTCCTGTTACATCATAATAATTTATCGGAACATATGCATTGACCAGTTGAATCTTATTTTGATATCTCAATTTATTATATATATATATATATATATATATATATATATATATATATTTCCAATTTCTTGTAAAACTACAATAAAGGTTTCTCTTTTGTTTGCAATTAATTATGATTGACATATGGGAGTGGTGTATTCGTCAAGAAATGTCTACTGAAAATGTGATTCACTATCTTCCTGTTGCTCATTGATGATGAAACTTGTGATAATTAGTAATTGTCTTTGATACAGTCATGTGATACAATTTCTGTTAATCCTCAGCAATTTTTACTTGGTGAAATTGTTGGAGAAATAATCCATGCTAAGCAGATGATTAGTGTCATGTGATACCTACGATGAACAAAAATTATAAATATGACAAAGGTGATGATATTACGTTGAAACTTAAGATAGTGAAAACCATAGCCATCGGTCTCTGCCGTTTTTGGACAAACTGCTGCCATGAAGACCAGAAGAGGAACATGGTTTAAATATTTTTAGCAGAATTTTTGTTGTTAGGCCATAAATATGGACCCATTCACAGTTTACAAAGCCTACAACTATGCAAATATTCATTTAATATAATGAATCTGTCATTTTGACATTATGGATTATATATCGACTGAAATGTGGTCAAATATGAGTCACAATTAAAAGTTTTGTCAATGTTTTTATCAAACTCATGCTGACTGTCACATGGATGAGTCCTGATACAAATGATGTAATGAGGACATTTCCACAACATCAAAATTTGTGTGCATACTCGTTTGTTGCATTATCCTGAAATAAAAAAAAATTGTGTTTTTTCACCCTACACCAACAATACATTTCACCCAAATAAGTTTGGTGCAAATTTGCAGGTATTGAAGAACAATATTTACATTACAGGGCATGACACTTACTCTTGATATCCACTTGTCCTGCAAGTGCTGTAAAATTTTACTTGTCCAATCTGAAAGTTACTTGTCCCAACAAACCTCCACAATATCACTGAATTACGCAAAGTTACAATTTATTAGCAGTGTTAAATAAAGAATGGTGTTTTGTTTGTTGTATATTTATTTGTGAAACACAAGCACATGGAGGCAAAGGGGATCTAAATACAAGCACATGGACTGAAACTTCTGTGACCAGGTGATATTAACGAGCCAACCACGATCAACTTCATGCTGGCTAAACAACCGTAGACATTGATAACGTATGCTGTTTTTGGCCCATGAATTCGACATGCACAGTTGGTTTCAGTTTTTAGCAAACTTCCAGACGGTAATCTGGGGAAAATGACACGTAATTTGAAATGTCAAGAAATGACAAATAAACAGTCATTTTCGATATGCTTCAGTTTACCTGTCCTGTCAGGCAAGTACTTGGGACAATCTACTTGTCCTGCATGCAAAACCACTTGTCCTGGACAAGCGTTAAAGTCCTGCCCTGCATTACATACTTGATGTAACCAGGACAATTTCATCACATCAGAAGTGTAACATGAACAGTTTAGATACATCAACGATGTAATATGGACATTCTGTGTTACAATAAAATTAATTTACATTATTAATAATTATTGAAAAATTTGTGGAAACATTTTAAGATATGCTTGTACTGGACCATTTGAAAAAATGTTAATACTATTTGAGGCTAATATAATTGGGATTGAGTGTTTAAAAAAAAAGATGCAACTTGGTACATCATTGTGACATTTAGCAAATTCTATCTCATACACTAATATTACATCCATTTTGAAGTACAGTAAATTCCTTTTAGTATGAAAGGTGAAATGTTGAAGTAGATTAATTAATTAAAAAAGTTTGTGATGACAGATGTTTCAAACTCAAACTAGAAGATGAAAATCAATGTTCAGATGATATATTGTATCACCTACCATTAAAGTTCCTTATATCAAATATGAAGGAATTTGGAAAAACTTAAAATATTATCAGTAGTTTAGAAAAACCACCAAGTGCCCTAAGATAGCAATCTTATTTGGTATGCAAAAATATGGTTTACATAGTGTAGGCCCCTTACATCTAATTATCAAATAAAGTTATTCAACAAGCAAACAAACTAAAAAATGGTAATTCAACAGCTTTAAAAATGTGACACATTCTTATAAAACCAACTTCTGGTGTTCAATAATTTTATAATCTTGTAATTTTTTTAGTTGTCTAATTATCTCTAGATTAGTTTGTAAAATAAATGTATTTAACACGAAGCGATGTCGGCTTGTGAACAAGAAGGTCAATCATTACTATGATGAAAATGTGCTATATCCAGAACAAAGATGGCATGATGTGCCAGAGTCATCCTAACAAGATGATGTTCCAAACACAAAAAAGCTCCACATATCCACATAACAACAGTACTCATATCTGTACTGATCACATCCATTTTTGTAGCTTCATTATCTGTGCACAGTCATGATTAATTATTATATATATCAGACCATCAATGATGTTTAAAAATATTTTACATACATAATGCAATCATTCAACAACAAAAACACAAATGTGATGATCCTGGTGTAATTTATCCGAATGTAGTCTTATTCAGCATTAGTCTCCTCAAGCAAACAACTGCACCTTTGCTGTATCAATTGGTTTGTTATTTATGACAAACAGGTGATAAAACATAATCATTTCTCAAATTATTCATGGCCATATGTAAAACTACTTCTGATTAAATATATTAATGCATCTACTTGAGTTTAGTCAAAAACAAAATGTTACAGATACTGATATAGATAGTAACAGAAACAATATAGTCACATTAAACTAACCTGTTGTATCATATTTCCAACATGATATATATATATATATATATATATATATATATATATATATATTATATATATATTAATTATAGTTAATAGCCAATAAATATCGAGATTCTATGCATATTCTGTACAAAAATACTGCTAACTAAATGTTGTCATCAAAGTATTTATTTTGTATACCGGTAGATAATATCCAACTGCCCTTGGATGCGCATCATCTAAATGCATAAACCAGTAAGAATAGTCTAGTCCAAAGGAGCAAAACTAACTTCGTAGATGAGTGGTTGATGCCAAAAAAATTCAAAGCATAATACTGTACTTAGATTTGAAGTGTAATATACTGTGTTCTTTAAATAAATTAATTACAACAGAATTACAGTGGATAGTTGTTTTTGTAACTGCCTCCTTTTGACAAATATCTGCTTGGTCAAATTTATGTATTGTATGTTAAGTAAAATAATGTTGATAATTCTACACTTCTTGAAAATACGATTACCAATTTGTACATACAGATGTAATATAAAAGAATTACTAATATAATTAATTTTAGAGCAAAAAGAAATTATATAACTATCCCTTATAAAGTTATGTTCCCAATTAGGAAATGGGATATTAACTTGGATTGAAGTCTATCAGAAGCAGCTCATAATATAATTAAATTCAGCAACACTTCTGATTTAGACATCACATGAACTTGGCTTGTTTAATTTGAGTTCATAAAAATGTCAAATCAGAGCAAGCTGAAACTACCAAATTGCAGGTAAATCTACTGAATCAACCAAAATTTCTGTAGAATCGTTAGTGAAGAACTTGGGGAGTATATTTTGATACATCCCTGACCATGGAGAGGCAAGTAAATGCAATATCCAAAGCCTGTTATTACCAAATTTTTAATATTGGTCATATTTTTTAAAGATGTAAATCTGTTACATCCTTATGAATTATGTATTGTCAATCGCCTTAGAGTAACCTTCTTACAGGTTATATAGGGTGCTGTATACATTTTGTATATTATTTATTATTATAGAAAAATTAAATATAACTATTGCTAACATTAACAGACATGTGTAACTATTGAGTTATGACAAGCTGGTGGTCTCTCAGAAATAGTAAAATTTACCTCAGATATTAATTGCATATATCGGTAAAATTGATGTTATAAAATATGAATGCAGACTAATTTGATACATTTAGTAATAATCAGGATTCTTTTTGCTAGATACATAACAAACTGTGATTTTACTTCAACCTTTAGACATTTTTGTCAATGCTAAAATCAGCTAATATAAGGATGACTCAAATAGTCCTCACTCTTTGCTATTTTGTTGCCTGATTGTATACAGCCTAAGTAAAGTATTGACCAGCATATACAATATAATTGTACCAAATATCAATAATCATAACATAATGATTGATTGGAAAAAGTAAAGATAATTTCAAATGCAGGTGATGCATGTCGCTAAAAAACAGCAATTTCGACATCCTAGTTGCTCACAGTCTAAGGGATTCGAGAAATAAACATTAGGCAATTTGGGCAAAATTTCCAGTAGCCACTAAGTTCCTGGAAGCTACGTTACCTGATCCAGAGCCCACATTAATAGATACCTAATAGAGGTTGCTGAAAGTGAAAAAATAAAGAACTCTGATAATATATTCAAGAGTTTTGCCGTGGCCATCAACTCGCTGGTTGATGTTTTAGCTTGGATACAAAAGTCATCTTATCTACACATACAGAATAAAAAAGTTAATGCATAGACATAAAAACACATCACAGGAAAGCAACAAACAAAATGTGCTCTGTGTTATTTCTAGAGGGTGTTCTATTGGGTTAAAACAATGTACAAAGTTAATAAAAACAAAAATCACACATATCATTAACCCTAGCACTCACATCATTAACCAATCACTACAAACAAGTATAGTTCCAAATAAAAGTTGTGCCAATAACATCTACTTAATAAAGTAGGGTTAGCTATAGTATAGTCAGTGATAATCTTGATTAATTATGGCTCTTTTATTTGGTTAATTAGTAGTTAACTAACTGAAACAATTAAGTTGACTGTTCAAAGCTAATTTGGTAATAAAAGTCAATTAAAAACCATAAGAAGGTATCTCCTGCCCTATTTCAACATTTATATAACCATAATATAAATTTAATAGTTTCCTGTGCACTGATTCTTAGTCACATAATAATGTTTAGAGTAAAGATATAAATGAAAATATTTGTTTGTTTACTTTTTTACAGTTGTCTGATGATAGTGAATTTGCTAAAAAAGGGGAAAATAATGCTAGCTAGGTATATCTGAAATATGCACAGCATTGCTACAAGCATAAACCTTTTCAAAATATTTACATAATTATTGGAATATAGGAAGTTTTCTGGTTAAAAAGCAATTAGTACTGTTAGTATTTATTTATTTTATCATTGAAACTGCATTGAAAATGAGGAAAACATATAATATAATGTATGTGATTATTTAATGTTGAACAATTCTTGTAAAGTTACAATATTTTATTTCTCTATTTCAGAGTTTTTAATTAAAATATCACTTTAAAATATACATAAATAAAGCAAAATATTTATATTTTCATACATAATTAGTTTCAATGAACACACCATATTTCTGCACTTCTTGGTAATATTTTAAGGCACTTTGTGAAAATTTTCTAATTTAAATAACTTATAATAAATAAAGTTATATCTCAGATATTAAAACAAAGATATCTTGATAATTCAAATTACATAATGTTACTGTGTTCACAGCATAGATTTGCACCAGAATGCTCCTGCATGACAAAGTTACTGGTTACTTTGAAGTTATGGACTCATTTGCTGGATAGAGGTGTTCTCATTTATGAAAATGAAAAGAGACTCTGATGGCATTGTAAGATGTCTACCGGTATTTGGATTTTTGAAAATAGCTTTGACACTCTCCAAAAGGTTTCCCCAAAAATCAAAGGCATGTGGTAAATGGTATGCTACTGAAATAGATCAAACATTTTCTATCTGGGTAAAGACAGAGAGTGGCAGTATTTAAATGGAAAACTGTCAATATTGGCAGGTATCCGGAGCAGAATCTCCCAGGAAAGTGTGTTAGATCCAATCCTATTTGACATTTTGATAAATGATCTTACTGCTGTAGTAAGGAGCATAACGAATACATTTGCTGATTACACAAAGCTGTTCCAAGATTTGCAGAAACTTCAATATTGATATCTTCCAGCAAGATCTTAAAACCTTGTGAAATTGGCGCATAGATGACAGATAGAGTTGAATGAAGACAGGTGTAAAAGTTTCAATCTAGACAGTTCAAATAAAAGGTTGGAATCAGGGTTGGAGTAATCACAATCGATTGTAGTCAATTAAATGATTTCAAGTAACCATAATCTCCAAATGCAAAGTATTCTATTACATTTTAAATGTAATCGTAATCAGCAATTACTTTCATGATTATACAAGATGTTTGATTATTTGCCATGTTATATCATACCAGAGATATGGTTTGGTATGTAAGGCAAAAGATAACAATAGAACTGATTTATCCATTGACTGACTGCTGTCATATTTATGCACATGACGATTTGTCAGTTTATTTGTCCTATGAACATGAAAGGAAAATGTATTGAAATACAGCTCCAAATGACCCTGACTGGTCAGCAGTTGGATAACTAGCATCCAATTAAGTTAACGGATGCGTTAGTGAACATAAACAGTGCTACACGTTGACCTCCAGTTGACAAACAGGGTGACAGATGTGGGCAGTAGATGGAGATCAAAGGTCAAAGTTGGCCGAGTTATAGAAGAAAAGTGACCAACCTATGGAGGTGGTCAAGTTACAGAGGGGGTCGATGTTGGGGGGTTGACTATATTCTAATTATCCTATTTATTTGATGCATTTGCTTAATAAATATATATTCAAACAATTTCATTGATATTGTTTGCACTAATCTCAGTTATCTCTATAAATTACTGTGCAATCATGGCAAATGTATTACTTGCTCCTTTGCTCTATGGTGAATATTGATCTCAGAAATATTAAAACAAATTAACGTCTTACAATGCCATCACAGTCTCTTTTCATTTCAAGAACATACCAGAAAGTGTGTCTGGTTCTTACAAAGCAATATGTAAACACTGTAGCATGTTTATATCGGTATTATACATGTAACTGAGTAAATATTGAATAAGAATCACATTCATGTTTGTGTTATTTATATTGTTATCATGATTACTTTACAGTGTAATTAAATTCAGAAAGAATGTAATCATAATATTCTCAAGTAATCATAATCGATTGCCTTGGTCTTGTAATCACCTCAAACCTGGTTGGAATACAGGTGATGCCAGAAATGAGAAGAACCTCAGAGTCATCTTCAATGAAGATTTTAAGTTTCATGCCCATGTCTCCAAACCAGGGTTATCAAATTTATGACACAATGTAAAAAATCATGGATTAATCCAGGGTTTTTGATGTCATGTCGTAAACAGGTTTATGACATGATAGTCATAAACTGTCAAAAGCATATCTTTTTTTATAAATATTAGCACAGCTAACAAATTTGTGACATATTTTTCCCAGATATACCTGAAAAGTAGTTTTTAGAATGGCTTAAATTATTAACATGTTGGAAAAAATGTAAGAAAGAACAACATACAATATTACTTTATATTCATGTTTGTAATATATAAATATACTAATTTTGATATAATGATAATCCACAACTGATTCTAAGCAAAATAGATCAAAAATTAAAGTTAAAAACAAATTAAAATCACAAAATACATGTATAGTGAATGGAGGTTTTTGATGGTTTATGATGTTATAAAGGTATTTACAATGGGTTTACGAAGCTGTAATGTCATAAACAGATTTATGATGTCATAAACCCAACCCTGCTCCAAGACAGTGAACATTGCATCACAAATGCTAGCGGTGATAAGAACCACCTTTACATGTCTCGACATCATCACTGCCTAAGCTGTTTACCACAATGATCAGACCACGCTCATGAGTATGGAAATACTATATCCGTCACCAAAGATTCAGACACGATAGGGTAGAGATTGAGAAAATCCAGAGAAGGGCAACCAAGCTCATCCCCAAGATGATGTTAAGGATAGTAAGATTGCCATCATGGGAGGAGAGGGGATATGTTACAAGATCACAAAGTAAATTGACCAAATGGATCACCAGTTGTTCTTTAAGATAAATACTGAATCATCAACTCAAGAACATAACCAGAAGAAGGTAAAGAAGCATACTAGATTGGGCATTCTTCATCAAGAGTCATAAATGACTGAAACTCGTTTACACTACAGCTGGATTCATTAATAGTACTTCAATAAATACATTCAAGTCGGCATCAGACAAGTTTTGACATGTGGAGTAACACAATTTACCATGATCATTAGATAATTTTAAGTGTAACCATTTAAACCAGAAAAAATATCAAGCATTGCTTCTATATTAAGTATATTTGGTATCAAGGTTATTCACAGTAAGGCATATACAGTGTACACTAAATTTTTTGTCACTCTATAGAGTCACCAGGACTCACCTTCACTTACCACCAACAAATAGCAGGTCCCAATCTGCCATTTCCCTCTTTATTTTGCCAATCAGATGTTAGGTAAAGGTATTCAATAACAGTAATTAATAAACTGAATGTGACATTACATGCATTACAAGACTTGAACTAACATCCAAACAGGCTGCCATTACTGATGACATTTTTACCAATTGCTAATTTGTTTGTGAGAATCTGAATGTGACTAATGTTGTTAATTAACATACACTGATATTCATATGCAACTAAGAAATGCAGATAAACAAAATAAGTTGTGAATGGATAATTGGTTTTCTAAGTCAGATTTCTTTAGAACACCACCGTCTTTAAAACACCAACTTTTTCTAATTCCAAATGTAGCATTATAAAGAGGGGGCACTGTTTATTAAAAGAAGAAATTATTTGTTTAGTTCCATTTTAAAAATTTGGAGGTACCGACTGGGCTAGTGCCATTTTGAGGCAAGATATGTGGTAGTCTCAAGTTCGCTTTCCATAGAATGATTTTCTGCTGTTTTGGAGCTCTTTGTAGTGAAAAAAGTATCAAATTTTAAAACGCAAACACCCGCTCTGACACCTCAGCAATCAACACTTAAACACAGTGTTCCCGATAGTAGGCTGGAATTTGGATCATCACGATAAATGACAAATATTTATCATCCGATAGTTTCCTGATCTAAAATAATGCCAAAATCTACTGCTGTGACAATTTCAGATGTCATTTTTATAAATATTTACTGAATATAAGAACCATGCTTGAAAGATGGGAGAGATTTTGGTGAGCTTGTGATATTGGCTGGTAAATGTCCATTTTGCATTATGATGATCACGTGACCCAAATACTTTCTCTCATAATTAGCCAGTTGCTTTGTTTACAGTAAATAAAAGCACATGGTCTTGTTTATATGGTGGATTTCTGTCCCGTTCTTTTGATTATTATATACTTACATTGTGTTAATTAAAACCACAAACACATCATTATTGTCTGCATTACCTCCGTGGTCTCAGTGTCGGCATAGCTGAAGGGAGTTTCATCTTTTGACTTGGCTTCATTACATTTGGTGACTTTAGCATACCATGTGCACAAAAGTGGCCGTAAAACATCAATCATACACAAATTTATGAACTGGTGTTCTCC
This sequence comes from Paralvinella palmiformis, assembly GCA_025642065.1. NCBI lineage: Eukaryota > Metazoa > Annelida > Polychaeta > Terebellida > Alvinellidae > Paralvinella > Paralvinella palmiformis. Next base: position 138,084 of record JAODUP010000402.1, read on the forward strand.
ATCATTGATTCCAGCACAGGCTTGCTCTGACTAGTAAAAAAATATAGTTTTAATAGCTAGTAAATTTTTGATGGGGTAGTAATAAATTTGTTGGGCTAGTGGATTTAAATTTTACTAGCCCAAGGGCTAGTGAGATGTAGAAATATTTTTTCTGGCCCTGCATGGGGTCAATTCCATTTTGTCAATTTTAATTCCACTTGGTCAATTCCAAATCAAAATTTTCAATTCCAATTTTTACCCACTTTTTCTTTTACCATGATTAGGTACTCTGAGTGGCTTGGAATATCTAGTTTATATTCCAACTAGGATTGTCATGGAATAAATATTTCTGAATTAAAAACTTAAATGGTAAATTAATTTGTGCATATAATTCCTTCAATTCCATTTTTGTTAAATAATCAATTCCAATTCCGGAATTGATCCCATGTCTGAAACAAGTACATCCAATGGTATACATAGACCTCAGCCCATTGATAAAAGGAGACTTCGGCCCCCATCAAATAAAGAATATCTTGCTATACTGGGCCATGCCATGACAGAGGCTCTGTATAGATAACAAGTGAAAAAAAATTAAATTCAGATAAATGTATAACTTCTAGCACAGTTAGCAATCTTTGGGCAGGTAAATAAACGGACGAACACTAGTGAGGAAAACTTCCATAAAATATATTTATTATTAAAAGCATTATAATAATGTAAATTTCTGAATGATGAAGACTGGTGAAGCTTCAGTTTATTATCTGAGACAAGGCTCACCTGGGTTAGAACTAATGATGTTTCATCCTAAATATCTGTCCATCATTTAAGTACCTAAGTACAACACTTAACTAACCAATATAAGACAGATCTATTCAACACCATGAACACTTCAAAATTATATTTCCAATCATATAAACTACTTCGAATATTATTTTAGTAAATTTAAAGTTATTTATTTTGTGCCATAAACAGGGTTGGGTTTATGGCATGACAGTGTCACAAACCTGTCGTAAATACCTTTATGACATCACATACTATCTTAAACCTTTATATTCACTATATTCTGAGATTTTAATTTTTTTTAACTTGATCTACTTTTAGTTAGAATGAATTGTGGATTATCATTATATCAGAATTAGTATATTTTTAAATTACAAACATAAATGTAAAATAATATTTTGTGTTGGTCGCTCTTACATTTTTTCAAATTCAGTAATAACAGAAATAATTTGGAGATATATTTTATTCAGTAATCATAACAGACTCTTACATCTTTCACACATGTACAATTGAACCATCTGATACGTCAATAATACAAATCACAAAGACCTTGGAGGATCTTGTGACAAAATACCAGTTTGGCTGTTTTCTCATGTGTAATTATTATTTAATATGAAAGCTATAAGATGGATTAATGGAATCAGAGTAGCAGACAGACGTGGTAGGACACCACATAGGTAGAACGTGAAACTATTTACCTATGGCCATTCTGTGTAGGAGGTTGCAGGTTCGAGCCTCAGCCATGGCACTATAGTAGGAGGGAGTTTTTCATCCAACCAGCAAGGTTTTCTCCACCAAACATGCCATTTATTCTAAATTTATTTAGAATTTGTCTCCGTGGGGAAGCTGTAAATTATAGACTATTTGCATCTCCCTCATTTGAGGTTGCCAGCCATGTAAAAAATTGCCATTTTAGCCATTATTGTCATGGAAGGAATATTTCTGAATTAAAAAATTAAATGGTAAATTAATTTGTGGATTTAATTTTTTTGTAGCACCAACCCAAGAGGGGAGTGTTTTGCTTGTCACCCAATTAATGAATATTTATATTAAATTAATACTGCTCCCTAAGCTCTAGAAACAAATGTCAGACTAATCAAGCCAATTGATTTTGGGTACAAACAATATCAATGTATGATTACCTTAGTCTAATGATCAGGTCATATCTCACTGTATAATAATTTTACTTTTAACATTACAATATTAACAATTTAAGCCATTCTAAAAACTACTTTTCAGGTATATCTTGAAAAAAAGTCACAAATTTGTTGGCTATGCCAATATTTATATTAAAAAATATATACTTTTGACAGTTTATGACACTATCATGACATAAACCTGTTTATGAACCCTGGATTAATCCATGTTTTTTGACATTGTGTCATAAACTTGCCAACCTTTAGCTGTAAACCATTTCTGTGGTGCCCCCCTTTCCTTGATGCCCTAAGCACGTGCCTATTTTGCTTAATGGTTAATCCAGCAATGGTGCCACCTTCTTGACAGCATGGAAAATGGAGTCTGGGTGGATGTGTTCACATGGCAAAGGTAAATACAGGTCAACAGTTTTGCGAGCATGATGATGATTGATGTTTTACGGCCACTTTTGTGCACAAAGTAGGCTAAATGGGCCGAGCAACTTCCAAAGGTAATGAGACGAAGTGAAAGATGAAACAACCTTCAGATATGCCCACGCTGGGATTCTAACATGGGTGGTAGTGATCTGTTGTCCAGCACGCTACTGCTAGACCACAGTTTGCGAGCATGCCTTGACACCACAGTTAATGTTCTTTGAACACTGGCTACATTGCTACCTTGTAGACTGATCACTCCGACGTTTCATTGTATAGGAGTACCCTACACAATCAAAGAGTTTATCTTTGCCACAGATAGAGGTGTCCTCTATAATCTTGTAAGTCACCATGTGAACACCAACAGTAATTTTGGCAGGTTCAGCATCCAAAAGCAATGATTCATGAAGGCCAGTTGGCAATAGTGGTGCAGAGTGGTCCATAGAAAAATCAAGTATACTGCGTGTTGGTGAAATATTTAATTTTGTGGCATGTTTGGTTGGCAAAAGTCATCGAAGTCCATCAGCTCTGGTGTCACTGAAAGATTGTTGTCTTGATCAAGTCTTGTGCTCTTGGCATAGGGAACCTCTATCTACGCATGTCCATTCACACAATTGTGACACTGCCAGTGCAGGAGTTCTGCCTCCCTTTTAACCAGCTGACGGTAAACTGGGCTGGAGATTCCAGGACTGCACACACATGATGATGCCATGCATGGCACATTTTTATATATCACAAAACAGAGCCTCTCAGCATGGACAAACTCTGGGGCCTTTAATTGAAACGTCAATTATTGATTGATGCCAAAAGAAGTTATTAATTACCTATTCACAGAATGACGAATACAAGTATTTCTTTCTACTAAAATGGTCAATTTTGTTTAATTACTCATGGCAACGAAAACACCTGGGCTGAGGTCTCCATGGGCCAAGGTCTACTGTATTCTAATCCAATAAGTAATTGCCCCAGTTGTCTTTTAAGATACCTAGAGGCTAGATAAAGTCTTGTGATAAATTCACACACAAGTACATCCAATTATGAATTACATTTATTCATGATTATAGGTAATTCATATTTAATCATGTATATTGTATTTCTTCATCAGCTCATGTATGGAGGTGTTAAAAGTCCTGAAAGTTATTTAATATAGAGTTACATGTTTGCTCAAAGGTAAACATTATTTTATGTGGTAAATATAATAGTAGTCCCAATTAGGTTATGAACGATTTGATCTTGTCCCGAAATTACGTCTGGACAGTCACAGTGTTAGAGTGTAGTCTATAAATAATGTAAATCTATTCGTATTCGATGAAAGAACGTCTGGATTTATTTAAAAAAAAGAAGAATGACAGCCTGAGAGAGTTGCATCGGGTGTGTATGCCGATTATAGAGAAAATGGGGAGCTGAGGCCTATTCAAAGCTATTGTGTTGAGGGTCCTCAAATGTTCAATCTGCAGTCACACCACACTGTCTACTGAGACACGCAAATGACAAGACCACACTCCACACCACAGCTGTATTGATTGTTGACATTTTTTAATTTCCAGAAATAACTGACATGAATAATTTATTCATAATGACATCGTATAATAATGCGTGTTTATGATGGATATAGTTTCTTTCAATCAGAATAATTAGTGATTAATTATCAATATATTACATACCCAAACAGCGCTCAAATATACTTTAAATCCAAAGCCACGTCAACTGCGAAGAATACAAAACGGAAATGAATAAATGAAAACAAAGTGTAACATAATAAAGTATTACACTCTTATATAAAGGATTACTAAATAAATTAATTTGTATACTTTTTTATTATATATAATAATGTGTTTCATTCTATATATGAAGTAAAATACATCATTAATTCAAATCAATATATTATCTAAATACATAGGTGTACTATTCGCTAGTTCCTCGATCTTACACCAGAGAGATTGTATCGACGGGGAGCTTTCGAGAGTGCGCAAGGGAAATAACCTGCTACCAGCCAAATAAGTAACAAAGTCACGAAAGGTCTGTTCCACGGGCTCACTACATGCATGCTAACAGTCCCTAACCCTAACCAAAGATCGTATAGGGGAAGATGGGACAGCTGGCTGTTTGGCGTGTAATAAATATGCAGTGCTGCCGCTTTGCGGTAGACATGGTAGATTACTAGCAAATTTGACAGTATCATTCATAGCGCGAAAATGAATAAATCTAAACAATTGAAGACAGGCGATTAGTGTGCTTAGTGTGCTGCCCAACATTCCCAGTGGAGGAAAATTTGCAGAAGTATCATTTTTCAAATTTACAAGGGAGAAAAGAGGTAGATAACATGCCAAATTTGGTTAAGAAAGCGAAATAATCGAAATACCTGTATTATGATTATCGCCTGCTCAGGCTGCTGGCTGCCAATCAATAATCATTGAATTTCTATGAAAAATACTGAAATCTTTCGTATTAATATTGAAATACAATTAATGAAATATATCACAAGTCCTGTTATGCTGAAGAAATGGCTATGATTGTGATTATTACGTGTTTAGTCAACTGAATAAATAATCAAATTTATTTGATACTATCAGTCACTTAGTCTTCGAGGTTAATCATAATTAAATCACGTGTTTTTTATTTACAGTTGGTGCAATATGCCTATTATATGGTCACCATCTACTGATCTAACCCCAGGAAAAAGAAACTCAAATCATGTAGACTCTACATCCAGACTATGAGTACAAATTACCAGGCTGAATTGAAATGTACTCAAGGTATAATGTTGATTGATCAGTGTCATTAATTTTTATTTTTTGTGTCTTTATGTACACTTGCAAAACCTTGTAATTATTACTTTTAAATTCAAAATACATATTCTGGACTTATATAATATCAGTAAATAATATAAAGCAGAACATATCGTTTATTGAATATTTAAGGATTACATTCAGAGCTTTCTAGTTGTGGATCTTGTATATGATGTGTGTTATATTCATTTCATATTACATTCATGTCATGTGATAACATTTACATATAATAAAGTTCACGGATTTAACTCACTGCCTTGTTTTATTTCCAGAATATATTTGCTCATTGGCCAATATATTCCTAACATGGTGATTATGTGAAAGAAACATAACACGATGTCTGAAATACATGATCAGTAATAATAATTGTCATGTAGACACATATCTGTCATAACGCACCTTGCATCGTAAAATAAATCATGCAAAAACTGATTCTACACTAATGACTAGGCCTACTTATTACACTTCAAGTGCACCAAATGAGTGGCAAATCCAACTTTCTAATTCGTTTCATACTCCCAGCCCACTCATTCTCTATACTATAAACAAGCTCTGAAACTGTAAATAAAGATTTAAGTGATTTCATAGCCTACAATTTGCGATCACAGCTGATCAGAAAATAATTGAACGTGGTTTAGGTTATTTCACAGCTTTGTGCGTGGATTTATTTTAATGAAAACAATTAGGTATATATGAGGTAAATGCATATAAACATACTTTCATCATGTCAGTTTATCATGGTCCATAACACAATTCATTATAAACTTCCCACCATATACTCATCATGTCCGTTTATCACATATTAACTAAAGTCTACGCCTCAATAATATAAACCAATATAGGCCTTCCCAGCTGAGAACAAAGAATATACATGGAATATTAACAATCTTTATGTTAGAGATAGAGAAATTAGTACTTTCATACAATAAGCAGCATCATATCTCTTGTGCCACGGATTCACCTACAGTTACAATCAGTCATTCATTATCAAATGGAGACAGAATAACACGAATTGCTTCCAGGTCTAAACAACCACTACTACAAAATTATGACATTTAGTCCAGATCATTGAACTGTTTAAAGTTAGACAGAATAAATCCAGAGACGTAATAGACACATGCATTGACTACTGTAACAGATAACTCAAAATCATCTATCACATCCAACACCAATAAATCTGTATCCAAGAGATTGGCCTGTTTACATGGTATCTCACCATCATCATAGAACTTCAAGGATTGAAACAGAACAATACCTTTTAAAATAATGACTTGAACCAAGTGCAAACACAATGTGTAAACACATGTTGTTGTTTTTTTCAAGTTGGTTAAAGAATTTGATTTGATATGCATTTAAGTTATGAAGAGAAGTATACCAATTAAAGCTCATGAGCTGAACATTCAAGTACTAATTCAGGTGCTGGTAATCCTTTTTGGTATTAAGATATGAAATGGGCTGACAAAATTGCATAGGTTTGATGACTTATTTCTTATTTAATAATTTTATAATACCAATTTGTAATATGTTTCACCATCAATATTTATAAATATTAATTACCATCACAGCTGGCCCTGTCTCCTGTATAGGTCTCCTATCTGTTAATACATTCTTCTTTCATTTCAGTGGATGCATGCGGTGGATTTCGTACATCAAAATAGTTGGAATAGCATTCTAGATAAGTTTATCTCTTGTCTGGTTCATGAATTCCGTTTCAGTAAAGTGCATATCATACATTCTACAATTAGCATTCAAGTAATTGAAATATTTCCTCATCATATATCTGAACGACAACAATTAATAACCCATCTTTTACTTCTGTCAATAGAAAAAATAACAAAATGAATGTTTCTACTACTATTTGAGGTATTTAATAATTAATTTCATAATATTTAAATTATAAATAGAAGTCCATATATATCTATAAGTACCAATTGCTTATGTTTAAAAATAAATATAGATGCAGGTGATCATGTAAATACTCAGTTACTTATAATTACTGTAATTAGGGAAATTTTTTCTGATTATAGTAATGTAATTTTAGAAGTCCAATTATATTATTAACAATAACAAAGTACAATATACCTCCCGCCCATAACATCTTTAGTGGCTCCAGTACATGCAACTGTAAGCCTATGTATAGCTTACATACTCATTTTGTGATTAATAGGTTGATATTGTTCAATAAAATTTAATAAGATTTTGTCTGAAACAAATATAGATCTAGATAGATCTTGCTTGGGCCTACTGCTTGGGTCCCGTCAAGTAGGGGCGTGTCTACTTCAAATTGTTATGCTTATTTTTTAAATATCCTTTATCTAATTTTTACACTAGCTTTCATTTCCTTTTTCGGGGATGTCTTTATTTGTGCATACTTTTTCTGTTACTGCAGCCGAAAGCGGCGCAGAATGAACCAGCGCCATTAGGCGCCATGTTAAAGAACCAACAAACTCGCATCATTTTTTATATCCTGTAACGATAAGAAAGACTGGCATTGGGACACTTTTAATAAACATTATATGGAGTCTTTTTAATTAATAATATATGGATACTTTTTAATAAATATTTAGTTAATAATAATATGCAATACATGATTAGCATGTCTCATATCAGCACTTATAGTATAATCATTCATACGTTTTAAATAAAAGGTATTACATCACTTATAATACATGTATCCATCCATTCAAGGAGAGATATCTAATGTATTAGCATCATAAATAGCCTTAACGTAATAGCGTGACATACTTATTATACAAACTATTTACATTATATACGGCAGTATAATTAATGTTCAATAGTGTAATATTAATTATAGATGCATTTGAATAATATTTACAACGTAACACGTACCAGTGGTGGATCTACGGGAGGTCAGGGTCAAGCTTCCCCCCCACACACACACAAACACACACACACACACACAATCGGCGTACAGAGCGTTCAGTAATACAGAAACAGCTCTAGTAAAGGTACATAACGATATCCGTATGATGATTGATAAGAAAGCTGTCATCTTGGTTCTTTTAAATTTATCCGCTGCATTTGACACCGTCGACCACAATCTACTGCTGTCACATATGATGACATGGTTAAGCATTGGTGGAACTGTGCTTACATGGCTAAAATCATAGCTATCTGGTAGGAGTCAAAGAGTCAGCATAGGTGATGCATTTTCACTTGTAGCTACCCTACTGTTTGGAGTCCCTCAGGTGTCGGTCCTAGGACCCATCCTTTTCAATATCTATACACTTCCTATTGGAGACATCGCATGAACCCATGACTTAAACGTTCATTTCTATGCCGACGATACTCAGCTATACATGGCATTTGACCGTATTGACCATGAAGATACAACATCAATACTCACTCAGGTTGAAAACTGTATCAGTGATATACGTATCTGGATGGTCGAAAACAAGCTAAAACCTAATGATGATAAGACTGAAGTCCTCATATTGACATTAAAATTACACAGATCCATTCACTATATATCACAGGTCGTGGTTGAAGGAGCTCCCATTGCTCCGACACTAACTTTAAGCAATCTTGGAGCTATGTTTGGCCAATCACTCACCATGGACGACTTTGTTAATCACATTTGTAAGGATGCTTATTTCCTCCACAATATTTTATCCATCCGAAATTGTCTTTCGAAAGAGTCTGCCATCACACTTGTACATGCTTTTATCAGTAGTCGGTTGAACTTCTGTAATGCCCTGCTAGTTGTCATAACAGAAACATCTCTAGCCAAGCTCCAACGAGTACAAAATATGACAGCTCGACTTGTAATTAAAACTAGAAAGAGATACCACATTACCCCCATACTCAGAGCACTCCACTGGTTTCCAGTAAGACACAAGGTTATATTTAAGGTTCTCCTTCAAACATTTAAAACCCTCAACAACTTGGCACCGGACTATCTAACACTACTATTGGACACATAAACCCCAACGCCAACTCAGATTGCCTGACTCATCTCTGCTGACTGTTCCTTGTGCCAGATTAAAAATGGGTGGCGACAGAGCATTTTATCACATTGACCCACGGAACGATCTCCCACTTCATAACAGGAGCACAGACAAATGTATTAACTTCAAATCTATGCTAAAGCTTCACTTGTTCACACAGGCTTATGGCTGACCATAGGCATTATTGTTAACTTGTATATCATGCAAATGTGTTTATTTCATACTGTTAAGCGCCCTTGAACTAATCATTAGGATATGTGGCGCTATAATAAGTGTCATGTTATTATTATTATTATAGAACTCCAGCCCATCTCTAGTAGGGATCCTCCATCTTTAAATGTAATATATTATTTGGCTTGCTCTCAAACCATATTGCCCAAATACTCGCCACGAGAAACTAAAGTGTTTGTACAAAACTTTCTCGGTTGAAAGACATTCTTGTTTTAAAACATTTCGTGAGCTTTATGAACACGTGATCACTTGCTTTGATGCTATGGTTAATTCACATGTTTGTCCAGAGGTTAATGAAAGATTGTTTATTTTTGAAATTGGACACAATTTGTAAAATTTCTTCGTCAACAACTGGTTCAAGAAACATAATTTTGTACACTATTACTCATAAAATCAGAGAAACTCGTATTATGACAATTTTGGGGGGTTAACAGCAGACTAATATTTGTAAAGAAATTGTTAAAACCACCTATGATCAGGGTTCGAAATTAACGCTCGCAGGTTCACCCGAGGCGAATAAAAAATTGACAGGACTAATAATAAATTTTCAGTTGGAGTCTTCCTGCGGGCGATTACAATTATTAGGTTAGAAAAAAGTCGCATCTGCAGCTGCCTGTTATGGTCCAGATATAGCCATTCTGTATCAGTTATCAATCTGCTGGAAATACCCCCTCGTCAATTTTTTTGGGAACAGCCAACAGGTTGTGCACACTGCGGGAAAATGTGTGACAGTGGGAACAGCGCGCTGTATGGTCATCACAATCACACGAAATTCGTCTATGGTATTCCACGGCCCAGGCTTTTTCTCAATGAATTCATCATACTTCTCACACGCAGAAACCTACTGCAGTCCAGGCAACCATATTTCTTTTCGCCCCACAGTCAAATACGTGACAGTCTAGTATGAACGACCTGGATTTTAAAGTCGAAGCCACTAGGTAGCCTATGAAACTTCCTTTTGAACTCAAATCTGAACAACTCGCTTGTTTGAGGGCATTTATAAATAAACAATCGAAACAGAAATTTACCCAAACTTAGATTTCTCCAGCCGTCAGCAGTTGAAACCAGATGCTCTTTCTGGATCAGCTACCAATGACTTGTAGCTTCTTTTCTTCAAATGGACATTTAAGTGTATTTATATTGCAATACAAAACAATTGAAGTTCACACATTATGAAATAAACTTTATGTGAAACTTTATTTGGTATAGTCAAGACTAGTGAATTACTCTCAGGACTAGTATATTTTCCATGTTACTGGTCATGTGGACTAGTAATGAATGTGTACGTGAAGTATATTAGATATAGAAACATATAACAAAGTTTAAAGTGGTGAGCTAAACAACCAAACTAGGAAACATTACTTCAGACATACTCGCATGATATTCGAAAAATGTTGATAGTCCTTAACTCAGTCCTTAACTTGGTCATTCTTTGTACCCTCGACAAAAGTCGCATTCAGACACTTTCATTGTTGATGACACGAAAGATAAGATAAAATTTATTTAAGCTTAGTAAAGTATGCATAAAAATATTAGCTGGATGCAGTTAACCGAATGATCACAAATGTGAAAGTATGAGATAATGCGAGATGAGAATGATACGTTGATAGATGAAAGACTAGACATTCATATATAACATTAAGTAAAACTAGAGTTACCTAAACATTAAATACTACAAGAATTACATAAAGCATCACTTTTGCTTTAAAAAACTAAATTCCCAATTAAAACATGTACAGTTTGGACCTTGCCATATCATATCGTTTAAAATCGTTTAAAAGCATTAAAATCCATTGTTTCTCTTAGCTCATTACTCAACATATTCCACAACTTTACACCTACAAATCTGACGGATTTCTTTCCATGGTGCATTGTGTTATAATTAAATGGTATAATAGCAGGACTGTTTCTCAAGTCCTGGCATTTCTCTGAAATTGAACATTTCATATAAATACCTAGGAAACGGACAAAAGAGTCATTGCTAATGGATTTGGGAAGTATTTAATCAATCAACTAGAGTATTATATACACTCCTAATCAAACAATGTGTCACAGCCCAACTGACCCCGAATAAATTGTTGCAATATTTAAATCATGCAAAAACAAAAAGAACACATGCAATGATAGTATCAATATGACTCTTTTCAAACAGTTGAATACGGAGTTCACTGTGTCAGTCGGTCATCTTATAAACACGTCTCTGTAACAGGATACTGTACACCAGGCAATGAAAATATAAATAGTCATACTAATTTATAAAGCCAAACCAATTGAGTCATTTAGCTATTATCGACGTATCTCATAAATCGTATCTCGAAAATCCGACGCCATATTGGGTTTACCGAGCAACATCAATAGTCATTTGCGTGTTTTCGCATATTGCATTCAATGGTGATCAAATATTTGTTTCTTGTAATTGAACAGCTTTGACTTCATTTTGATGACACGAAAGATAAATAAAATTATTAAGCTTAGTAAAGTATGCATAAAAATATTAGCTGGATGCAGTTAACCGAATGATCACAAATGTGAAAGTATGAGATAATGCGAGATGAGAATGATACGTTGATAGATGAAAGACTAGACATTCATATATAACATTAAGTAAAACTAGAGTTACGTAAACATTAAATACTACAAGAATTACATAAAGCATCACATTTGCAAAAAAATTCCAATTAAAAAGACTGATTGCCCAATTTTAAACGTTACAGTTTCCATTGCCTTATCATACTAAATTTCAACATTATCAGTTTTCAAATTTAACAAGTTAATGTAACCAATTGTTTCTCTACATTGACATTTCATATTAAATTATAACTACAGGATGATTTGAAGTACTTTAAAATAACTAGTCATTAATACACTCAATAAACATTGACAATGAATGTGAATAATTGTCAATAAATCAAAAAGAACACGATAATATAAGATTTCAAACATGTTCGAGTCTCGAGAATGTCATCTTATAAACATCCTGTAACAGGAACTGACACGAGGCAATGAAAATATAAAAGTCATCAATTATAACAACAAAACATTAGATATAGTATCATAATGGATCTAATCAGCTGTTGTTACCGGCACATAAACACGATTCGTCAGATACTTACCAGGCAATAAATTGAATGTTCACAGTAATGTTAAAGCCAACCAATTGAGTCAAGCTATTATCTATCTAGTAAATTATTCACAAGACGTCCCAGAATCAATAACTGAGAACCATGAACTTAACCAGGACAGTAGTCACAATTGAGATGTTTCAGCAGGTCGTCCAAAGCGACAGACCAGAATTCCAGCAAAATAAAAAGACTTTATTTCTCAGTGACAGATAGACTATAATAATTTAATGCAATTACATGTGTGTAAGAATGGAGCTGAATGGTCGAGTGAATGGAATTATGATATGCAACGATATTGTTCAGTAAGATTAAATAATTTGATTTATCAGCCTTGCTTTTAACAATAATGTAGTTTTATCAATTGACTTGAGACTAATCACTATGCTTTTGTAGAATATTTAAAATTATAACAAATACTTGTTTAAAGTGAGTGAAACATAGGTGATGCATACATTTTCGACAAAGGTAAGGAGGGACGTAATGTTGTCAATCCGCAACAGTTTGTAATAAACCCGCATGGCAAGATTGTATTTGTGATTTATTATTATAATATATTTGACAATCTATAAACATCTCATATTGTTTACTGGGTCAACATGATGGGTATTTAATCCTAATACCTTCCTAACTATATTTCCCTTTCACCACGGACATTGATGCTGGGTTATATGCTGGACACAGTTTGTCAGTTTTCGGTTGTTTCATGAACACTGTATCGGCAAAATGGAGAGGACTGTTAGGTCGAACACAATTTCCAATATCTGCATACTGTTTCTGTTCTGAATCGCGAGTTCGTACTTGTTCATCTTCAACTCGAATGAATACCTCGGATAGTAGCACTTTTATGTTGGAACCGAACAACAGTTCTGCCGATGGTCGACCAGTTGTCACATGTGGTGTCGCCCGGTAATTTCATAGGAATTTGTACATTTCCTGTCTCCACGACTTCCCTTCCACAGTAGCACTTTTAATTGCCTTCTTCAAATGTTTCATAAAGTTTTCTGCTTGCGCGTTAGATCTTGGCCACACTGGCGTAATCCGATGATGACGTATACCACAATATTGCATGAGTTTACGGAATTGAAATCTTTGAAATGGCGGTCCGTTATCAGTTTTTAATGTTTCTGGCATTCCGCGTGTTGCAAATATTTTGTCAAATACTGGGATTACACTTCTGGCTGATGTGGATCTCACCAGCTCCACCACAGGAAATCGTGAATATTCGTCAAGAACTACTAGACAATAATCTCCGCTAGGATATGGCCCACAAAAATCAGCACACAGAGACTGCCAAGCTTTATCAGGTATCTGTGACATTTGTAACGGTTGTAGACGTTCATCTTTAGTGACGACAGTACATGTAGCACAGTTTTTCTTCGGTGAGCTTATCCATGTAGGGAAACTACACCTTAGCTCTCAACAGGGACTTTGTTTTTACCAATCCCTGATGACCTTCATGAGCTATTTGTACAACTTTACGCCTCATCGTCACAGAAATAACAATCCGGTGTCCTCGTAACAGAATTCCGTTCTCTGTAACACTAGGTTCACTGGACAATTTTCCGTATATTGACATTTCCTCACAGTCTTAAAATTCGTGCCATAGACCGGTTTGTTGACATTTTATAACATTTTGAAGCATAGGGTCCTGTTGTGTTGCTTGAACTACTTCTGTAATCGACAATGCTTTCGGACATGCTCTTTCACATACGTAGTTGATATATTCTTCAGTTGATTTCCTGCCGCGCTCACTTGTAGATGCGATTGGGTGACGCAACATGTAAATCAGCTGGATAATTGTTGCCGGGTCGGTACACTGTGTTGAATGTATATTGCTGTAGATCTAAACACCATCGTTCAATGCGAGGAGATGGCTTAGTAACAACATTTGGGAATATGCTGACTAGTGCCTTGTGGTCAGTGATCACTGTAAACCTTATGCCGTACAGATATAAATGAAAATGTTATACTCCCCATAGAACAGCTAGGACTTCTTGCTCAGTTTGCGAGTAACGAGATTCCACGTTGTTCAGTGCTCGGAATGCATATGCGACAATTTGGACATCTCTACGGCCATTTTTGGTGGGTTGTATCTGGGTTAAAATAACACCATGTGGTGATGCATCTACCACTAACTCGGTCTCCAATTTTGATTTGAAGTAGGACATGACAGCGCCACTCGTCAAACTGTCCTTCAATTTTAACCAGGCATCTTCACACTCATTGGTTCACTCAATTAGGCCAGAAAGGCTAGACCAGGTATGTATCTTTGTACATAATTTGCCATTCCTAGAATATACTTCACCTGTCGCTTATCTGTTGGTCTCAGCGCATCACGAATGGACTTCACTTTCTCGGGATCTGATAAAACACCATGTTCATTAAAAATGCTGCCGAAAATTCCACAGAGGACTGAAAGATTTTATATTTATTGCGATTAAGTGTAAAGCCCTTCTTCATGAGACGTTCAAGACAAGCACGAACGTATTTCTCGTGTTCAGCATCATTTCTACTGACAATGATGATGTCACCAGAAATGTTCTTTACTCCATCAAGTCCATGGAGCACCTGCTCGATGATTTGTTGAAATGTTTCACTGGTGTCGTTCACACAAACATTTAGACGCTTGTAACGGTGCAGTCCTATATGTGAACTAAACATATTGGCTATCAGGATGCAATTCCACCTGGTGGTAGCCCTGTTTGAGAGATAGTTTTGTAAATACACGACAACCATTCAGATCATGTACCAGTTCATGAACAGTTGACATTGGATGCTTGGTCGGTCCTATGGCTTGGTTAGCAGCCGTCATATCATCGCACAATCTGATGTTATCAGGATTATGTGGTTTATGTACTACCACTCTAGGTGACACCCAAGGAGTTGGGGTATTTTCAGGATCTTCACACATGTCATCCTCGTAAAGGTCCGTGACTGCCGCTGAAACTTTTAGTCTTGTTCAAATAGGTACTCACCTGTGTTTTTGATGCATAGGTTCCACTGTATCATCAATATTCAGTCATAATTAGAAATCCTTCAGTTTTCCTAACCCGTGGGATATTGGATCAAAATCGTGTACAATTTTATTTCTCACATTTGATCTCGAATCTTCTATGGCATTGATGATTGTGATCAATTTCAGCCGCTTTGCTGTTTCATAAGACACTAAATAACATATAATTCATCATCAAATTCTACTCTAGTCTTAGGAAATATAATTGTTGCACTGAATGCTCCTTTCCAGTCAAATGCTATTGTGGATGCAGAAGGGAATAATTTTGTGTCTGGTATTGATAACTCACAAAATTCCTTAGAATGTTCACACAGCTTTTGCTGAGTTTTCACACCCACAGTATTTACAATAGTTCTGTATATTAACATCCTAACATCTACCTCAGCTAGTTGAATGTTAATTGCAGGACTTTTTCCTAATCTTTTCGTACTCCCAGTGAATAATCAGAACCACCGTCAGAATTACCTGTAACGCAGATAGTAGAAATAGCATTTGCTTGATTTCTCGACTTACTGTGCCACCTGTCATGTTGTTTTCCTCTCGAATATTTTCGCTTATAAAATTTCGAATAGCGTCCATATAATTCACATTTATAGCAACATCGATGTTTCGCTGGACATTCATCTTCATGCGGGTACTGGCTACCACAGTCGAAATATGTGCGCGAGCCAATAGAAAATCCGTCGGATGATTTTTCACTCTTTTTTAGTATAAACTTGCGTCTTGCACCTCACTTGTGCCAGGTTGTTCATGCACACGATTTAAAATTTCGGCTGACGTTCCACCCTCTATTACATGATATTGAGAAAGCGCTAGCTCCATTCATTTACCTTGATATAGCAGTGTTTTAATGGTTACGGGAAAAGAAAATTCACATTTTGAAGTATATATAACATAACAAACACTTATTTTCTTCCCTATCTGATGCACTACCCACACTCAAAACAATTATAACCACTAGCTATCATATTTCCATTAAAATGTTCGCTAAATCGTTAATTTCCGAACTTTCAGGAGCCATTGCTAGTGTGTACTTCACTCGCTAGAGATCATCGTGTGACGTCATCTTTGCCACGCAGTGTCACAACTTAGTTTACAAGCGGTTAATGGACAAAATCTCAGATTCCGACGGAAGTTTTTACATTTTCAGGGATATCAAGCCCTACAGTTTTGAGTTTTCAACCACTCGCGAAAAGGGTCACATACAGTATTAATTGTGAGGAATTAGCTGCAGCAAGTGCAGACGTGCATCTACAGTAGCCACCTATACCGTCGACACCCGGCCCCGGTCCACTACAAGAGTTGGATTGGTGTATATTTGTTTGTGTCAACACACTGAGCCTGAATCCGAATATTTCTCTATCCCTATCACATAACGTCATTTGAAATAAAGTCATATTTATCGGTACACGCCTGGTGGATGCATGGGCCTCTCCCATGTGTGGCCTATACAGGAATGTGCCGCCCTCGGTGCAACACCTACAATTTTAACAGTTTAGTAGTGTCTACAATACACAGCCATAAGTGATTTTTTTAAATTGCTAATAAATGAAACTTTACTTATTCAAGAAGGCGTGAACTAGTGAATGTCCAATAGTTTTTCTACCAGGATTACCCTATTATCGCTCATGCATATCCGTTTTCTATCCAGTTTCTCCATCAAACTGCTGATTCGTTGTTGAATATGGTTGGAATGGCATCTGCTGTGAGTCTGACTGAGACAATTCATGTCATATCCAAATGATCGTACCTTAGATGACGAAATAACAAACATACGTTCCTTACTGTGGAAATTTGGCTTCCACTGCAATCTGTTCATGTTTCGCAGCCAATCGCACAAATAAGTCTTGTTTGGTGGAAATTAATGCAGACCCGTTTGCACAATTTTATGTAGCACAATACATCATTTTATACGTTTAAGAAAGACCATATAGAATACGTAACACTGATTAAACAAGGCCACGTCTTTTTTGTCAAAGATGAAGTCACATTTCCGAAGATTCTCGATTAAAGTTGTGGCCATGTGAGATGCTAGCAAAGCAAGTTTTAAAACTACTGTAATTTATTTCTAGGGAAACAATTATTATATCTCTGACTGAAACTGATTTTAGTAAATAACACTAACATTTTGACTAATTTGGGAAACCTTTTCCTGTGACCTTTAAGTACCTCGGTTTTGACAAGCTTTTTTCTCGTACTTTTGGATGTACAACCACAAATCATTTGCGTTTTTACTTCATTTTCCACTGGGCGTTCCGTAAAGTCACAATTAACAGACAATTGGAAAATATATCTTTCAAATTCGCTGTTATATTTGGAAACAAAATTGTCATTCATTTTCGCTTTGACAGTAATATAATCATCTGCTTCATCCTTCAAAGATTCATAAATGTCATAACACTCTGCACCCAAATAGTGCAATAGCAAACTTTTTTCTGGTTCCGCGTCACAAACGTCCATGGCAGATAACAACACTTCGAAACGACCCAACCTTTTTGTCCAACATGGACCAGGATTAATTAAGTCCTCACACTCAAAAACTGAAAATATTGGCAATGCACCTGCCATCGTGTAAACACAGATCACGATTAACACAACTTCAATTCGAATAACCTCGTCGCTAATGTGATGTTTCTAGATTGTCAAGTATATTATAATAATAAATCACAGATACAATCTTGCCAAGCGAGTTTATTCTCTAACATATCCGTTTTCCAGGTTTTTTTACAATTCTTAATACCAACATTAAAATCGCCGTTAACATTGATTACGAACTGTTGTGGATTGACAAAATTACACAATAAAATTGAAAATCACATTATTGTCCCCATATTCTGTTCATGTGCAACTATTCAATATAGTTTCTGGAAAAACATTAGATATTAAGAATAAGAAAAAAGTATTATTGACAATAAATTTTAATGTGGTTTGGCAACTTGTTCCACAGCCCGGGAGCTGATGCTCGGAAGGATTTCTCTCCGAACATTGCTGTATGGCTTTTTTGTACTCTCAAAAGTGAATAGGACTCAGATCGTAGCATTTTTACTGGTATATAGATACCCTTAGATACAGTGGTGCTGTTCCACTCAATACAAAGATATGAAACAGGATCTTGTAGAGTGATCTGAAATGTACAGGAAGCCAAGGGAGCTGGGGGAAAACTAGTGTTATATGTTCCCTTTTTGGATAAATGCATTGCCATAGTCCACCCGGGAAATAATAAGGGCTTGGACTGAAGTCTTGCAAGTCTCATCATTTATGTACTTACGAATAATCCATAAATTTCTTATTTGATAATAACAGAACTTACATTTAGAATTCACCTGCTTCTCCATTCGTAGAGTAGTATCTAATATAAGCCCTAACTTTCTTACAGACATGGAAGAATTTATATAACTGGATCCTACCTTAATGCAAAGATTCTCAGTTTTCTTTACGTGTTGCTTGGATGAGAAAACAATGAATTATGTCTTGTCATTATTAAATTTCAGTATGTTGCTGTTCATCCAAATACTTATGTCTGCAACACAAGCTTCAATTGAAGATGAATTATCAGCACATTTATCACATGGCTTTAAAGTCATGCACACTTGTGTATCATTGGCATAACAATGATATTTAATATTATGCCATTTAATAATTTCACCAACTGGTTTGGTATCTATACAGTAATTCTTTGGTCCTACACCAAAAAGAAGCCAACATGTATAAGTTATGACTTATGATATACTATTTCGTCAAAGCTGTTTTATATATAAAATAATTATGGATAAATAAAATACATGTACTAAATATATCTTTGTTCTTAATTTTATGTTAACTGAACAAGGGAATTACAATTACAATTTGCTCAGTTTCAGCATCCATATAATTAAATTTTTAAACGCTGATGCGTCAATTCTTTGGCTGGACTGGAATGCATATCTTTGTGTGTGTGTTCCCGAAAAACATGTGCAAATATGTTTTTGAAGATGAAATTTATGACGAAAAAAATTTATTAGATCTAATCTAAAAAATGTACATACATTCAAGTGCTAGTTATTACATGCCGACTACATCTGCTTCGATAACTTATATATTTATGTTAGATAATTTTGGTAGGATTTCTTCGCATTACTTTGCATTGTGTAGTCTTCTTTTAATAGTTGAATACTATCTTCCATATTTACGTATTGTGGAAGTTTGTGTCTTTGAATGCCTCGCAGCATCACCGCAATAATCTAATTAGTTTTTCTTTATTGGCAAATGTAGTTTAAATACACGCCAGTCGAGTCAGCCTACCAAAACTACCCAGAACGAAACACAGCAAAAGACGTCCTCCACACAAAAAGCAGCAAGTCAAATGAACTACTGAACTTTCCACCAAAATACGCACTGGGGAAAAGCATGTGACCAGAACGGGCCAATGAGTAACGAACAAGTAATACGAAGTACACAATGTATGTACAATTTGGCGTGACAACTAATGCTACTAAAACTAATGCAATCTAATGCAATTCATTCCAGCTACAAACTTCCAGGCTAAGGAAAATGTCGTCCCGACATTTCTCATGAACACAATGGAAATATGTGTTTTGTATCGACCCGTTTCCCAACCCTGCCAGTTTTAAAACGAGACTTTCTCGTTTCGCAACCGCACCGCAAGCCTTTTGTTTGTAAGATGGGCGCCCCGTTTCGCAACCACTTAATTCAGGACAGCATCAGCATGATCAAATCATGATAAATAAATATGAATTTATTATTTTCGAATATTTTTGCATGCATTTGTTTATGTAGGCCTATATATCATTTCCTTAAATCACAATAAATAATTTCTGAAAACCGTGTATTTCAAATAATTTACTGTTTTCTGAATTCATTTGTTCATATATCTATATATAGAGGTCTATATAAATTATATTAAATTTAATTTTGACAACAGCATATAATTTTGATAGATAATTTCCCAACAATACAAACAATTTAGAAATAACAGCATGGTTGCTAAACGGGCAGCCATTCTTAAAACCATACCGGTTGCGAAACGGGACGGTCCCGTTTCGAAAAGGCCCCGGTTGTCAAGATGGTGCGGTGCATTGACCTAAATATAAATGGTGCGGTGTGACTAATTAACGCAATCGTGCGGTGTGACTGCACCACACGGGGTGACTATTTAACGCACGGGACCGCACGGCGGTTTAAATTTAAAACTAACAAACATCTATTAGTCAGGGGTAGTGGTTATCACTTGTAGGTTGTAGAATTTGGCATTTAAAAAAACGTTAAATACTATATTGGGTACAGTTTCATTGCATTTCTTTACCACACGGACCTACACACGGGACATTCAATGATTCGCTATTTAATCGCCATGTGGCAGTACCGTATATTCGCTTTAGTATGATCTTAACGTAAAACACACAAAAACATAATGCTGAACTACAAGTGAACCGTTTTATTCATAATTATAACAACAACCACACAGTACAGAGTAATTAATACATGAACACGTAAATATATACAACAGAATTAGCATTGATACCGTAAGTTTTATACACTCATGTATATAATACAATGGATACACACACATACACACACACACACAACATTATGTTGTTACTAGTTTAAAAGCGGGAGATTCGTCGTCCGAAACTGTTATCACGCTTTAATTTAGAGTAATAGCGCACCATTATAACTATCTTATTTGTAGGAGGTTGTGGATCCAAAGGAGCCCACACACGCTTGCCATTCACTTGTTTTTCAAACGCATATAAGCCATTTTTTCTTTCTAACGAATACAGTTTGTAATCACCATCTAATTCCTGAAAAAGCTTGAAAGTTAGTTTAGCCCACTTTAAGCCACTTTAGGGGGTTAAGCTCAAACCGGGTTAAACCCGGATTTAACCCAGGGGGCAGGTTAAACCTGCCAACCCTGAAATTAAATTTTCTCATTAAAACTTCACTGGTGAGCAAGTGTCCACTACTTCATTTGCTTGGTAAGCAAATGTCCAGGTGAGCAAATGTCCGGTGAGCAAAAGTCCAGTAAGCAACTGTCCGTACACCGGTCCGGACCCGGACGTCCACTCAACTAGCTATAGCTCCGGCACTTCATATAACACACTGCCTACCTGACACCTTACGAATTTGCTAAAGCTACGGCACTGTCTGCTTAACACTACACCTAACTCTAAACCGAACTATTTGTGTAATTCTTTCAATGTAACATGCAAGCAACACGATATCATATGGTTGACAGACCATGTTAAATGGCGCTGCCGTCTCCAATCAATTAACCAAAAAAAGGGGGATATTATAATTTATATACGCCACGGAAACCGTAAATATTCTATGGAAGTTGAATAAAATGATGATGATAATAATAATAATAATAATAATAATATCGGCATTGACATAAAAGCAAAACAAACCCGCATTTACATTTGTCAATATATCACACTGAAACCGTAAATGTGCCGGATCAATAGCTATAAAATCGCGCTTATGGGTCCGGACCTATACCCACTTCGTATATTATATCACACTGAGCTTCCCCCTAAAACTAAGGAATATCAAAATGATACATTTTACATATCAATGTATATCCTCAATAAGCGAATGTTTCGCGGGGTCCTTCTCCAAATCGGAATGTACTAATATGGATTACACATCATTATCATCATCATCACTATGCGAACTTGGTACCAGACTGGGAAAGTATTCTATCACACATCAGTAAAGTTTACACAACAACATCCAACTTAGGACGCAGTTTCTCAATAAGACAAAACCCTATTCTGTTTACAAATAACCCTATATTTACCATGTGTTGATGGTCCTACTGTCCTCTGTCTCCAACACGTGACACCCACAAATCAAAAGTCACGGAAGAGTCATCGTGTACGGATCCAGAGGCCAGAAGGTCTCGTACCAACCTCAGGCGCCACCTGGCGATAGCGAGGCCGCTATGGTAACGATCACTAACTGGCCGAGAGGGTCTCGGAACTAGAAAATTCCAAGAAACTACGAAGTAAGCGTTGTTGTCATGGGTAAACTTTGCTGGTGTGTGATAGAACCCACTTCCAGTCGACAGCCATGGCTGTGACCAGATACTACCCACAGATGTTCTTGGGTAGGTCTCTCCCTCTGAAGTTTCTACGTAAACAGACCGCCTTATATTGCTAGCAAAATACTGCACGATCGGCAATTCTATATTTAGCCATTGTAGTCATGACGCCGTGCATAACAATCCACGGCATGGGTAGTGATTCTATTAAACTGGTTTGAGGTCGAACGTTGCTCGATCTGTTATGTATTTATTTTACAATCGAATTATTTTATCAATTTATATAGAAGCTTACGTATTTTGAGAAATATTACACCTTTGTATTAATTGAGAGATAGATATAACAATTTCTATATTACTAGTTATTACAATACGTAAAACAACAAAATATTTCAATCAGTCATCAAAGTTAATTTGATACTAATTTTAATATTTGAAATGACATCTTTTGTTGTTGGATGTATATAATCTATGCGTCTAACATTTATTCTAGACCTTAGTTTTCATGTAAATGTCAGATATAGATTAATTTTAAAGTGAAACTTATGTTCCTTACTTGTCGATTTCCCTTGCTTAATTAATTAACGTTGATCCCGGTGTACATGCTAATGCACTAGGATTTATAATACTACTAATTAAGATTTCTTTATTCTTCCATGTTTAGTTATTTTTGTACACCTATTGTTGTTGTTCTTATTGCTGCATGTGGTAGTGGTAATGCTATTGGTTATTGTGGTATTGTCTGTGTTCTTCCTACTGAATGAAAATTAGCAACAACTACTGCAGTTCTTAATATTACTACTACTGCTACTACTACTGCTACTCTTAAGTATTGCAATAACTCTAGTGGTTACAAATAATAAGCGGAGATACACTACCTAGGCTGTGTTTGGCAAGTAGCCATATTTATGAAACCGTTGTAACTTATTTATAATTTCAGTCAAACATTAAATGCCAAACACCAATTAACATTTGGAAGTAACTAATATCGCATAATACGAATATTAGCCTGTAAATTATAAAACAAATATTAATATTTCGTCATATATTTGTTAACTTACACGGTCTATTCGTAAGATGGCAGCAGCTATAATTTCATATTTGACAGGTGGCAGCACAAACTGTTTTATAGAAACTTAGTCATGAACTTGAGTATGTAATAAATGTTTAGCACATGAAATTAGTGACATAAATAAGTCAATGAGAAGTCACCATCGACAAACATACAACATAATCATTCATTTTATTATACAGTACGATGTGTGTGTGTGTGTGTGTGTGATACGTAACATCTTTTTTTAATGGTTTTCCATCCTTTTGCTCTAAGAATCTTACAATCGGCGCGAGAGAGTTCGAATCCCGGCCATGGCACTATAGTAGAAGGAATATTTCATCCAACCAAGCTACTACACAGACAAACCCACTGATATACATTCACACACACACACAAAAACATTTATTCACACACTCATACATACACACGCACTCATATACATACACATAAACACACACTCATATATATATATATATATATATATATATATACACAAGCACACACATTCATACAATACACACACATCATTAAATTGTTGCATTTTAGGTGTAGGCCCATCAAAATCGCCCCCCCCTCCAACATTCTATTGCTACTCTCTGCCTATGCTCCGCCATGAATATTGTATATTGGTTGGGTTTCTTTTGTTATTTATGGATTATAAGAGAGAATCCAGTTCAATCCTCAGTATATGTACATATCGACTTACGAAGTCTAGTCTCTATCTTTAGTGCAGTAACGCAGCATTAAATATACTATACTATCGGCTTATAGTGATCATATAACCGTCATGATAGGTTAATGCACCTGGGTTAGAACCTGGATGAAGACCATGTCTGCCAACATTTATATTTAAACAATACAATTATATTACATATAGGCGTTGCCCTGACGTCTAATAAAACGAATGCAATGTAGCTAATTTGAACTGCCCTTATTGTGATTATAATTGATCTGTATAAACATGTCTCGTCGTGTCATGGAAAACAATAAGTGAGAAAACACTACGGCTATAATTAACTGTCTAAACTGATACGATCTTAATTAAGCTCCAACATATACGGGATCTAGAACAATAATTATAGTCTACAATAATACATAGTTTAAATAAAGTAATGTTTTTATACTATCATCAATTAACATTTTGTCATTTTTACTAATAATGACATTTATTATCATAACAAACCACGGCATGGGTAGTGATTCTATTAAACTGGTTTGAGGTCGAACGTTGCTCGATCTGTTATGTATTTATTTTACAATCGAATTATTTTATCAATTTATATAGAAGCTTACGTATTTTGAGAAATATTACACCTTTGTATTAATTGAGAGATAGATATAACAATTTCTATATTACTAGTTATTACAATACGTAAAACAATAAAATATTCAATCAGTCATCAAAGTTAATTTGATACTAATTTTAATATTTGAAATGACATCTTTTGTTGTTGGATGTATATAATCTATGCGTCTAACATTTATTCTAGACCTTAGTTTTCATGTAAATGTCAGATATAGATTAATTTTAAAGTGAAACTTATGTTCCTTACTTGTCGATTTCCCTTGCTTAATTAATTAACGTTGATCCCGGTGTACATGCTAATGCACTAGGATTTATAATACTACTAATTAAGATTTCTTTATTCTTCCATGTTTAGTTATTTTTGTACACCTATTGTTGTTGTTCTTATTGCTGCACGTGGTGGTGGTAATGCAATTGGTTCTTGTGGTATTGTCTATGTTCTTCCTACTGAATGAAAATTAGCAAAAACTACTATAGCTCTTAATACTACTACTACAGCCATTACTACTACTACTACCATTACTGCTGCTGCTGCTACTCTAAGTATTGCAATAATTCTTGTGATTAAAAAATAAGAGGAGATACACTACCTAGCCATATTTATTAACCCATTGCATCAAATACCAAACATCAATTAACATTTAGAAGTAAATAATATCGCATAATACGAATATTAGCCTGTAAATTATAAAACAAATGTTAATATTTCGTCATATATTTTTAACTTACACGGTCTATTCGTAAGATGATAGCAGCTATAATTTCATAATTTGACAGGTGGCAGCACAAACTGTTTTACAGACCCCCTAGCAAAGATCGTATAGAGGAAGATGGGATATTGCGGTAGGCATGGTAGATTACCAGCAAATTTCACAGTATCATTCATACAGCGCGAAATGAATAGATCTAAACAATTGAAGACAGACGATTATTGTGCGACCCAACAGTTGAGGAAAATGTCCAGAACTATAATTTTTCAAATATACAAGGGAGAAAAAGAGGTAGGTAACATGCCAAATTTGGTTAAGAAAGAGTAGCCGAGCGAAATAATCGAAATACCTGTATTATGATTATCGCCTGCTCAGGCTGCTGACTACCAATCAATAATCATTGAATTTCTATGTAAAATTCTGAATCTTTCATATTAATATTGAAATACAATTAATGAATTATATATAAGTCCTGTGATGCTGAAGAAATGGTTATGATTGTGGTTGTCACAAGTTTGGTCAACTGAATAAATAATTCATTTTATTTAACTTAGTCTTAGAGGTTAATAATAATTAAATCACGTGCATTTTATTTACAGTTGGTCCAATATGATCACCATCTACTGATATAACCCCCAGGAACTCAAAGCATATACGTCCAGACTACGAGTACAAATTACCAGGCTGAAATGAAATGTGCTCAAGGCCACTCAACTCAAAGTAACAGCTATGGATGACATGTCTGTGGCTCAGATGGTGAAGGAACTTGCTAAACATATGTCTGGTCCAGCTCTTGATTTTGTGTCATCTCAACTTCAACATTCCAATCCACAATCATAAAAGCTCCCTGCCAAAGTCTTCCTGCTACCATCAGTGAAAACAATATATAGAAGTATCACAAAACTCATGATTTATCCAGGTTTGAATAAAGCTTTTCTTGGAAACTTTCAAAATTAAAGTTAATGTAATGGCACACAAGTTGAAATTATGCTGTATTGTTTTTGATGAACTGGCTATAAAAGAAAATGTTTCATATAACCCTGAGTCTGATGAGGTGATAGATTTTGGAGATGTTGGAAAATTTAAATATTTTGCCAGTCGTTGTGTTTATGTTGAAAGGCTTAGCTTGTAAGTGGAAGCAACCAATTGGCAGTGTTACCTATCAGAATGGCTCCTAAATTTCCCATTGTTTTCAGGGAGGGTGAACACAGGGACAACCCTGGTGCCACACAATTCTATATTGCCTTCTGACAGATCATGATCATATTTTGTAAACAAGTGATTTGTCTAACTGTCAGCAGGATGTCGATACGTTTCTATTTAATTCGAAATGTATTGCTCCAGTCTAACACAATGAGCCTCTACACCAACCAGTTACTTCTTCTTCCAAGATACCTGATGCCGTCAGATGTCTCATAGTTATTTTAGCCCACAAACTCCGCTTACAATAGAGGTTTGCTTGCTTGTAGTTCGGGTAGTATCCCCAGGCTATCGCTTGTTTGGCACAGCCTACACAGTAGAGGTAGCCATTATCATCATTTATATAGTGGGATTCATTTCTCACAAAACCACAAAAGTGGTGTGTAGTAAATGTGCTGCAGGTTTAGTTGGTCTTTTAAATAAAGCAAACTATTCCCATGTGGTTATTGCTGCTAAGCAGTATCAAGATTTTCTAGACTATAGATGCCACTATTACTCCTTTCCCCATTTATTTAATTTTTATCCTTGGATATATTCAGTTATATTGTCTAATGCCTATTTAATGCCGACTTATCTTGTGAAAGTCCATTCGAAGATAAGAAATAATCTACCATATTTTCCGCAGGGCGGCGCTGCTAACAGTTTATATCACACAATGCCTTTAATATATAATATTTCGACCTGCAGCTATCATACATGATCAGTAAATATACTGTATATTGATCAGAAGCAGGCTGAGTTGTAAATGTTGGATTCATTCCAGAACAACACGTTTCGGTAGTTGATAGGGCTCTCAGACTCTACAACATTTTGTAATTCCCTGGCTTTTCTTATTTAAATAATTTAGATTGGTACTCTCTCTTGAAATTTGGTGCTGAGACCCCCGACTCTTGCCTATTTGACACAGCCACGTGGTGTTGACTTCTGTTATGTCGATGTGACGTTATTGCTGCTGATGGTGTCCTTAAATTGATATTTGTGTTTGAAGTGTGGAAGTCTGGAAGTCTTTCCTCTGAGAATATTACACTGAGACTTTCGTTGCTGACATAAAATGTCTCGAATGGATATGGCCCAGCCTACCTAAAGATAAGAATATTGTAGAAAAAGGAAGATCAAGGATTTAATTGGATCAGATCACTTGGACATGCCAATACTTGATACAGAAAATGGCACAAATGGAACTGAGTACTGTGATATTATTGTACTGAATGAGAATCTTCGTGAATAGGTGACAGTGAATAGAGTTACCGTCACGACAAGAAAACTCACCGAGATAATGGGAAACAGCTATGATGACACAATACACATTAAAGAGTTACCGTCACGAGAAGAAAACTCACCGAGCTACAGGCTTCCAAATAACATGGTTTGATGAAGACACACACGTTACTTCACTTAATAGAGACATTCAAACTCTCTTTACAGTAAAATCTCACACATGAAATATCTCAAATTTAAATAGAAATGCTACATGTTCAAGTAGCAGAACATGTGTATTATAATTAGGATATTTTAGACAATAGTTGTTCCTAACATGCTTATAGACAACTTACCATATTAAATATTCATTCATATTATTATATTTGTCGAAAATAATCTTTTCACATATTTTTCACTGATTCATTATAAATGATACTTTATTCACCAATGGGTAACGCTGGTGTTTCTAGGGATTTGACTCGCTGCAGTCAAGTCAAATAGATAATACTTGATTTTTCATCATTCAATTTTAGATGACTGAGAAATCCATTTCTGAATATGAGCAATATATAATGTTTCACATTTTCTAAAGCAGAAAGTTTAAATCGTTGTCAGGATTCAATGATATCTCCAGTTGTGTGTCATCAAGTTACAAGTAACATATATCACCATTTCGCTGTACAGTTATCCCAATGACGCTATACATGCACATACTTAAATATCCCTTAACCATGAAAAAAACTTACATTCAGAAAAGTAATAATTTTAATTGGGTACCTCAACTAAAATGATTTTCAAGATATACTGTTACTTATTTACTTGTACTTATGTATCCCAGTCTAACATAACTAACTGTATCATTATATAATTAATGGCATTCCAAGAGCGTGACCAAGTACTCTGTCTGAGGGTCGATTCTTACATCATCCACAAAATTTTAAAAATCTGATTTGACGGGAAAACAACATTCGTGGGGAAGACGACTATCACAGTTGGTCATGGAGTTATCTTGTTTACTATATTAGGAGTTATTGAGAGATACATGACCTGTTAGATATATGGTATGTAGAGAGTTGATAATTGTATGTTTGATACAAAGTTATTATCTTTAGTTATCTAAATTCACTTGTTTTAACTTAGCCATGTATTGTATTATCAGAATATTATGCTTCATGGTTATTATATTTGATGATTGTTGGTAGATTAATTCTTAATTTATGTGATCATATTAACATCTTATTATATATTTGTTGACAAGAGTCATTCTGTACACTATAATAACTTATTTGTGTCAGAGGTCAAGATGACTTGTACATGGACGTATTTAACAAGTACCAAATACAAGTACCTCTGGAGTACATTCAGGATGAGAGTAAAATTTAATTGTACATTCAGGGTTGTCTCTCCCAAAGCTGTGAGACTCTGTGATGTGGTTTTTTTTCTGTTGGTTTATTTTATCTACGTAATGATATTATTCCATTAATATTAATTATATAAGTTTGTATTTGACTTGAATATAATAATGGTATTTGTTATATATAACTCAAGATATAGATAAATGGCTAAACATTTGGAGGATAATATGTAAATGTTATTATTTTAAATGACTCCAGCAATTTGTTATCTAGATAATAATTAACTAATCATTTTATTACTTGTTCCATCGTTTTCATTTATTACAGAGTAAATACAATAAAATAACAAAATAAAATAATATTTATATATATTAGAGAGAGAGAGAGAGAGAGAAAGATAAATACACTAATGGGCCAAAATGCAACATTGGAATACTACGATATCCGAAAAAAATCCGCCTAGAAATTAAAATAGTTAGAGGTCATTTTTTTTCGTGTGAAACGCAATTACATCGTGACTTAGATTAAACTATACATGTTAGATAATATTACGGAAAATGTGGACGTTCCCTTATTTCTTTATGTAGAAAATATTGCTTTGTTTCCACTCTCTAATTAAATATGTTGAGGTAAATCATCTGAAGGTCTACAGCTTTAAAAAAAATATTTGTGTTGGAACGGGTGTCAAAATAATATCATAACGGCAACAAATAACACTTAGTTATAACTTTTAAAAGCATCAATGAATTCAAACGACAAAATCTACGTTATGACACAACTTAATATTTTATTTCAAATACTATTAAATATATTTACATATCTCAGTAATATAGTTTAAGGTTTTATAAATAGACCTGTGTACAATATATTATGCAAACTTCACTATATTCTTGCAAAACTACAAATGCTAACATCGTCCGTGCTGTATCTGGCCTTATATTAGAATAAATATTATATGGACAACTTACACAAATACAGACAGACACAATCATTACGATAATGGATATATTTGGCTAGAATAGCAGTTAAATATTTAATTATTACTGGCATAACTTTCTGGTCATGTTTATGTGAATGTCTACATAATAACATTATCGCATTGTTAACAATAATACAACATTAAGCGAAACATCTTCTTTCATACAGTATAAGTGAGGCCTAAACAGGTTATAGCGCTTCTTTCTGTTGTGATTATAGTGATATATAAACGAAATAATAAAAATAAATAAACATGCTGCACTTATTTGAGATGCAACAAGCCCCACATGATGGAGTAATTAATCCTTCAATATTATGTACATTAATATAAATAATATTGAGAGCCATATTGAAGCACTTAATGCATAAGGTCTGAAACCGGCTTTCTGGAATAGTTTCCAACGTCATTGTTATCATCATCATCATCATGTTGAATGACATAGCTGCCAGAAGTGGCCGAAGTAACTGACGTACCGTCGGTAATATCTGAACAGGTGCTGCCACCTTGTGAATTATAACGAAGTACGGAGTTGGCGTTATTAAAGCTATTTCCGGTTAGATTATTTGTGCTTGAGGAGGCTGTAGGTTGATGATGGTGGACCAAAGATGAGCCACAACAGTCGGATTTCTTAGATTTATCTTTCGCTTTTACACTTCGAACAGTTTGTTTATTCTGTGGATAGTTGCTCTGATTGAGTACCACGTCACTAGATTCTCCAAAGGACAGCGCATTATCACTGAACCGATTGCTTGATAAACACGGATCTGTCACATTATTTTCTGGTTGGCTGTTACCAGGATTCGTATACAGATCCTGATATTTCAGTCTGTAATGAGGATCGAACTCATTCTGTAATTTTGATAGCCCGAAGTCTGGTAAAAGTAAGAGTTCTGTTTGACAAGGACTTCTCTGTTCTCTGTACTGGCTGTTGGTACCCGTATCCGGCCTAAGATGTTCCTGATAATGTTTATAGAGGGTGTTGTCTGGCTGCAGAAAATTGGGGTACTCTAATGATAACTCGTTACTGGGATATGGCGATGTACAATATGGGGGAGTTAACTTAGGAAATATAGGTTGTCGTCGTATGCTAGCTACCAAAGGTTGTTTGGGTGGAAGTCGAGGAGGTCCTGGAAATACAAAACGATAAATAAATATAATGAAAACTAAAAAAAACTTTCGATTAACTTAGAAATTCAAGTAGTTTATCCGAGTTTAGGTGTCTAACACAATGGCCATATAAAACTAATAGTAATGTTTACATGTGTTTACCATTCATCAAAAGAAACTAATACTATTATCTTCCATCTTTTGTTTCACCAAACAATTCACTCTCTTTCTCATTTATTAATAACCAACTTACTGTGATATTCCCCATTTTCGCCCTCTTCGCTGGCACCTCTTCCACTATCTGTTATAGAATCTTCGCTAGATGTCGCACTATGTCTATCGATCTCCTCTGGCGAACGACCATTAACTTGATTATTGGCAACTTGCTAAATATAATAATATATATGATTTAACTATATATATATATATGTGTGTGTGTGTGCGTGTCATTCCTTTGTTTGCATGTTCTTGTTTGTTTGTTTTTCTTCATTTTAAAAGTCAAATTATTGACATATTCCTACCATATTATCGCCCTTTTGGCCATTACTTCCGTAGTTAACAAATACACCGCGTGGCGGCACTGGTGGTTTACTTCCTATTCCACCACGTGACGGGATCCTTTGGTCACTGTGAGTTGAGTTGTTACTCAGATTTAAAGATGGCTGAAAATAGTTTTACAGAATAAATAAACATTCAATAATAATAATAATATTTTAAATTCAAAATAATATCAGTTTCCAAAAGATCTTTAGCTACGAGAATTTCTTAACGGTAACATGTAACCGGTATATTGGCATAATAGAAGTTTGTAATTATTATTACATTTCAAATGTTTATTTGTAATATTAAAATAATATTTATTATTTATACCAAAGTAGCTATAACTGTATGACTAGGTGTCCCATCATAACGTTTACATGACTATATGTTCTGAGTTACAAATTGTTTTCGATTATGAATGCCATTTATATGATCAAAATAAATGATGGAAAATTTACTGGGAAATATGTTTCTTTGTCAAAAATTGTACAGTTTTGTGGTCGGTAATTCAGCTGATGACTAATTGATGTTTGTTATAGATAAAAGCTTTTCATAAAGAACAATAACAATTATCTAGATCGATACCCTGGATACAACATGGTCCCACCCATATAAATACGTGATTCAATTACACAGTGAGATGTAATATTTAATTGATGACTCATGTATGTAACATACATGAGTCATAGATAGATCATTGTTCTCTGTATTATGCCTCAGAGATATTAACTTCTGGCTCTTATTTTAAAAATACTGAACAAATGATATAACAAATTATTATGTTATTTATTTTATGCTAAACTCAAATCAGTTAAGATGCTCTAAGATCTTTGATCCTTAATCTCTATATTAAGGTAATCTTAAATCAATAATTAACACGTAGTTAGACTTTCACTGGATGTTTACATTTGTTTTATAATTTTGTTTTATTTTATATTTCGACACATTGTTTAATTGCAGTAGAAGCGTACATCATATAATATAAAAGGAATTGAACATTTGACCTCAATATCAGCTAAATACGATCATTGTTCTATTATAGTATAAAGAATGTTTTTAAAATGTTTTCTTTTTGTAACATTTAAACTAGCAACCTTAACAAGGTGACTGCTGAGAAAAATAATTTAATAATGTCAGTATATCCCAAGATTGAAAACAGTATCTAGTGATGACTGTTTAATAAACCTATCAGGTTATTTGTTGGTCAATAAAAATATGAGAATAATCATTGGACAAATATGACAAGGTGATGACTAAATAATGACATTATACTGTTTATATTCCAGTAATATCTTTAAGGGGTACTTCATAGAAATGTTAATGATACTTTAGTTGGATTATTTGTTTTAACAATTTTAAGCATTTGGGGATTCTGAATAAGTTAGAATAATTGATGTGCGTGTGTGTGTGTGTGTGTGTGTGTGTGAAGGGACTTACCTGATTACTTAGAGTGACATAACGCTGATGATCCTTTAGTGTCTGTTTATTATCATTATGATGACCATTACTCGGCTGTTTGATGACATGTTTGTTGTATATTGTCTTCTCATCAGCTCCACTATTGTCACGGTTATTGTCTATGTTGATGGTATCCATGACAATAGACGCCGCTGCCGCACGCTGATTGGCTCTCTTTCTCCGTGACGTCAGCAGTACAAACACAATGGACGCCAGAAGAACAATAATTATGACACCAGAAATGGCTACCACAATTATTATGATAAACATATTTTTATTGTTTGTTTTGTTCCCATCAGACAGATACTCGGTGTCATCCCTATAAACAGACATTGATTGGTTAACGATAACCGTCAAATTGGCTAACGTACTCTGTTCCGGAGTTCCGTTGTCTTTGACGAGAATGGTCACGTGATAAGCAGCAGTTTTAACCTTCGAGAGATCGTAATTGAGGAAGACTTCTCCAGATTTAGGATCGACACCAAAACGTTGTGTCTCGTCATCATTGTCCTGGACGATGAAATAGCTCAATTCGGCATTATCTCCGACATC
Organism: Paralvinella palmiformis; assembly: GCA_025642065.1. Taxonomy (NCBI): domain Eukaryota; kingdom Metazoa; phylum Annelida; class Polychaeta; order Terebellida; family Alvinellidae; genus Paralvinella; species Paralvinella palmiformis. The sequence goes on from JAODUP010000402.1 coordinate 172,037, forward strand.
TGGATCATGAGCTCTGACTTGGGTGACCTTGTATCCGGGAGGAAGACGATTGGATATCAGAGCCGTGTTGTTGTAACTGTTAGGGAAGTCAACGATTGGTTGATTATCATTAACATCCTCAACAAATATTGTCACTGTAGTACTACTTGATAAAGCTGGTGGTTCTTTATCTCTAGCGATAATTGTCAGATGATAAAAAGATGTCTCCTCTCTGTCCAATTGCCGTAGCAGACTCAGGGAGCCGTTATCCGGATCTATGCTGAAATAATCGGACCAATCCTCGGAGTCCGTGTCGAGAGAAAATATAAATTTCTTGTAGCTGCCCGTATCCCGATCTGTTGCAGACACTCGACCTATCTGGATGTCTGTTAGTTGGTTTTCTTTTATCATAAACGTGTATCGGGAGCTGGAGAATTCTGGAGCTAAATCATTTACGTCACTAACTTTAACTACCACGACGCTAGTTGAGGACTTCACCGGATTTCCGTGGTCACGTGCCTCGACGGTCAGGTGAACTTCCGGCGTAAGTTCGTAGTCCAAAGCCGCTCGAGTCCTAATAACTCCGTCCTCTGGATCAATGGTAAACATATGGCCGTGATCATTCAGGATCCGGTACGAGACTTCGGCATTTTCAGCCATATCGTCATCGGATGTGGTTAACTTGAGGACCAAGACACCAATTGGACTATTTTCCTCTACTGTCGCCAAATATTGCTGCTTGGAGAATATTGGTTTGTTGTCATTTATATCAATCACATGAACTAAGAAAGTTTGTGATGAGGTCAAAGATGGTATACCTCTGTCCTGACATGATACAGACAGCTGATATTCATCCTGCTCTTCCCGATCCAAACGACTCTCCGTTATGACCTTGAACTTTGTATTGGACTGCATCACATCCATCCGGAACTTAAGCGAGCTTAGATGACAGATGACCTCTGAATTTTGTCCCCAGTCCTTGTCGGTGACCGAGACAAGGGCGACAAATGTTCCAGGATCAGCTGACTCGAATACTTCAGCTCGGCCACTCGATGTGATGACGTTGATCCGAATCACGGGCGGGTTGTCATTGACGTCATCGATGTAAACAGTTAGAGGTGCTGACGCCTGGCGGTATTCTTTCGCCTGGTCTTTGGCCACAACCTGGATGTCGTAAACGTCCTTCACCTCCCTATCCACTTCCTTGGCTAAATATATTTCACCGGAAATGGGATCGATGCGGAAGTTGATGATCGACTCGCCAAGTGTAGGAGCGCTCAGCGAATACCGAACACTGCCACCCACACCTGCATCTGGATCCTGTGCATGTATAGAGAGGACAGGTGTGCCAATCTGAGCATTCTCACTGATCCGAGCCTCGTAAACCGGCAGATCAAACACCGGACTATTATCATTCGTATCCTGAACGAACACATGGACGAGTAGATCGGCAGATTTTGGCGGACTTCCGCTGTCGTAAGCCACAATAGTCAGATCAAACAGGGGATCTTCTTCACGATCCAGATGTCTCATCAGACGAAGTTTCGGCTGAATGTGACCCTTCAGGTCCTGAGACCATATCACTTGAAAACGTTCGTTATCGGGAAGGATTTCGATGGATTTGATGCCGAAGTCTGTGCTGTCCAGATCAAAGACTGAAGGCAAATTATAAGTTGTTGTTGGCAGGGCAGTCTCAGATATGTTTAGTCGGTATTCAGTTCTGGAGAAGACAGGCGCGTTGTCATTGATATCCAGAATCTCGACTCGCACCTTAATGATCCTGAAGAACGAAGCGGGACTAATGATGATATCGAACTTGATGTCACACGTCCTTTGATAGGCACATAAATCCTCCTGATCCCGATCGATGACAGATTTAATCCGGATGATTCCTGATGTCTGATCAACGGAGAAAAACTGGTCGGCAGTCACGTGATCGTGATCATTTGGTATAAGATCAAAACGCAGTCTCTGTATCTCTGCTGGTTTATATTCGTCGACAAGATGAGCATCTATTAACACATTACCAATCACAGCTCTTGGAACTAGTTCTTCTAAAATCTTATAGTTCAGACTACTCAATGATAAAACACTTTGTACTCCAAGTAACAAAATTAATATCAAATCACATCTAGATATATATGACGTCATAGTTCAGCTCTGAATCGTAGGTAGTTCAACCTGTCGTTAGATGTTCAGAAAGTCTTAAATGTATAAAAGAGTTAAATGATGCCAGACAAAGTATGGTAACATCCAAGTGATCCTACATCAAATACGTCTGAGATTCTGGTTAAATAATAAAGGTGACATAGAGTTAATATTGGTGATATAGATATACCTGGTCTCTACCTATATATTATGTCCTCACTCAGTAAAGGTGACACACAATGTCATTGTTGATAGAGGCTATTGGCCAACTGCTCTGATCCATACATCAATAGAATACATTGTAACGTGTCACCAACGTTGACGATGGTCGTAAGGGCACACACGCGCGCGCGCAAATCGACATACATATAACATTGAAGCTGATCTTGTTATTTCACACTGATCATAAACCTATAGAACAAGAGACCTTAGAGTTGTTTTCCTACAAGTATCACCTTGTTAAGGTAATCTATACGTAGATTTCGATATCTCAGTTGGGATTCTCGTTATTATTAGATAACAAATGTTTATTTCGTAGTTTCAATGATGTTTTAACCTCTATCTCTCTCCCTCTCTCTGTGATCTCACATTACAGTCTTCCCTGTATCCTTCCACCACTTACAGTATAACCAGTACTATCGACGGGAGTCCGATATCGACTTCTCTTTCTGTCGACAGAAAAAGAAAACAAAATAAGCAATTGATATTAGATAAACAAAGGAATATAGAAAACCCTTTTGTTTACTATAAGAATTATCTCTCGAAAAAATAAGTCAAGTGAAAGGTTATATAATCTATGGTCATTTAATTATAGTTTGTTGTTTAATCAAATTATAACTTTTCTTAATTGTATTAATTATTTATTATAATAAACTATATGAAACACATCTGGAATTAAGTGTTTTTACATTTCTCTAATAAAATAGTAACCTTTTGACCTTACCTTACTGTACTTTATTATAATTACAATTACTCCACATTTACACCAAATTATTTCATTGAAAATGGTTTATAAGGCAGATAACAAAAAATTGCTTATTTTGTTCAGCTTCCTAACTAAGCACAGTAAAAATTACTAAGTACAGTCAAAATAGTTAAAGGGACAGTCCACCTTCAAAAAATATTTCTTAAATATGTAATACTTAGAACCGTAATCAAAATTTCCACAATAATAATCACGAAATATACCTTATATCATAGATATAGGGAAATAATCCAAATTACTGGAGGGCCGCCATTACGGCTGCACCGGAAGCCAGATTCGAAGGCGGGAAGGAGAAAACTGAAATGCTCTGATGTCATATGGGCGCTCTAGCTCTAGACTGACGCGAATTATATAGTTTCTCTTGAGCGTTACTATCAGCCATTTTGAATCATCTTCCTCCTGTCAGTTTCCTTCTGGCTCAAACTAATATGGTTGTATGTCATTCATGGCGTAATTTTAACAAGATAATGCCGTTTAGTTCTGGAATAATCCTTTGCTCACACTTGTTTACATGCTTTTGTACGGACTCTTCAGACTTCAGGTCAACCGGATACGCTCAAGTGACGTCAGCATTCAGGAGCTTCCAGTCTCTGTCTAGCTTTAAAATGGTGGCGCCCCCAGGCCATTAAAAGTCAATTAATCAGGACTTTAAACTGGATTATTTAATATGTGGGTGATTGTTTACACATTTTGATATTATTTATGATATTTGTGACTATAACTGTATTACTCCTGAAAATGTGAAATGAAAGTGGACTCTACCTTTAAGTACAGTCAAAATAACTAAGTATAGTCGAAACTGGCTTTAGGTCTATCTGAGTTGGTCGTTAAACAGAGGTGATACCCTATGTTAGGGTTTACTTGTACAACCAAATATCAGTTTCCACTTTTTGGTGGCCTTTTAAAACAGGTAGTCGTGATGTCAGATTTTACTGTACTAAAAACAGTACAAGTACTGGATTATAAATTGAACTACGGATCAATACCTATCAGTTTTATTGACTGCTATGGCATATCCAGACAGGTAGCAGGAATCAGGGAACCGATAGATTAATCCAGCAGAGAACCAAGTGTTAATGCGATCCCGGATAGTCACCGTAATAATTGGTGATTTATTATATTCTGGAATTCTGATAAACAACGTCTCTCTCACATACACACACAGAAACACACATACAGAGAAACACTCACGCCACACACACACACACACACACACACAAGAGAAATACAGATATATATATATATATATATATATATAGTGAGAGAGAAAAACACTCACACCACACACACACACACAGAGAGAGAGAGATAGATAGATAGATAGAAAGAAACCACACACATACACACACACACACAGAGAGAGAGGAGAGAGACAGAGAGAGAGAGAAAAACACGCACACACACAGATATATATACACAGAGGGAGAGGGGGAGACCCACACAACTTGGGTGGTTTTGTTTACTTTAATCAGTTGGGTTTTAAGAGTGTCTAAATGTAATAATTGCTGACAACTTACACGGAATTACTTTTGTACGCAACTCCAAGTGTGTGTGTGTGTGTGTGTGTGTGTGTGTTTGTGTCATGCACCCACGCATTCTAACACACACACACACACACACACAGAGAGAGAGAGAGAGAGAGAGAGAGAGAGAAACACACAAACAGAAATAGAGAGAGAGAGAGAGAGAAACACACCACACACACCCCGTCAGATAAGATGAAGCTTGACACGAAACAAAACATTAATTACTTTTGTGTTCTTCGCTTACTTTATCACAACGAGTTATTAAATGTTGATTTAGAAACAAAATTAATTTATTAATATGTTCAAGTTTGAGTCTTGAAACATTTGTTGATATCTGAGCAGGTCTTTAACTTTGACATCCAGGTGTCTTCCTCACAACAAGTTTTGTCAGATATTTATCCTTGTCCCCCACCCTCATTTATTCCCTGATGAAGACAAGACAATGATACATCACCAGGTGTTGTATTGTTGATAATTTGTCATGATAAAAGAAGGAAGACCTAGCCATGCTACAAGTTGTTTACAAAATATTCCTGTTATCTAAATGTCTGTTTTAGAAATGATATTTATGTTGTCACTATCTTTAATGTCATCTCCTGTCTGTCTGTCTGTCTCTCTGTCTGTCTATCTCATCTGTTTATGCTAAGACTTGAACATTAACAGAGAACTACAAGATACAATCATTACTATAAACATAAAATGTTTAGAATAAGAAAGCCATTATTGATAATAAATAGATAATTAACAGGTACATGTAAAGTTAACGGATTTTACCTGTAGAGATTAGTATAACTCTCGACCACATTTTATGTTCAAGATAAAGTAAAATCCAGAAATTTACCTTTTTGGCATTATTTATAGATATTCCAGACTGTTCGTATAAATATTTCCAGGCGTTGTAACGGTTTTGTTGAGGTATTATATCAACCCTAGCAGACCGTGATAATAAGAGAAGATCATATTTCAAACAATAGAACAATCCCAATAATGATATAAACAAACTGACTATGAATCCTTAAAACAGATAAATTAGTCCCACAACAAATTGTCATATAATCTCTCTTTAGTTTTGTATATTGAAAGATGCACAACTTATTAACTCCACGTGTAGTACGATGATCCTTTTTAGACTAAACTAGTCAAGATGATCTGACTATACACATCGCAAGAAGATCAACAATAAAGTTAGTTTAAACTTCTCGTCTTCTCACACGGCTAAAGCTCTCAATGTAAACAAATCTTCCATCTCAGACAGTAAACTGACTGCTAAAAGTCTTAGACAAGAGCAATTCTTCCTGGAAACATACTTCTCTGTTTTTGTACGAAACGTCCTCCCCTCTCTCTCGCTCCTGTGAAATAAACCACCACCCCCTTCACACACACACACACGCGCGCGCGCGCGCGCAGAACCACCAACGCGTGAGGGTGCGTGCATGAACACGCGTGCACTCATGCCCGCACCAAAACATTTCCTGAATAACGGTTAAGATACTCATATTTACGGAACCGGATCATAAAAAAAATACTTTTTTTAATCTTTAAAAGCGAACCATCGAAGTGGAATGAATGTATTCAACCTTAACAGGTCACGTGTTATCGCCGACAATCTGCGTCTAAAGGTAAATCTCTTCTAGCTCTAGCTACAGTAACTGACAGTGTGACTCCAACAATGTCTCTCCGACAATATAGTTGATAATGTGTCTAACACTGTGACTCCGACAATTTGGCTGACAGTGTTCGTTTTCATTGTATAGAATCACAGTTTTTATGGTAAATTGGTGTTCGTTGCGCCCTCTGGGTGGTGAAGAATTGTTAACGGGAAATTAATGGCCGCGGGGGTGTAATTTCTTAACTGAAGCGGGAAACGTTTTGGTGAAATGATCCCTCAATATGGGAATAATATAATGAAAAACGGAAACTAGTGAACGAAACATGTTCGCTTCACTGATTTCTGGATATAACTCGGAGTATATTAGAGACGAAATAACAAAGAGAAAATATCACTTCTCTTAGAAGATAGTAAATAAAAGGAAACGATAAAAAGAGAAATTGTCCTCACACGACCTAATAAGGCTTTAATAATAATATGATCACGTGATTTATTGGGACTTAATAACAATCTAAAAGCTTTAAGAGGCTTCTCTAAAACAACAAACTATCTACTTCTCTCCCTCTCTCTGTATGTGTGTGTGTGTGTGTGTGTGTGTAGAGAGAGAGAGAGAGAGAGAAAATCGAACGCGCACACGCACTCACACACAAAGAGACGGGACGCTATACGCACACACACCCACACACCTGTACACACACAAAAAGACACACACGCGCGCACACACACACACACACACAGAAAGAGAGAGACGCGAGAGCGCACACACAGAATATGCACACCATATTATATATATCTATTAGTCACAAAGGTATTTATATAAATATATTACGCAACTCACAACATAATATTTAGCTGGATACTGGTTTATATCAAAACGAGAAATATCTGAATATAGCTGAAGGTAGGGTGAATGTTAACTGAAGGTAGGGTGAATGTTAGCTGAAGGTAGGGTGAATGTTAGCTGAAGGTTGACTGAATATTAACTGAAGGTTGGCTGAATGTTACTAAAGGTTGGCTTTATCGGGTAATACTCCATCAAATAAATGATCACTTGATGATGTCTGAAATCTAAAGTATCTGATCTGAATAGACATCAATATTTTAGTGTCAGTCTTCAATAAGTTGACAGGGACATCTGACTACAAATATTATTAGTGTATAGAAACATTTATAACAAAGACCGTCACACCTGGATAACCAAAGACCGTCATACCTGGATAACCAAAACTTTCTCTTGATGGAAAAAAAGAGGAAAGAATCCAATAAACTTTCTGTATCGAAAGTTCAATTTACTTCTAGCAGAATATATAAAACAGGAAGAACAATTGGTTATGGACGATATTAAACCTACATTGTCCTGGTAATTTAACAAAAAGTAATATATGTATCAGTATATGTTATACCAACTAATATAAAAAAATCGAGTAAATCAACTGTAAATAGAGACGACTGAAGAGAAAAAAAAGATAAATACTTCCTAAAGGTAAGCTAGTAGGTAAAGGTACAATCAGTATTTAAGATGTTTCGACTATTGTATGATAGAGAGATAATTTCTCTACGTGACCTTGTACATCTTTGTTCTTCTGTGGCACGTGTCCGAATCCCACGTCACATCCGGTTGAATGACGTCTCCATGACAATAGGCCACGATACGATGTTTTGTTATTAATATCAAAACCTATACAAGTCGATTTATTGACTATTAATATGATCAATAAAATAGTCTAGTGATAGACAAATACCTCAAACTATAAATTATCTCATACCTTGATGGACTCTCTGATACCTGTTAGCTTAATTAAAGTTATTATTTCACTTAACGATATTTCACCTAAAATCAACTAAAACACAACTTTCTCGTTATCTAAACGTGAAAAGACTAAATTTAACAAATCAATAGATAGCCAAATGTAGATTATTTTGTGGAATGTTACACGAGAGTTAAATATATAACTGATAGGTTCGTTAGTTAAACATGTGCACCATTTTAAAATAAAAAAATTAAAACCACCAGTTACATGAAATTGTAATCAGGTAACTAACTAACAGTTAAATGAATATTTATTAATGTATCGTTCGACTAATCAGCTAATTAGTTAGTTTATCAGTGGTAGAGAAGCTCGGTATGTTGGTCAGTCGATCAGTTCAGTTCGTTCCCAGTTTACTCTGTCTTCTAAATATTGTAAATATTTTTAAACATTGCTAATTAACGTAAATGACAGTCATTAGAATAAACAGTAATAATTAATATAATTATTACATAAAATAATACGGATACGTTTTGCTGTGACATGACCCTCGTAAAAATATTAAAATGTTTACGTTAACGTTCTGATTATATAAAGTCACAATCACACACACAAAGTTAATAAGTAATACACATAACAGAAATAGTCCCAGATCATATTAATGTTCAGATAATATAATATTATATAATTATGATTCAGATTCGTGAAATATCGACAAATTCTCAGCTCAAATAATATTCGCTTAAAATCTACATCAGAAATTTGTTGACAGAATAAATTTTATAAAGCAATATGATAACTGTGTAAACGTAAACATCATTTATAAACTCTTAGTGGCATTTAAATAGAGTTAGTTATAAAATAAATGTCATTTTTACCACCAACACAGTGACATCTGCATCACATATTATCTAATTAAACTCCAGATCTGTATAATATATAAAACATACGTTCAACACTCTAACGGGAAAATGTGTAAATATATTCACTATCATTAAGACTAATTAAAATTTAAAAAAAGATTCAATAATCAAGAATATTTATTACTTACCAAAACTAAAAGAACCTTTTAGTATTAGACACAAAAGATTCCATGTTTATATCAATGTGACACTATAACTTTAAACGTAACATCTTTAACGTACAGCTGATATGTGTTGTGTCTTCCTTAGGACACTTTAGTTATAACACTAGACCCGGTTTACTTTTGGGGTAATTACATTACCAGGTAACAAAAGTTACCCACATCATTGTGGCTAATAAAAATGTCATAACGACTTCAAATAACGTCTCTTTTTTAATAAATATCTCAGATAGAAGAGACAATAAGACAATAGAATTATAGTTGTTCCTGTTCTCTTGTAGTCATGTGACCTGCATCATAATTTCAACTAGATAACTCCTTCACACTTATAAAGATACTACTGTCTTCTTTAGACCATCACACGAACAAACAATGATCTTTGAAGTATGACACAGAACAACGATCAAGGCGTGAAATTAGTCCACACAAAGGTGTCATAACTGTGTCTATGGAGCTATTTAGTGACATTATGTACTTAAGTGGTATACTTTCGGTTAACAAACGACAAATAAGTATTTCTGGACCAAGTATGAGGACAACGAAATTATCAACCGTGACTACATATCGTCGTATGAACTTTCTCGACACAATCTATCGCTCGTTACTTTATAACTTTGTTTTTGTTTCCTAGCAACAACAACATTTTACTGAATTAGACAATTAATGAGTTAACCTGTCTTGTCTTTGTCAGTTTGTGATTGACATCGTTCACCTGGGGACTACCGGACCTTAAGAAGTCAAATGATTTTACTTAAGCTATTAAGTTTTATAGCCAATCACATCTGAGATTTTCTTTGATAACGAATTTCAATTTTTATCTCTGGTACGTTCGTCTAGCTCACCTGTCGGACAGATGGCGCCACAAAGAGTGTAACCATTTGTCAATAAATAGCGACAATCTCGGTCTTTATCTGTCCAAGTAGCTTATGTCGAGTGGTAATTGTAGTTGATTGACACGGCCCCCTTTGTTATACAGCACTGACACCGTAAAGACATTATGATTCATTGACACGCCCCCCTAAGGTGTCCCTTTGTGACAAAGTGATTCTCAAATATTTCAGACATAAAAGTTTATAATAAGAACAACAATACTGACAATGGCATGTTATCTTTTTGTGTAAAGACTGCGGGAATTATCATCTTCTTCCCATGATCCCATAACCCAAGTTATACTTAGAGAGGATCATGTATCCGATCAGTATAACAAACTAAATCCTAACTCAAGTTCTCTTCTCTGATACTAATTATTAAGGTATCACTAGATACATTTTTAATGACATGTAACATGGAAAAAAATTGTTCACTCTAAATAGAAAACTGACAACAAAATAAAATGATATATCTAGATCTAATTATATATCATAAAGAAGAGGCTATGTGTAACCAGGTCGTCATCAACAGTTGATAACAAAAGGATAACAACTCTTCTTCTCAAATATATTGACTATCAAGATATCAGTAAATAGACACAAGTTAGACTAAATTCAATATATTCAGGTAAAATATGTCGTGTTTTTGACATATTAACTCTATCATAACTTACTCTGACACTGGATACAAAAGATCAACTTACCTGATTTATATAATTGGTAGGTATGTTAGCGTTATGTAGTGACGTCACATACATCAGCTAAATAGAGATGATTCAGACAAACAGAGGACATCTTTAGATCTTCCTCTGTATTCTCCTGTCACTGACATAATTACTCGTTATTAACAATGATAATAGACACATATGATCTATAGTTGAGCTTCTGGTATCATAAACAATTAAATATTGGTAAAATGTCTTCGAATATTTACCTTTTAACGTATCCATATATCTACAACGACGATGATAGCCTCTAACAAATAAAATAGAACAATTCTTGATCGATAACTATCTATCGATCACGTTAGATCTATATCATGTTATAAACCAAACAAGAAACGTATTAAACAATAGATCAATATCTAATGTTTTCATCCAATAATGACATCAGCCTCTTCATGTTTCATATCAATATCCACAGACTGTGTTTAGTTAGTTATCCCTTCCTTCACTATTGCTGCTATAACACATTTGGCATATCCCAATAGTGATGAATATTACATCAAGTCAGTTGGCCTCGAGTCAATTCTGTAAAACTCTTCCTATCCAGAGATCTCTACACCAAATGTTACTCTGAGTCTTAGAACGATGGAGCTACTATCGTCCACGAAGCGTGAAGTCGAAGGAAGATTTACTAGTGTTTTGTCAGTGATGTTTATAGTCGGCCAGACAGCGGGCCAGTGTAGAAAACTAGCCACAAACCAGCTGATATTAACAGTATGTTAACATCGAACGAGATATGTTAATTATTAATATCCTTTCCATTCATCGACTAGCGGCTTGTGATGGTTTAGTGATTATAGAAGACTCTAGGGGAGGGGGGGCGTGCTTTAAACCGGCATGGGGCGGATCCTCTGTGGAAATGGGGGGGGGGGGCCGACCATGACCCTGATGAATGGGAGATTACTTTTGGTGGCCAGGATTCATATACACATTCGCTGTAAGCATATGGTCACCACCATGAAAGCATTCGTTTGTTTTATTATATGTTTTACAGGCACGCACGCACGCACGCACAAAGGGGTTTCAATGGTGTAGTGATGACAGCGGGAAATCTCCCTCTTCCTTTGATGTTTATTAACCCATGACTTTACAAATACCTAACATTATATTTTACGATAAACAATTAATTTTATTTTAGTTTACAGATTGGGTGATGTCTAAAGTGACATGTACCCGAACATCAGAGAAATGTAGCTACCCCGAAATTAAACCCCCCCCCTTCACATCTTATACACTGACGAGTTCAGTTATATTTATATCTATAATTAACAACATACTGTCTTAAGAATTATTTAATAAAGGTCCATCACTAATTGATGCTCTTTAAAATTGGTAAATTATCTTATCTAGTCAACAGGAGGTCAGTTATCAGGTGATAAAGTTATCTCTCCCTAGGGCTAGTCTCTGATTGGTGTAGACCACTCACTCAGTCCTCAGGCTAGAATATCACACACACACACACACACACACACACCCTGAACCCCCCCCCCCATCCTCCACTGCGAGAGTATTCTGATCAGATAAATCATTTGTTATAACGAGATTCCTTTAAACTCAGATGGATGTTTACTAACAATACAAACCTAAGATTTACACAAAATTATGTCAGCGATGACCTCTAAAATGACATCATCATGTTGATGATTAAATGATTATACTCATCCTAGATATTAATTAATTAACTTCGAGACAAAACGAATTCCATAGCGGGTTAATTGAGATTTTATTGCAGTAGATTGCAATAATTACTCTGGAATTTCATCACTTGTCATTGATTGACGAATAATGTATTATTTACAACAGACCATCTTAAGATAGTGATTTATCAATGAAATTTGGACAACAAAGAGATGAAGTAATAATTGTAACATCAAAGGTTCTAATTATCATTAAGGTCAAAATATGAATAATATGATTAAATTATCTATAAGCAGAGTTTACTAAACTCGAGCATGCATTATACATGTACTATGTTAACATGCATAAATGTATCTATATATGGATGTATATATGTATGTATGAACACACACACACACATCGCGGGCGGGCGCACACACATATATATACTTTCTATGATATATTCAAAATATTATATATTTACCTCAGAAATAGGAGTTATTCAAAAAGATCATCTCCTATCTAAGTCACAGTTTCCTTATAAGTGATCTTTCTCCGGGTTTCACATCATAACTATTATATTCTATTCTACTTCCTTCCCAGAAAACGTGCCATGTGAAAGTTCCATAACCGGTTTGTAGCTATATGATTATTCCAGGTTCAATCTATCGTGTGGTTTATTCCAGCTTGAAGCTGTCGTATGGTTTATTCCAGGTTGAAGATGTCGTGTGGTTTATTCTACAGCAACTTTTAGCCAACAATATATCTCTAACACTTTAGATAATCACAGACGACCGATCATTTTCTCAGTTTTGTTCAGACACAACCAAATATAAAACAGGTAACACAAATCTATCACTTCACGCACACCCCGAGTGAGTCACACGTTTATACAAGTTCTGGCGGGTTCTTGTAAAGATTAACAATTGATTTATAATAATCATTTTGTGTGGTAATTAACACAGAACACCAAAATACAAATAATAACAAGCGCCACTGGAGAAGATTATTATAGATTGACTTCTCTAAATGTGGTAAACATAATGATTACGACTAGTTCGGGGACTTAGATCTAAGTAGAGCCTTTGACCCAACCCGCTATAGCTGTTATAATACGACACGATTAGCCTTCTAACACAATTATTTTATGAACCATTTCTATAATAACTGGATGGCTTAAATATTGGCAGCCATATGGCTTTATTGTTTGTTTATTGTCTAAGTTAGCAGGGTACCTTCTAACTAAAGTCTGATCACCATAAAAGGTACAAGCTTGCCTTAATACCACCAAATGTTGTCAAAAGCTTTCCTATCTCTCAGCGTCACATTCTATTGGTGTTTAATGTGACGAGTTTGAGTGTAGCTTCTGTTCCGGAATTTATTTTTACTTAACTTAGAGATGAAGAATAATATTTAGGCATAAATTATTAAGATGTCGCCTTCGATAATTATAGGTTACCAATCAATGTTGATGTTATCATGCCATTAATTTGATAAATATGTACAATTGTCTCGTTTACCACGAGATATGCATGTCAATTTATTTTTGTCCTTCTTCTTTTGGCTATAGTTAACTCTTGGTTACTGTTAACTCGTGGCTACAGTTAACTTGTCTTATTTCCATTAGCCCAGAGTCCAGAATAAATCAGTATTTATGGATGAGGTATAATTTGACTTTACATTACCTTTCGCTATTCTTTTCAAATTCATCATCGACAAAGATCAAATATGCGACAGACTTGTCGGCCTACGCTACCTGAGCTGGCAAGTGACAACAATCTATGCTAACCTCTGACCTTTCGTTGCTGACCTGTCACTGAGTATTTGTTCACAGGGGACTTAACAGAGAAGTTAGGTGTCACCCTCTGTCGTATGGTTAATTTAACGTAGTAATCATACGAAGTTTGAGAGTTTTAGGTCAAAAGTTTGTTTATGATGTTCAAAACAGAAACTGACAAAATCTGTACAAAATGATGTTGTGGACTTAATAATTATCTGGTATACATTTAACATTAATCATGTCAAGTCTGCAATCATTAACTGAACTAAGTAATATATATATATATATATATATATATATATATATATATATATATTCTTTTAAACAAAATCTATATATTACTTGGTATGTTTTATATACGTAACACCATAACATCAATCTTAACCAATAGTGTCTAATATTGATATATGAAGATATGATGTATGGCTGTAGATTTGTATATATTATTGTGAGTATGGGAAATACAAACTCCACCCCCCATTAAAAAGGTTTATAATTATTCATCTCCGCTTACTTCATATACAGTTCGTAGATTAGGTTTTATGTGAATGATAGACAGATAGTGAGGATGATTCGAGAAAGTCCATGCTTCTCCCTTCCGAAGGTTTGGGAGGATTATCTCCCTCCGGACAATTCCCGCAACTTCTGGATTTCTGATACATTCACATGAAAACATAAAAATTTACAGAAGTACAAACAGTACATCACTGAAACACAACATTTATTCTAAACTTATGGAGATATTTCTAAACTTCTCTAAGTAGCGTGAGTCTCGTGTTACTACGGAGAGCGTACGTTACCAAGGTTACAGTGTTACGTGCTGTTAGACAGACATTTTCAAAATTTACTTAAACCAAAGAATAAAAAATGCAGACAGCTCAGTTGATTTAGACCGAATGTTTACTCATATCCAGATGTGGGTTTTATCTTTTTTTTACTTTGTTATATTGCAAAATAATAAAACAAACCGAGTAATGTCGTCCTTTCTTTTTAACAGATAATCGTCTATTGTCAAGAAAAGGGGATAAATTAGAAAAAGGAAAATATTCCTTTTTGTTGCTAAAGATCAGCGAGATATTATTGGTCGGATTTCTGGAATATTTATAAAAGTACATCTTATAGCTAAGGATGGATGCTATCGGATGATCCGTTGAGTGATCCAGATGTTATAGATCAGCATACAGACAACAGAACCACATTGTGTAGGCTGGGAACTTATATGAAGAAGATAATACGAGAGATGGTGACAGTAGGTAGTATATATATGTGGATACACGTGATCCGTAACACGTTATCTGTTCAGGATCTGTCATCACGTGTCAACCTCTTCAGTGTGGAGTCATATGTTAATTGTGGTCCATGGACATACACACACTTTCTTCCTTGTGTGTGTGTGTGTGTTTGTGTGTGTGTGGTTATTCTCAGATCCCTAACTGATCGATTTATAATATGGTAGAAAGTTAAGATGAGGTAACTTTTATTCGTTTTTAACAGAAATTCGATAATTGACAGATTTTGGTCTGATTAATAAAACAGACACAAAATGAGACACAATAACTTTAACATAATAATTAAAACTTTGATCTCCTTCAAAAAGGTTACAAATTGCTAATCATTATAACTTATATTTTAAAAAAAGCTTAAGAGAGGATATAAATATCTCAGTCACAAATATGTTTACCTTTAATTATATTAACTTTAGAATGTAATTAATCTGATTGTCTCGTAATTGGCGAGGCAACAGTTGATGATCTAGTCATTCTAGTATCTCTATATGTCTATCAGGAGAGGGGGTTGTATTTATAGATAAACTATAGCTGTAATTTAATCATTTATTTCTCTTCAACATAAATTATCTCTCTATCGAATGTGGCTAATCCAGGAATGGAAAATATATTATTAGTATTATCATACCTGAGCTAGAGTTACTGACATTAATATTGTCTTTGATCTTACCGAGGCCATCATAGAGACCATTGAGACGAGATATAAATAATCGAATATTAAAAATTAGTTTTCATAATTCTCTTCTCAATGGCTATAAATAAATGACGATGAGCCATCTTAACTAAATGTCAAGATTAGTAAGTAATACTGAGGTAAAAATCAAAGAATGTTTGATGATATATTAGATAGGTGCAGTCATATACATGATTTGTGTGCATATCTTATGTGTTTTATATATATGCGTGCGTGCGTGCGTGCGTGCGTGCGTGTGTGCGTGCGTGCGTGCTAGTGGTATAAGGGAACAGGATATACATACAATCACTACCATAACTCTTAC
This sequence comes from Paralvinella palmiformis, assembly GCA_025642065.1. Lineage (NCBI taxonomy): Eukaryota > Metazoa > Annelida > Polychaeta > Terebellida > Alvinellidae > Paralvinella > Paralvinella palmiformis. The sequence continues at coordinate 188,391 of JAODUP010000402.1, forward strand.
CTGAAAGTACTGACTATAGTTCCAATAAAACAAACCTACCTATAAACGTTAGAATCCGGAGACCTGGATCAGCAAGTCCCTGTCTTATCTCCACAGAATAGGTCCTAATATCTCACGTACTAGCTAACTTAATGTCTTACTCTCAGGATGTATATCTTAACTTCGACGTCTGGTAAATAACACACCCGGTCTGGAGTGGGCAGATTCCGCTATCCGGACAGAGATGTTAAACAAATCCCGGACGCTATATCCCGGGAACTAGCCTTAAGTTAATTAACTTCCTACGATCGAGTAAATCACCTCCACTTTATAACAAACGTGGGCAATTAATAGCACGGTCAAAGGTCAATAAAGTCGGTCACCTAACAGTACAGGTAATAGTTTAACCTGAGTGATTGATAAAAGATCAAATAGAACACGATATCTTTTATTAGAGTTCTATCCGAGCGTCTCTAATCGATACTTAACACTCTCTAGGTGTGTCCTATAGAGTCTGGTATTAATTAACCTTTATTAGGTTTTGGTATTAAATAGCCAAAGAATATCAGTAAAACATTAAACAATAATCCTGACTCACATCTCCCACTTATGGTGCAGTTGATGGGGTACTATACTAATTTCCTCAAATATATGGGATCGAAACCTAGTGCTGCCTGTGTAAGTTTCATTCAACAGAGAGTAGCTTCACAAGTTTAAACAACGCAATTGTTCATTCACTCAATCACTTACACAATACAGTGAGTGAGTGAGTGAGTGAGTGAGTGAGTGAGTGAGTGAGTGAGTGAGTGAGTGAGTGAGTGAGTGAGTGAGTGAGTGGTGGTGAGTGAGTGAGTGAGTGAGTGAGTGAGTGAGTGAGTGAGTGAGTGAGTGAGTGAGTGAGTGAGTGAGTGAGTGAGTGAGTGAGTGGTGAGTGAGTGAGTGAGTGAGTGAGTGAGTGAGTGAGTGAGTGAGTGAGTGAGTACAAGGGTGCGTGGGTGAGTGAGTGAGTGAGTGAGTGAGTGGTGGTGAGTAAGTGAGTGAGTGAGTGAGTGAGTGAGTGAGTGAGTAGGGTGAGTGAGTGAGTGAGTGAGTGAGTGAGTGAGTGAGTGAGTGAGTGAGTGAGTGAGTGAGTGAGTGAGTGAGTGAGTGAGTGAGTGAGTGAGTGAGTGAGTGAGTGAGTGAGTGAGTGAGTGAAACCTGGATCACTTGACATTTGAGTGATTCTCACAACAGAAAGACTTGTGTTAGCATACGTTAGAAATATATTACACACCGGGATACGATGGGTGTTATAATTAGGGAGGTGTCACGGTATGGACACAGGTGTTTGGAGGAATGTTAAATATCTTCATGCCACATTATATGATACACCTGGATGATGAAGAGATAATCATCCCCAGACAGAATCCCAGGATACTAATTAAAGGTCACATATTATGAGGGGGTGGTCCATTATTGATGAGTGTATTCTAGATAGGATTATTTGATACAGAATGTCTAAAAATAAATTCTCTTTGTATTAAAAACAAAACCCGTTTTCCATATTTTAACAGAAGTCACGTCATTCACAGTAAATGGTTTATTGATGTTTACTATATTATATGTATTTGTTTATATTGTCATGACAACTTGGTGGTGAAACAGCCAAAATCATTATTATAATAATATTATCCTGACAAATCATCAGGATCATTAGGTATAATTGTAATTTGTAATACGGTACATTTAAACTACTGATAACACGCACGCTCCCACGCACGCACACACACACGCACACACACACGCACACACACGCACGCACGCACGCGTGCATGCACGCACGCACGCACGCACGCACGCACGCACATATATATATATATATATATATACTCACTCACTCACTCACTCACTCACTCACTCACTCACTCACATCGAGAGAGAGAGAGAGAGAGAGAGAGAGAGAGATTAATAATACATATTTGGGTATAGTATAAATTAATTATAAATACTACTCTAAGACTAATCGTTGAGGAGAAATTAGGTCACTGTACACCTCCTCCTCCTCCTCCTCCCCCCCCAAAAAAAAGAGAAATTCACAACCCACCACCTCACCAGTTTTAACATTAAATAATATTTTAGTATCCAGGTAATATGTTTATGATTTGATTATCGCTTATCTTACCTTCGGGCGTATTTTGATAGCATCCACGGTAACACGAAACTCTGCCCGGGAGACCACCACAATCGAGTCCATATCCCGGTAATAATCAAAGAATTAATCTGGATCAAGGACTGTACTGTAGCGCACAGAGTTCATATCCCAGTTAACGATATGACGAACTCCATCATTTGATGATCCACAGACCATAATATTTATCTCTCAGACTCCATAAACATTCATGTTATTTATACAAAACAACTCATAATCAGAAATTTTATCTGTGATGTTTTTTTCCTGATGAATTTGAATGCCACCCAAAGTGAAAATTCAATATTACGACCTGATTCCAGCTTCCGGGTGTAAAAAATGCTGCATGGAAATGATTCTGTTCGCTTTCAACTTGGATTTCCCCGGGCGATTTCTTGGTCCAATGATCCCTATAGGTCACGTTGTGTATATCACATGGTATATCCGGAACTCAGATAGAACCTGTGGGCTGTGTGTGTGTGTGATGATAAATTGCAAGAAAGCAGTCTAGAGAGAGAGAGAGAGAGAGAGACCCGGATGATGTTATCAGAATTGACCTCTTTTCGCTTCAATCTAAATCATCTCAGGTCAGACCTAATAACAACCAGTCAATATCCACTTCCGGATTAACATAATACGAGCTACAGACGTTCCTGTATTAACACCTTGACGTGCCGGTGTCGACGTTATCTTAGCACGTGTACAGTGTACTGTCTGTATATGTGATTCTATCCCCTGGATCCAGAAGTAAGATAATCCTATCTGTAGTAATAGAACACTTCTACTGAGATAGTTCACCTCAGATCAAACATCGAACTCATCACTTTACCTACACTGTCCAAACTTTGATTACTTCTGTATATAATAACCTCTGACCTTTGGGTTCGGCACCGTAGACCTTGTAGAGACCTTTATGGATCATGAACATCCATTACATAGTGACTACGCCCTTTGAGCTAATCGACGGCTACCTTTCGCTAAACACATCAGTCATTTCTTTTCAATACTCTATAATATTACACATAATCAGGTTAAAAATAAAATTATGATCTATATCGATTAAAGAACTGATAAATATTATGAAACTAATATATTTTTATTTGTATTCTATTCCATAATATTTCATTTTTTATTTAAACTGTAAATCTAGATAAGATTAAATCTAATCATTTTATATATTTACTTAATCAAAACTGTGAATTTGTTCAGCGCTAAAGACATTACAATACTTAGATATTTTAATTGTGTGTACGCGGAAAAGTAAACAATGTGATTTGGTTCTACAAATTAAATCTTCAGAGAAATCTTTTCGTCTCCTTTTTTTCTTCTCCAACTATATTTCTATCTGAAAAACACTCCCTCCTCCTAAATTCCTAAATTAAAAATCATGGCTTCTCCCTCCTCACTTCTCATAAAAATTAAGCTTTTATAATCATGTCTATTTTATCAAAATCGTGAATTTATTAAGCATTATAGACATTATAACACGTTATACATTATAAGATGGTTTATGGTCAAACTATCCCACAACATTAATGGAGTCTAATTAATGTTCATAATTAACTTTACAGCATTATATATAAACAAAGATGTAAACACGTTGTATGGCCCATCGCTACTCAGGTTGTTTGTGTGTGTGTGTGTGCGTGCGTGTGTGTGCGTGCGTGCGCGTGCGTGCGTGCGTGCGTGTGTGTGTGAGAAAGAGAGACTGTCTGTCTATTTAACTGCTGTCTATTAATCTGTCTTTATATCCGTCCGTCCAGTCCGTCTGTCTAATAAACAAATCCTTATTGTCTATAGTTCCAGGTTGTCTGTGATCATCATATCTAGTTTTGTCAGAACTCTAGGTCAGTAATATCTCAGAGAGAAAGTATTATTTACTTTATTTTTTTCCTGTTTTCTGGCCGCTGGAATAAATGTCTATTAAAAGAAATATGGAGATTGATTCTATTTGTTTTGGTGGAGAGAGGAATGTGTTTTATAAGATACCTGACTAATACAGGTAACAAAGATAGAGGGTGTAAAAGCGTATTAAAATAGGAAATTATAAATTAGGATTGATTGATTTATTCGAGTCGTAAGAAAAGTTAAATTTTATGTTAAAACACATAATGTCATTAATGTGCCACTGTAAAATTATAAATCAGAATGAGATCGTCTGGGTGATACATCAGGGAAATCCTTCAATATAATAAGTTTTCTTAATGTTCCGGTGTAGTGTATACCAATTAATAGTTAGCTTTCATTGATTAGTAGTAGTAGTAGTAGTAGTAGTAGTAACAATAGTAGTAGTAGTAGTAGTAGTAGTAGTAATAGCAGTAGCAATAGTAGTAGTAGTAGTAGTAGTATCAATAATAGTAGTAGTAGTAGTAGTAGTAGCAGCAGTAGTAGTAGTAGTAGTAGCAGTAGTAGTAGTAGTAGTAGTAAACATAGTGTGTTGTATTGTTTTAGGTTATGAAATGGATGTAGACTAAACACATTACTACTAATTGAAGATTTATCTGATCTATTCGAACTCAAACATTTCATTTATGATACCAAATTACTGAGAAAATAGTAAACGCTTACTTCCAAAACAGTCAATAATATGGCAAATCCAGAATCGACAAGTGACTAAAGCTGTTTGTAGAATCTCTTACAATTGTTTTAGTTTATTAAATCAGTTTAACCTTCACACGACATATACAAGAAAAATTCACTGAAATCCTTCTTTATGTTGATCTTAGTACTAACACATGGGCTATCAATAATAATTACAAAAGAATATTATGGTTTATGATACGACTAGTGAACCAGCTAGAATAACAACATTAGTTCATTAGCTAAATATAACATACAGGGTTAGTCTAGTGCATTATCTATTGGAGTACTAAGATAAACAGTGAAAACAGCCATTACCGCAACTACAACCATCATCATCATCATCATCATCATCACTAGCATCATCACCAGCTGTTGCTGTAACGTGCAAAGATCACTTAACAGATTCCCATGGCTTACACACTCAGAGCATGTGACCGTGTCACGTGACCCGATGGGATAATCTAAAAACCACCTAAATTTACATTATCATCTCGAAGCTAGAAATCTGTCCCTGTCTGTCATATTTGTCAGTTTATTTGACTCAATGTCTCTCTTGTCAATAATATCAATTATCAAACACATGTACACGAGATAAGAAGTAAAATATATAAATACAGAGACTGATACTTGGTAAAGTATCATATTCATATCAGTTGGTGATAAAATATTAACAATTAAACAATTTGATAATTGAGATGAGGAAAATATAGAGATATGAGGATAATTTGTTGTTTATTTTATTGATAGTTATCACATTAACAGCTGAAATGATAATTTTATTGATGATATATGTTTAAGTAAATCACAAGTTTAAGTTTTATTTTTGTCAATTGAATAAAATGTAGGATTGGCAAAATTTGAAAATATTCAAGATTATTTAAGTGTTATGCCTTTCAACAGATCACCAAAAATACATATTTTCAATTACATTTAATAAAATCGGGGACTTCAAGAATAAAAACAATTTAAAGTTAATCCGAAAATAGTCTTTTAAACAGATTTAATTGTATTCTATATGCGTCAACTGTTGACACAAAGACTTGAAATATGCAAAACATGACGTCAGTAGTCCATCAGCTAATTAAAATATTGTGTAATGTGTAAGTCACTCAATCATTAATCTTCACCAAGTGGTGGAAATAAGTAAATCTCCACTGACATGTGACCACCTGACACGTGATCCTCAAGAGATCCACGATGATCCCGATAAGTTACTCTTTCACCTGTTGAGGGCAGACAGGTTTTGGAAATTAGTTACGCTTGACCCAGAATTGACGCTGTATGCAGACGATAATTGATGTCTGTTTGAGAAAGTGTTAATATGAAAAACATCCGATGATGGGTCAGAATTTGGTTATGTAATACAACGTACTATCTACTCGTCATCAGGATCCCGAAATATCATAGAATCCTGGATAAGGTGTGAGAACGTGAAGAGATATTTCAAGATCCAGGAAGAATATTATTTACGGCAAACTGTTAGGGCAACATCTTTTGATAATATTGATCAGGTTTAGTTTGAAGTATCGACATAAATCAATAAACACGACTGAGATGGTTTGAATCTATAATTAACTTTGTTTGTTGACATTAGAAGAAAATGTCTTATATATAATATAACTGATACTAAAAATATATATTTAATTATTATATTTGGTTTAAATCACTAACGATAATAATAATATCATATTATAGAAATAATATCAATTTTGGTGGGAAAATATCATCATTTAACTTGCCAAATCTATAAATAACAAATGATTATCTTTATCAAATTAATTATATATTATAATAATAAATAAATAATTATAATGATGGTCATGATGATCATGATGAATACGACGACATTGATAATGATGATCATCATAATTACGATAACGGTGATGATAATAATCTAATAATAATAATAATAATAATAATAATGTGTGATTTTCAGAACACCACAGCCAACTAAGCTGACATCTAATTAATAAACAAAAATTAGCATATGAACGGCTAAAGATGGAAATTATTGGTTGATTAAATTCTGACGAAACTTAACTTGGTCTACATGTTAGATAACTCTCTCTCTCTCTCTCTCTCTCTCTCTGTGTGTGTGGTGTCTCTCTCTCTCTCTCTCTCTCTCTCTATCTCTCTCTCTCACTCACACAATCTCAGCCAACTGACATCCTATAACAACAACAACACATACTCACACGGTGATTATATTCATCTCTTTCACTGATCCCTGTGTGCTATATGTACTCACCTAATCCTGATTGTTGAGTGGTTGGTTGTTAGTCTGGATATAACCCAATTATATAAGAGTTCCCGTACCTAGACGCGTCTTGTATACAATGATTATAACCAAATAGACAACAGTTATTGAAGCCAGTATTTAAACCAATTATCTGCCAGGTGGATCCTTTCTTTTACCAAACATAAACAATTATCATGACGTAGGAATGTAGAGCATTTATCTTTCCATAACTTTGAGGTCGATTTTAAGACCTAAGTAAAAATCTTCACCCAGATGTCACTTTTGTTTGTATATTATTCTAACGATATAACCTTGCCCCGTTCTGCATAATCCCATGATTCAGAATCCAGATGTCGACAAACGGATCCAGATCGTCCTAATAAATGTCCAAGACCCGTTAAATATAATGAAACATTTGGAGACAAGATATTAGTCACAAACTGTTCCAATCTTCTCAGTGATCCCTACCGCCATCTGGCGACACTCAACGGAACCACCCATTGGCTATATGATATAAAGCACATGGTGACTGGATTATGGTTTAGTATTCACTGACATCTGATAAACATCAGACATTTATCACTTACAGTTTGTTAAAAGATTGTACAGATGAGACAGATGTTACAGATGTTACAAACTAAACGATGATGAAATCTTAAAATCGAGGCCAGATTTTATTTTTTAGCTGAACTAAAAATGATAATATTTCGTTATGTCATTTTATTATAAACCAATGGTTAAGATCCAGGTACCTGATATGTACATTATAAACATTGTGCATCATATTAAAACTCAGATCGGTTTATTAGTGACAGGGGCGGATCCAAAGTGTCTATATAGGAGGTTCAGAGGTTAGGACTTGGGAAAGCTGTGTACAGACCTCGACCTGTAAATTGTCTTTAAAATATGAAACATATTTAAACAACAACAAACATTCAGACAAATTTATGGCAAAATAATGATATATAAGAATAAGAAACTATTTAACCACACGTTTATTATTATTATTATTATTAGTAGTAGTAGTAGTAGTAGTAGTAGTATGTCTGCGTAATTGGTAAAAATGCGTGAATCTTTTCTGAGTACATTACTCTATGAGTATTCTTTCAATATAGTCCTCTATGAGTCTTCTCTCAGTACAGTACTTTATGAGTCTTCTTTCAGTAGAGTATTCTATGAGTCCTCTTTCAGTAGAATATTCTATGAGTTTTTCTTCTTGAAACACTACTCTACGGGTCTTCTCTAAGTAAAATACTCTGTGAGTCTTTTTTTTTCAGTACAGTACTCTATGAGTCTTTTTTTCAGTACAGTACTCTATGAGTCTTCACTCAGTACAGTACTCTATGAGTCTTCACTCAGTACAGTATTCTATGAGTCTTCACTCAGTACAGTACTCTATGAGTCTTCACTCAGTACAGTATTCTATGAGTCTTCACTCAGTACAGTACTCTATGCATCTTTTCTCAGTACAGTACTCTATGAGTCTTCTTTCAGTACAGTACTCTGTGCATCTTCTCTCAGTACAGTACTCTATGAGTCTTCACCCAGTACAGTACTCTATGAGTCTTCACTCAATACACTACTCTATGAGTCTTCACTCAATAAAGTACTTTATGAGTCTTCACTCAGTAGAGTACTTTATAAATCTTCACTCAATACACTACTCTATGAGTCTTCACTCAATACACTACTCTATGAGTCTTCACTCAGTACAGTATTATGTATTCCCGTCTATCATTATAAATGTTTATTATGGTCAAAAATTATAACCTTATCATGTACGTAGGATCCCCCCCCCCCCCCCAATACACACATTATAAACAAAGGCTATATTATTGGTAATAATCATATTATAACGATATTCATCTTGAGTTTTATTGTGAAGAAAACTCGATTTTGTATATACTCAATGACCCCACAAACGTGTACCAACACGTATGTACTCGAGCGTAAAAACAATATTATGTGTGTTTTATATGACAATTAGAAAACAAGTGATGAATGAACAGTTGAGATGAACCAACGTGTAACACACACACACACACAACAGAAATTTCACAGTCCCCACGGGAGTATATCAACAGGCAGTAGTTCTCTATGATACATGTAGAGAAAATAGTTGAAATGTTTAATTATAATCTCTCTCGCTCTCTCTCTCTCTCTCTCTCTCTCTCTTGTTGTGTGTGTGTGTGTGTGTGTGTGTGTGTGTGTGTGTGTGTGTGTGTGTGTGTGTGTGTGTGTGTGTGTGTGTGTGTGTGTGTGATCCAGAGATTGCATGATCATCATGCCTGAGTTGTTTTGTTGTAAGCTGTTGCTATGGACTCTCTATGTACAACCTTTCTTCCCCGACGACAATAAATCGATATTTATCAGGTATAATGTCATAAATCTTCCCCGAACTCTAGTCATCTTCTCTCTGATAAGTGTCTAGATCTACTGAACCGTGACACGCAGCAGTCAATAAATGACGTCACTACCGTCAAAACTTCGGGGGAGGACGTCATATGAATGTGGTCGATAATAGAGGAATATTGATGAGTGACTCAGTCAAAGTGAGTCACTGAGTCATTCATTCATTGATTCGATCGGTCGGCTGGTCAGTCAGTCAGGCAGTCAGTCAGTCGGTTTATCTATTTGTGAGGGGAAAAGTGCGTGCGTGCGTGCGTGCGTGCGTGCGTGCGTGCGTGCGTGCGTGCGTGCGTGCGTGCGTGCGTGCGTGGGGCGTGCGTGCGTGCGTGTGTGCGTGCGTGCGTGCGTGCGTGCGCCTTAACAGCAATTAATGATTGATAAACCAAGAATATCTTAAATCATGAATAAGTCGTTATGATGAAATAAAATCCCTTATGATAAGATTTAAATACAAACGATAATCTTATCACTATTTATAGTCCTTAGAATATATTGTTATTATAATATCATTTAAATAGCGATAATAAACACCAAATAGTACACAATGTGTATTTATCAATCCTTAATTCAAGCAATATCATTAACAATGATTTGTTATTGTTTCCGACCTATCACATTAGATGGCGCCACTTTCTAATTACCGACGATTAACATAAATAGCGTGAAAGTTTGGGTTTAGTCATGATTTAACTGTTTTCTGCTCAAATAAACGACAACTATTTCTTATCATACATCTACAATAATATGTAAATTACTAGTTGGCTAATAATTATTGTAGGAAGTCGGCTGGAAAAATGCTACATCAAAACCAATCACATTAACATATCAATCGATTGATTAATTAACTTTCTCAACCACGGTCATCTCGCTGAAATGTCATATTTCATAATTTTATGAGGAATTAGACAGCCACAGAGTCCATTATTATACCGAAGCCGATTTAAAAGGCACTTTGACGTGATCGAAGCTAATCTCGCTGAATGGCATCGATCAATCCTTAGTAACCGTCTCTAGGCACGCTGTTTTGATTGCCAGAAGGACCAAGCTACCATTAGAATAAAGAAACCTGTACCTAGCATAATGGGAACGAACACCTAGCAACAGAGGCGCCTTCTATAGGCACTCCCAGTCGTCATTATTATCACCGAACCGTGACATGCCGGGACGAGAGAGAGAGGGGGGGTTCTATAAGAGCATTTAAAAAACAAACCTTGGTGTCTGGTTCTCGTCTGATATATTGATTTGTGTAACGTTTGTGAGCGAGTTAAGTTACCTGCTCTATATTGAGACGATAAAGAGCTTCTGGATCCCACGTAGATGATGGATATTGGACTGGAGACGGGGGGGGAGAAAAGGGGAGAGACGGTCCATAAACAATGACTGCTATTTAACCAGAGATGGATGAGAAACAACTTTAATCCGAAAGTAACATTAATGGAGCAGAAGGTAGGGAAGTATGCTTCATGACACATGAATAAAACATTGCTATTAACCATCAACAGACACTCCGATCACCCCCCCCATACCCCCCTCACCTTAACCACCCCCCCCCACCATATCTACCCACATTTCCTGGCTGTGAGATAAATTGGAGAAATAACTTTGATAACGATTTTTTTCTTGTCTGTTTTCTAGTCTTTATCCACAAATTATACCTTACTCTTATTACCTGTGACAAGTGACAATAAAAACTGATCACCCGTGACCATGGAGAGGCCACGAAGAGCCTCCCCCCCCCCCCCCAGCCGGCTATTGTGATAAAAAATATGCTGCTGTCGATATATAACTATAATAAACAGACTCTCTCTGATATTATTGACAGTCTGAAGGACGATACCAGAAGATAAAAGATTCACAGCTAAACTATCTCATGTCTCTTCTCATATCACATTTAGGACAAAGACATATTACTGAACAATTCAGGTATGAAAATGAGATTATTATGGTAATATAGACAGACATGATGATGATGATGATGATGATGATTGTGATAAAAATAATTACAATTGATAACTAATTAACTGTTATTATATGACAACCTACCTGTATGTGCCGGTTTATTAGTTCTCAAATAGATGATTTTGTTTATTCCGAGTTCTGACTGAACATTGTCACGTGAAATTATGCCATTTCCTGTACAATGCTATCCTCTGTCTGGGGTCAATCTCAGGGGTCATCTTAAATCAGAGGTCAGATGATAACATCCGGGACACATATTTATCACTAGTTAACGGCATGTAGCACTATCTTAGAAGATCCCGCAAACGGCTCTTGCAGGTGGCTCCCCCTTCAGGACTGATAGCGTTAATATCAGCACCGATGTTTGAATATTCCCAACAAAGACTAGATTTTATTGTTCGTTTCATAGATAATTCATAATATTCCGGTGACAGTTTCATATCACTCAGCCAGTCTTTCAACTGATGTCTAAAATATGCCTAATCGATTACATCTGTTATAGTTCGTGTCGTTGTTATATTGGTACCTTTAGTGTGTGGTACTGATTTTCTTTTAATACCCAAAATATCTATTCGCCGAGTAAAGTAATCTGTTACTAGTATTATCCTAACAAACGAATAATATATGCACAATCAGATAACATAACTGTCAGATGATATTAATCAAGGGACCATCTGTAGTTACAGATTAATATCAATTCTCTCTGTTTCTGAATGTCACTGATACTGTGTCAGCAATCGGTTATTTAAAATACTAGTAAATCAAAAAATCTACTAAAGATAGATCGATAGTTATCCTTCATTATTTCTTAAATTATTCATTATGTCACCAAATTCTAACGTGTCATGGCGAGTTTTATTGTTCAACAGAGAATAAATAAACTGTTATAGACTGACTGGCACGCCACCTGTAATCCGATAGACTGACTGGCACGCCACCTGTGGTCGGTTAATGTTTGAGGCAGAAATCTGGATGAGGACAAGAAACTTAGAAAACAAAACATGAGAACATTTCTCCGTTAGTAGCTACCGTATAATGAAGACATGCCAACAGCTGTAAACATCAACAGTGTGCGGATTATAAGATAACAGCTGAGGGTAAAATAGACTCATCTGTGTCTTCTCAGATCTTAAACAAGTCAACAAGATCCAGAACAAGTTTGGCGTTAATTAGGCCCTTTAGAGATATCGTTCTCATGCCTTTTATGACGTAATTTATTTCTCTGGCTAGGTAAGTGTTGAGATAATAATGTTTATATTTATAATTTGTTATTGTTTGTAGTTTACATTAGTACAAGTTACAAAATAACTTATTTTTTATCACATCTCACACAAATGAGAAGAACATTATTAAAAATAATAATAATAATATTTACTCCATGATATTATGACTTAACCTATGATTATATTGTGATTATCGTGTGATAATACCAGTAACTGGTATATAGTATAATTGATTCAATTAGTGAGTTATTTATAAACAGTTCATTGGCGTTGTAAATAAATATCCTGGCATCATCCGATCATTTGACCTCAAGCCATGACCTCTACAACAACAACTCATTATGGCTAGTGTCAGTTCTGACGCGGATCTGTAGTAGACCAACTTCAACAAACCAATTATTTTCCTGACGCCATTATACACGATGAAGGAGAAACTTGTTAAGAATGTAGCCCGAGAAAGATTTGTTTTTATTTGAATGATTGATGTTTTGATCCGGCTCTGTCCAACAATAAACATTTCAATTATCTTTGGTGACAAAAGGCATAAAGCATAAAACAACCTTTTTGATCCTCGTCTCTCTAACTCGGGCCAATTAGATACGCTTCAGAAGGTTAGATAGTTTTACTTCTTAACGTTGCCACCGACGCCCTGGTTTATCCATGGTGTGTCGTTCACATTGCACCTCAGGTATTACGTATTATATAGTAGTCGGGGACGAGTGGTAATTGGCCGAATAGTTAATGAATTCCAATTAGCAGGATATCCGGCTTGTGTCTTAGTTAACTTTGATAACGAAGATCGGGACGTAATGGCCATGTTTAGAACCGTTTATTTCTCAACCAGGCAACATGACCAGAGACCATTTTATATCAAAGAATAAAGAAGAAACTCGGATCTGATCAAGATGCCTGCTGCGTAAAATACTTAATCTCACCTTTTGTCGAACTGTAGCCGTCCAGCGCACTATGACGCCCTCTAGAGGGCTGTTTAACTAGAGTCGTTGTAACGGTTATGACCAGACAGCTGTCAGTAACGCTGTAGTATTAACTGAGTTCTTCTTCACTAACACGTTTTACCTGTGTCAGCTGTTCTGTCAGTCACAGGTAGAGTAGATAAGCTGATAGTGTTGTCCAGCTATAACTACGACCCTGAAAATCTAATCTGTAATTCTAGTTCAGTAAAATTACCATAATTACCATTACACCCCCCCAGCCGTAGGACTTGATAGTTCTGCTTAGCCGACCTGGAATGTCTTTAGCACTGGCCTAATTAAAATAACTGAAAGCTCTCCGAAAATTACTGTCTGTCTCCCTTTTGTTTCCGAAATATTTCTAGATGATAAAATATTTAATGAATGAAATTTGATGAAGACATTGATTAATTTAACGTTAAAAGTTGAGTATTGAAGGAATCAATCGACAGACAACGTCTGTTACACAGCTATCATTTATTTTCCATCTTTTTTATTTTCTATGAACTCTCTCTCACACACGCTCACACACAACGTGTGTGTGTGTGTGAGAGAGAGAGAGAGAGAGAGAGAGAGACAAAGGACCAGAAAACGTATAGATAGATATATACGTTCTCTGACCTAACCCTGATAAACAACATTACCCATTTTAGTTTTAGTGCCAAGTCTAGATAATCTCCATAAAGGAAGCCTTTTAAACCTAACCATGACGACCACTCTCGCTATCCTTATGTCGAAGTTGATCTAAAAACATCTTCACTTCTGTTTTCTTGCGCCCTATTGACTGAAATATCTGCTCGAGTATAAAAAATCGGTATTTTCCAGCACCGAGTATTCTGTTGACTTTTAAAAACCAGCTGCTTCATCGTGCATGAAATTGAATTTGTGGACAACGAGGACAATAAATTCTTGTCTTTATCGACTTTATGTGATTTTCCGTTCTTGTATTTGACAGTCTACACAAGAATTTGTATTTTAATAAATAATTAAATATAAGTTATTAAATATAAATAATTAAATAAAAAATATATGTTATTATTTCATTGCTACACAATTCTTATTTAAAATTTGTTCATTATATGTTATTTGATGTTAATATAGCAGAAATTTAATAACGATTATGTTATTATTACATAATTTACTTTACTCACACATAAGCATACTAAGCTCACATCTAATTTATTTATTTATTAAATACATCCAAAATTCTCTCATTAGGTAGTAAAATATCTGTAATCTGACGATTTGAACTTACGGTTATGACGCAATAAACGAAGATTGGTGATCAGGATGTTTTGAGTAGTTTGATAAACAACTGAATGATTGCAAATAATAAAAATTTAAATCTAAAACAGGGAGTTGTTGATAACAAGTACGGCTCCAGGTATCGCCAGTCTTGAAACAATTACCTTTGTCTTATCTTATTAATTTACTTCAGAGGACTAGAAAAAGGTGCCGCAGGTTTATATCTGCTAATACATGTCTGATTTTATCTCTCTCTCTCTGTGTGTGTGTGTGTGTGTGTGTGTGTGTGTGAATTAAACGGTTTATCAGATGGCTAAATCCAGAACAGGGATTTTTCATGTTTAGTTTTGTTATATCTCAAAGTCCGTAAGTCGTTGTGTAACAAAACACCACAAAATTGTGTGTGTGTGTGTGTGTGTGTGTGTGTGCGCGCGCGCGCGCGTTTATTGGTGTTTCTAAGTCCGTGTCGGTGTGTGTTATTCAGTCTTTGTTTTTCGAAAACAACTTTGGATATTTTAGAAAGATTCATATTATATTAGAGAACCCAAAAAGTATTCTCTTGACAACTGTCTTTGACGACTGGTAAACAAATATTTGATAATCAAATTACATTAAAATAAACACGTCAAAGAAACACAAACATATCAAAGGTGACCTTTATATAACTAAAATTGTTTATTTGTTATCTATCATCATATCTTTGTCATATCGCCGTAACAAGTTTAACTTAGACTATAGACAGCCTTATAGACAACCTTATAGACAACCTTATAGTCAGCCTTATAGACAACCTTATAGACGGCCTTATAGACAACCTTATAGACGGTCATATAGACGGCCGTATAGACAACCTTATAGACAGCCTTGTAGACAACCTTATAGACGGTCCTATAGACGGCCTTATAGACAACCTTATAGACGGTCTTATAGACAACCTTATAGACAACCTTATAGAGAGTCTTATAGACAACCTTATAGACAACCTTGTAGACAACCTTATAGACGGTCTTATACAGAAGAATAAATCTTAATTAACTCTATCAATAATCCTCACAATAACAATCCTTCCTCCCCCTTCTCCTAGATAACAGTTATTATTATAACAAAATAGAAGATGTTATACAATAACGATGATAGGTGACTAGAACTAGATCCAGATTCAGTAGACCAGAACTACTCCTGCCCTCTGGCGATATTCCGGGATATGACGGCTTTGTGCCGCGAGGCTATAGAACTTATCTGAGCCAGATAAATCCTTATCTCCCGGCAGCTGTACTACTTTAAGTAGCGGTTCTCGGTGCTGAGTGAAAGTTCATTTTTCTGCCGATCTGAAGGACAAATCCAGCAGAGATTGGGTACACAGAGGCACAGAGAGGTGGGTGGAGGTAGACGGAGGTAGACGGAGGTTATTTACTGACTGTTGTTCTAGGATGTTAGTGAGAGTATCTAACTAACTCTATGTTGTTTGCGATCTGGTAGTAAACATTGATATGATAAAGATATGTTTAACTTTGTGTACTATCTTATCTAAGATATATGACTGAATCTGGAGTTCTGACTGACTAAAGAAGGTAAATCTTCTTCTAATCTAATGATCTAATGATTATCTCAACTAGACAAAAATGATGATCATTTGTCAGGTAAGTTAAGATATTATATTGTTTTGTTTACTTTGTTTATTATTATTATTTAGATCTATTCATTAATTATTCATTATTTTCTAACATTTACATATTGATGTGTGGTATATTAAAGCGAATTATATTCATTATCTGAGTAGACTAGATTAGTAGATACAATATACACAAACACACGTGTAGACTATAAACAAACAAACATTTAATTATATACATGCACACACTTATAGATCTAGATCTATACGTATTCGCTGTGTGTACGATAGCTTACACGCTAAACTTGACACACATGCGCGCGCGCGCACACACACACACACACACACACCAAAAACACAAATAAACACGCACAAATAAATACACACATTAATAAAACTGGGACATTTAGATGTAGATCTACATACCACGACACACGTTATATATCATGATTATGTGTTTAAGTTCATCCGTAGATATTTAAACATCCAATTCTTTCAACATACATACTATGATACTTTAACACATTCACAGAATTACACACATACATCAATTTGATTTATATGAATAATCTTTTATATATATATATATATATATTTGTATGTGTGTGTGTGTGTGTGTGTGCGTGCGTGTCTATTATTGTAGAAAGTAACTGTAGAATCCTTGATATAAATGGGAAATATGTGCATACTAACACCAATGCTAGCACTAACGCTTTTACTAACACATACACTAACGCCAACATTAACAGTGACACTAACACTAAAACTGACACAGCTCTAACCCTGTTACTAACACTAACACCAGTACTAACGCTCACAAGAACACTAACACCTGGCCACCATCTTGTGCTATACCTGTCTTAATAGCCTCATTACCTGTATCATTGTCATGTCGAGGTGTATTTAGAAGAACAGGTATTATCAGTAAACATGATCCAGATGTTCTGGATCTATAATAAGTAAACCAGTTAATTATTCCCAACTTAGCTATTTAACAACAACAACAATTGCTAAATATCAGATCACGAAGTACAGAGGAAATAAATCTGATAATTTTATTATTATATATATATATATATATATGTGTGTGTGTGTGTGTGTGTGTGCTACAGTTAATCTGTATAATCAGGTAATATGTATATTACCTGAAATATTCATGTAATACGTCTATTCCTAACTGAGATTTAGTACACATTACCTGAAAATGGCAGGTAATATACATATTACCTGATTATACAGAATAACTGGAACATATATAATTATTGTTGTAATTTGATACCCAATATAAACGATATTATCAAGAATTATCTTGATAGGAATGTTGTTTTAATATTATTGTAATATCCAAATATCGCTTGTGCGCACACACACACAAACAAGCCCATCCACACATACACACACTAAATTACAAAATTAGCTGAAACGAGCAATTATCGCCGTTGACAGAATCAGTAGACAAGTTAGTAATTAGTTTTAACACTAGGTTTGCTCCTCCCCCTTATTTATATATATATATATATATATATATATATATATATATATAGTAACTGAGTGGCCGAATTTAGTAATAAAAAAGGTTATAAGGCAACATACTTACATAAAAGACCGGCTGAGTGAGTGAGTGAGTGAGTGAGTGAGTGAGTGAGTGAGTGAGTGAGTGAGTGAGTGAGTGAGTGAGTGAGTGAGTGAGTGAGTGAGTGAGTGAGTGAGTGAGTGAGTGAGTGAGTGAGTGAGTGAGTGAGTGAGTGAGTGAGTGAGTGAGTGAGTGAGTGAGTGAGTGAGTGAGTGAGTGAGTGAGTGAGTGGTGAGTGAGTGGTGAGTGAGTGAGTGGTGGGTGAGTGAGTGAGTGAGTGAGTGAGTGAGTTGTCAATAGAACAATAAAGCGTTGACTACGAGTATAACACGTGTTGGACGTTAACTGTTTTAAATGAACTGTTTATAAGGTCTGGAAGAAAATGTGGTAGATAAGAAATCTGATATAATCATTTTATATAATATATCTAGCCGTGGGAAATTAATTAAGAGAAAGTGTTTTGTTATAGTAAATCTTTATATCTTCTTGTATACTGAGTACATGATGTGATGTAATACAAGAAGTCTAACATAACATATCTAATGTTTGTTTTATATAATGTGTTGAGGTGAAAGTTACTTTTTTCGTCTTTGAAGTATTAAGAAAAGACTCTGTACTCTGAGTAAACATATGGTGACCCTTTTTAGTCACGTGGTATATTTTAAATTAATCTAAATATAACCAGATTATGTTGCGGTATTTATTATTTCCAGACTTTATTTGTTACACTATCTCTCTCTAAATCTATAGTTTAAGATAGTAATACACTGAGCTGTCAGTGGATCGATTTTCATCAATACAATCTGCCATACGGCTATATCTAGGCCAAAGGTCATGTCCCAATGTTAACGGTCGTATTCATCATTTGATGTCTAATGTAGCTGTCAAAGATAATGAAAGGTACACCACTCTTGGTGATGTAAAAACAGTAACTCTTCTGATCCTATTGGATTACTTCTGGTAGGTGAAGATTCCGGATAGCGGCTGTGGATCATAGAAATTACAGACAAACTTTCCTGTAGACGAAATCCACCCCCCACCACCCCTGCTAGGTAAATGTGACAGACTACGATTTACAAAGGTAAGAGTAGATACTGTGGTCACATGACGCGGTGTATCATAAAATTTGATATCTTACTGACATTTGGTATTGTCTGTCATCGAATCTTCTCCCATATCCACATAGAAGTTAATGACCAATTGTCAAAATTCATGACGTGTCATGTTCGTGTTTCTAGACGTCAATGTGATCTTTGACAATATTATTTTTAAAAAGAAGACGAAATACGATGACTCTCGGATAGAATAATTGACTTGTGGTCAATATATCAGGGTTACCAGAGACGTTTTGAGTGACACAAACACTTGACACAGACACATAGTCTATTCTTCAGGGAGATGGATATGTTAGATAACAGCTCCCTCTAACGGACAAAGTCATATCATATCTTATAATTATACACCAAACAGGTTAACTACTTTTAACAAAAGACCTACCTCAAAGAGGACCTCCCCACAGATTACCTCCCCACAGAGTACCTCACTTTTGTCATGTAGAGATAAGAGAAAACAGATTTAACGTTGACGTCTTTTGGGAAATCATGGATCGATAGAATCTAGAATAGAAAAAAAAAAAAAAACTTCGAACGGAACTGGAACTTATTGAAATCGATAAGATATATATTCCAGAATAAAAATTCTATAATATATTCCAGAATAAAAAAAAGTACTCAAGCGGAATATTTTCATTATTATGCATTTTTGTGATTGGTGGGGGAGGTGGTCATAATTTCATTATCATAATAAGGCTAAGCTTATTATATTAGCACAAACAAATTAATATAGAGTTGATCCTGACGCTCACCAGGACACGCTCTCTCCTCGCCTTCTGGCTCCCAACGTGAAAGGAAATTAGTGTCGATGGAACAAAGCAGGGGCGCTTCGACCAACTGCCGTGTGACTGAAACCTTTGGAATAACAGATAAGAAAGGGGCAGTCCGGGAATCCTGAAGAGAAAAAGATATCTGGATCATGGTCAACGAATCCAGACGCCTATGTCTCTCACGCCCGCTGATAACTACTAGACTGCTCTCTGGTGAGTGTATACAAACACTGGCAGACAAGAAGAATCTTTTATTATATTGATACGACAGAAGCTGGATCAGAGAGAGAGAGCTGTTACTATCCCAGAGTGTCCAAAAATATTGCAGGATCATTTATAAGGATTATGGAGACTACTATCTGAAGAGGAGACACCCATTCTGATCAGGAAATGTGTGTTATAGATTTTAATAATAATTTGGACACTAGCAACGTATAAGTAAGTAAGTTTAGAAAAAAATATTTGGTAATATGCTGTTCGAGTGTGTTTATAGTAATTTTAGTCAAAATATCCAGAGTCCGAATACCCAGATGCGTTGTGGATTTATAGCGAGTGCTGGCAATTATAAAAAAAGAAACACTCGCATATTTAATATACTAGACCCTCTTTATAATTGTCTAGTCTAGTCGATGTGTGGGTTCCATTACTCGTGAATGACGTGATATCGCGTGTTTAGTTTGTTTGTTGTGAAATTGTTTAACTCTTTCTGCTATTTGAGCTCATTGATGTTGAGGAAGTAATATAAAAAAAGATAATTAGCTCTAATCACACGTTATCGATAGATTTTCTTTTTTTAAATGTCCATTAAGTTTGTTTCAATTTGATTAACCAGTTCTGTATAGAATTGGTGTTCAAATGTTTCGTAATCTTTAAATCCGCCATTTAGAGGAAACTTCTAGAAACGATCTGAAAATATAAAACAAACAATCTGGAGGAGAAATTATAACTGACGTCTGTTAACTGTTTATATCAATCTTAATAGTCGTTTATCTGACGTTACAGTAGCGCCATCTTATAACACTAAAATAGTAACAAATTACAGAACTAATAACTGGCTACTAGATAACAACTATCTTATCTCTCTCTCCACAATAAACATGTTGACGGTTTTTACATTTTTATCCAGCGGCAAATCTCCAAGTAATCTGTAAAAGTTTACACGTTGACGTTTTGGCTAACCTAAAAGATATTATACACGGAAAGAAGGTTACGATATTAAACTAATCCTTATCGTCAAGGAAAACTTTTAAGATATGAAAGATTTAAGGAGCTGGCAATGGCTGGTAAGTTAAAATGATAAGGTTCTCGTTTCTAAATTAGAGACCGTTGTCGATTGTTGTGACTATTTGGAAAAAAACTTTGTTTTCGTAAAATCTCTTAAGAGGCAATTACTACAACTTTACGTATTCATTACATTTAATGTCTCTTTTGTGAAATTTCGGCATTAAAAATTTCGACATTAAAAATTCTTATATCAACAAAACCTTTCCTTTTTTTTAAACACTGATTTCCATGTCAGAGACTATCTAAGTGGTACAATCAAAGATATTAACATTTATAAACTGTCATGACTGTCATTATTATTATGACAGAAGTAACAGATGTTTCAATGAGTTATCGTAAAATTTTCCTTCGTTTACAGATCATATCACGTGATACTGTCAAGTTGGGATGTACTCTTTACTAGATAAAATTCTTTATTCAAGATCCGTTTTTTTTTCTCCGGGTGTACACCTTTCTTTGCGTGACAGTCGACTATCAACAGACACAGATCTTTCGACGTCGGCCTATCCATGTCATCTTCTTGTTTATCTTTATCTGGAGAGATACACCAATTTTATTTTAGTTTCTAACAAGTGATACCCGACAGCAGCAGACTAGCAGCTTACTCTTATTGTATTATGTAAAACATTGTCAGTCTATCTGTCTCTCAGAATGGCTACTAAAATACACACAAACAGGCACACAAACAGGCACATAAACAATACAAGACACGCATAATGAGTGATTCACACGCAAGTTTAGTTCTTTATTAGCTGTCGTTGGCTAGTTTTTATCGGTGTTTTGTGTATCTGTGTTTTGTGTTTAATTTGTATATCTGTGTGGTGTGTTTTTTGTGTTTAACTATAAACCTTCTCCATTTGTGAATAGACCAAGGGCAAGGTTTGAGTGGACAGGAAATAATAACTTCAGACATAATATTATTACTCACACTGTTTATATAACTTACGGCGTATCCAGGTTTGTGTCTAGATAGCGATTTATCAATCCTGATAAAACGTTCTATCCAGACACGTTGGAGCCTCAAATCGTAGTTACTACGTCACAGACTCAGATCCAGACCCTGTTAAATCGCAATCGTTAATTCTTAACCTCTTCATAGAGGATTAAACTATAAAAGTTAACAAGTTTTCTAAAACACCGTTTTCTACGAATATATATATATATAAAACAGTGGCCGTAAAACACTAATCATCATATATATATATATATATATATATATATTAAAATTCGTTTTATAAGTATTCTAAACTCTAAGTAGTTTGGGAAGGCCTAAGTAACCCTCTACAGGATCAAGCTTTAAAGTCCGCGCGTAGAGCGACTTTTAAGCTTGTATTATATATATATATATATATATTTATATTTATAAAACAGTGGCCTTCATTAATGTGCAGTGTGTACAGCTAACATTGTCAAACACCTACTTTCACTAACATGATGTAGTAGGTCAGTGTCATACATTAATGTAACTTTATATATGATGGTCATGTTATTATACCACATTCGTCATTGAAGTCTCCTCTGTCCATCCTCTCAGCATTAACAAGCCTCTTCATGTCACAACAATGACACACTGACTGACAGATGTCCACATGCCTCAGTATGCTCAATTACCCAATCTATTACTTACTATTAAATACGTCAATCACCATTTTGGTAGTAAGTGGCCTCTCTGTGGACTCCATCTGACAGGTCTTCAAGTCCCTCCTGGGGTTAGAGAAAGTTAACTTTATGGCCTCTTATGTCACCATCATACAGATAGACAGACAGACAGACAGACAGACAGACACCTGGAGATGGCTTGTTGTTAACACAAAGGATAACAATTTGTTGAGAACGTTTGATGATCTTATCCCTCATATATATGATAAGAAAACTTACTTTTGTATAAGATAGCTGTCTAGGGCCAGCTGTATGATATATCCTCCTGTATACAGCATTAATACTATAGGATTATATGATACACCATTATTACTATAGCATTATTACTATATGACTGACTATATGATACAGCATTATTACTATAGGACTATATGATACAGCATTATTACTATAGGACTATATGATACAGCATGATTATTACCGGAATATATCACTATCTACTTGTATCAGCATAGAATTATAGGAATATACTATATAGAACTGTCTAAATGAGATGATACTAGATGATACTAGATGATACTATAATTATATGTAGTAGGATTATATCACAGTATGATTGTATTATTGTATACATAAGAATATGATCAACTTTTATAGAATTTAATGATGTAAGTATAAATTTTTACCTTTATAAACTTATAACACATTCAGATATAAATTATAAGAAAGGTGATGACACAAATATTTAAGGTTAAAGGTGAAATCTATCTCCAGGGTATCTCATAGATAACCTGGACATTTTCAGATCAGTGTTCTACTAAGTGTGTGTTTGTGTGTGTGTGTGTGTGATTGTCCGACTCTCCCATCTTTCCGCCCGTCTGTAGGTGTCTGTTTTACTGTCTGTGTTTGTGTGTTGACTGACTTGACGTATATTCCTGATTTCTTCTAGTAAGTATATTACTACCATCGTGACACATTATCAGATCTCAAGATATTGTGTTTAGATCAGATAACATAGACATATAAACATAAAGCATTCACTCTCACTTTTATTATTCTGATATTGTCATTTTCAAGTATTTATGAAGTCTACGACCATTGATTAACTACAGTCACCTTTCAGTCATAATTTTCCTCGTCTCTGTAATTATATCCACTAACTTCCCATCTAACGATGTGCATCAAACTGTCAGTGAATTTGACCTTCAATGACCTTGTCCTCATCCTTGATCGCCCAGAATGCTTACAGAGAACGCCCTTAATGTAGTTACTGGACCAATAATAGTGATGGTGGTTTTTGTTAGCCGTGATCGAGTGCCCAGCAGATGTTCAAACTATTGACAATAATGGCTAGTTTTGGGCTAATAGTGTGACTATTGACAATAATGGTCAGTTTTTGGCTAATAGTTTAACTATTTACAATAATGGCCGGTTTTTCTTTTACAATAGTGTTCTCTAACAACTTAACTATTTACTACCGTCACTCGTTCTGACTAATGGTTTAACTATTTGACATCATGACACGCGCATAAATCATTATTTAACATAAAGTTTACTGAGAGGCAGGCAGTAGCCGTGTATGAGAGTAACCTAACAGAAGGTTGTTAGATCTTTAAGCTTCCTTCTTAATGTGTCTAAAAATGGTTTCTGTGACCGGATAACGTATATATAACATAAACAAAGAGATAGGATGCGGAGATACAGGGCACTACACATTAATAGACCAACACACAAATTAACATGGAGAGAAATATAATAGAACTGAGAAATATATCAATATACGGTAACTCCTCCCCCTACCAACAACATTATTGTTATCAATGAGTAATCGTGTGAACCAAAAGCCACGAGTAGCTCTCTCCCACGCTACCTCTAACAGCTAGAAGGCTCATACTCTAAGCTTACTATGGCTAGCAAGTGGCGTGATTGAGCAAACTTTCTCAGTGTTCTATTGATGAAGAAAGCCTTTTTCACGGCCGTTTTTTTCAGACATTACTCTCGGTCGTTCTCCTCTACTACACACAAATTGTCAAAGAATTCTACAACATTTGGTCGGCTCTATATAAATGACAACAGCGAGGGGAGCCCGCCAGAGAATATGTTTTAACTGACAAATTTCGAATTATGGAGTGACTTCAATCGACGTTGTGCCTGGTTATGTTTGTTTTACCTTCGTCGTCAATGACATCTGCCTGTCATCTGTCTGACAGAGTCTAGGATGGCATGTACATATTTCTGGGAACTTTATTATTATACTAGGAGTCAGTAGCCATTAATCAATGGAGAGGACATTATTTTGATTTAAATCATTTTATTCTTGATGTTAAAGCTGGCAAATAATTACTTTACGAGGTTGTTTATGACGTCACAGGAACATATCAATTTGGTGCTGTTATCTGTCTATGAGCTGTAAATATCCGTCATTATATTCGACGTTAATGATATAATGTGCTCGTCTTACTTCGAATTATCCAATAAGAAGAGGATTTTATGACCAAAGACTTCGCAGACAAAAGAAATGAAAGTTTATGACGTATTTCTGACGTCACCGAGAGATTTATCATTTGATATCAGTACGTCATAGGCCCGTCACAGACGTAAAGTAACGGTATGTAACATAATAGGAAACCACGTACATATTTACGTGTACGTGTGTACTTGTATCTGGGTATATGATGGTGATTGTTAGGGTATATCAAGCAAGTATAAATATCTTGGCGTATGCATGTTTATTTGCCTGTCACTGTTTGGTTGTTCTTCTGGTGAGCGCGCGCCCGTGTGTGTGTGTGTGTGTGTGTGTGTGTCTGTGTGTGTGTCGTTCAGTTTGTCAATCTCCATTTGTGTATCTGTGTATTTTATTTTAAAAATAATGATCACTTCACCCTGATATAGCTCTCCAGGAGCATCTACAACAATTTGACATATAAAACATTACAGTGACCTAATATAATCATGAGAAAGTTGATGTTATCAAATAAAAGTCGTCATATTCACTATTTATCTTTTGTACTAAGAATGTTATTAAACAAATAACTATTTCATTTAACTGTTATACGAACAGATAAAATGATAGCACGTTGGATAACTTGTATAACACTCCTATGATAGAACTAAGATATCTCTCTCTTCACTCACTCACTCACTCACTCACTCACTCACTCACTCACTCACTCACTCACTCACTCACTCACTCACTCACTCACTCACTCACTCTGTTTTTAACCGGACGGTTTGACTTACTTAGCCTAGTGTACCTATTAGTATTATTATTATTACTGCTGAATGATACTAGTAGTAGTAGTAGTAGTAGTAGTAGTACTAGTACTATTATTACCACCTCCCCCCCCCCATGACTGTTGATGTTGCGTTTATAACGACACTAATTCAATAATTGAGATTTACCACACAAAGTCAGTCAGTTATCTATTAATTATTAAGAGCAAACGTTTGATTAAATATTTAGCTAAAGTGACTTCTGTCAGCGGTTTCTTAGAGATAAAAGTTTCTCTTTTCAAAACAAATTATCTTTCCTAATGTTACCAATTAACTTAGTATGTGGTAATTAGAGACAGCCGCATGAGGTCGCTCTCTGTCAACAGAATTCTCAGCAAGACACTCTGACACCAACAGCCATCACATTAAATCTTGTAGGAAATATTATTAAATAATTACTTAAAGATTATATTGCATTCAACCAAAAATATCAGATAGTAAATACATTGGCGCCAAATAGTTCTCTCCAGACAAAATTGACTCCAAAGTTACACAACATTGATTTAAGTCTTTTAGATTTATTCTGCTACAAAACACATAATGTACTAACATTTATGTAAGATCTAAATAAGATAAATTTCTTACAAAGTAGTTTATGTTTCCTTGTGATGTTTGCAAACAATGATAATGTACTTAATAAATATAATTCGTGGATTATCGGATAAATATTCTGATAGATTAGTTGTGGTTTATAGTAACATTTAGATGAATAGAGTTCAGAATTGTACATGTGACTGTAAGTGTGTCTGCGTGCGAGCCTGCCTGTGTGTGTGTGTGTGTGTGTGTGTGTGTGCATGTTCAAGTATAAATATATGGGTTGATGCATATTTTTCGGGTGATGCGGTCCATTTATATGTGTCTGTTATCGTAACCAGTAGACATATAAAATAACTTTCTTTTTTTATCTAATATTTACTTGGGACGACAAACATTATTTTATCGTTATATAGTTACTACTGAAAATAGTTTTATAACAAAATTACAGATTCTGTTCTGTTCAGAACCAAACAATTATAATATTCTCTGATATATTATTATACTCTTACGATATAATATACTCCTTCAATATAATTTACTCCTGCGATATAATACACTCTCACGATATAATTTACTCCCACGATATACTACACTCCCACGATATAATATACTCCCACGAAATAATATACTCCTACGATATAAAATACACTCTCACGATATGATCTACTCCAACGATATAATACACTCCCACGATACAATTACTCCCACGATATAAAATACACTCTCAGTAAACTATACTAGCCTGATATAATATACTCTCACGATATATTATACTCGCACGATATAATATACTCTCACGATATATTATACTCGCACGATATAATATACTCTCACGATATAATATACTCTCACGATATACTATACTCCCACGATATAATATACTCTCACGATATACTATACTCCCACGATATAATATACTCTCACGATATACTATACTCCCACGATATAATATACTATAATCTAACCCAAGCAAGCCGATAATCGCTAAAAAGCTTGTTATTAACCTTTTATCGTAGAATAACTTGACCCAATAACATTTCTACATGTAAGAGGCTCTACTTAGCTTGATCTTTCTAGAATTATGGCTTTTATTTATATAAGGAGCTCAGTTATGTCTAACAATATAGCTCACCGTATGTAGAAGTCCACACACACACGAGCGCGCGCACTGACATTGTGTGTGTGTTGGGTTATAACACGGTTTGTGTTACTGGCTAAATGTTCAGTTTCAAGTGGATCTTGGATGTTATTGCGGAATATATCTGGTAAATAGTATATATATATATATATATATATATATATATAAGGATATCGTTATCGATTGTGTCATTATGATTAATAACTGACATGTAAGATACTGATATTGAGGTAAGTGACAATATATGTGAGTAAGTAAATATGTAGGAGTGTGCATTTGTGTGCGGGTAGTTAATTGATTAGTATATACTATATAATTGTGAATTTGATCGTGTGTGTGTGTGTGTGTGTGTGTGTGTGTCAGTAGTTACTAATTTGTTTATGACCATGTATAAGAATCATGTTATATTTATTTATCTTTGTTTAGAACTTATTGTGATATTTAGTGTCTTATATTTGTTCTCTGTATGTAAATGTACACTATTCAGTTTTATGCCTTTAACTGTTTCTGTTTAAAAAGATCTAATTACCTGTTCAGAGATCGATATTAAATTATATTTATAACGAAGGTGTGCAGTTATAAGCTTAAGCTTGAATTTCGATTTATGAAGGCTAAAAACTGATATACAACATACTCCAAGGTTACTTAACAATAAACAGGTGTTCTTGTAGTTCTTTAGGTAAACACTAGGTGGAGCCATCATTATGATTTATGTGTGTAAATATACAAAGCATTTTAAGCAATGTTTACATCTTTCAAAAGGTGATCGTGTTTGTAATATCTTAAGTCAATAGTCATCTTCTTTTGAAAATATGATATATATAGATATTATAGAACATGGACAATTACTTTCAGATACTGACAATGTAAAACATATGATAAAAACTAACATTTGCAACTGGACAAAAAGGTCGTTAGACTTAATGGATGTTGGTAAATTTTTTATGATTGTCAGTAATTATACTATTATATTCTTATTATAATATTAATATTATACAGCAAATGTAGCTATCTTGATTCTGGTTTAATACTGGAATAAAATTGTACACGTTTGCTAAGTTCTCAAAATGAACTATATCAATTTTTTCTTGCAACAAAGATTGTTATATTATTGGATGATCGGTTAATTAAATCAATATTGTGACAGTCGTCTATCTCTTAACGGATTATCTTCTGCTAAATGAGAAGAGAACTAATTATCTTGGTGAAAAAGATAAAGACAGGTATAACTTACTGAAACTAGACAGTTATTACTTTCTGAAACTAGACAGGTGTGACTTACTGAGACCTAAACAGATGTAACTTACTGAAACTAGACAGGTGTAAATTACTGAAACTACACAGGTGTAAATTACTGAGACTAGACAGGTGTAAATTACTGAAACTAGACAGGTGTAAATTACTGAAACTAGACAGGTGTAACGTACGAAACTAGACAGGTATAACTCACTGAAACTAGACAGATATAACTTACTGAAACCAGACAGGTGTAACTTAAAAAGAACTAGTGTTTGGTGAAAGACACTTCCTGTGATGCTATTTTCAGAAACAATTCCTGTCACCAAAGAAAAATAGATGCAGTGAAATGTGATATTACGTGCTTCCTGCCCCCCCCCCCAACTATTTAAAACTTTAATGTTTGAGGTATACAGATTTGTAAAAAGATAACCGGAAGCATATCTTTAGGAAGAGTGACTGTCGGATGTCTAAAAAGACAACTTTTATTGTTTGTTTGACAACTCTAATTGTCAACAAAAATAATATAACATCAATGAGAATCTGATGTGATAAATCACCTGGACAACCAGGTGTGTGATACAGTACTTGATTATTATCAGTCGTCAGAAACAGTTTACATAAAATTATTATTTTAGATGCTCAAATAAGTCAGAATACTTGAAGTAATCATTGAATGGCTTGTACCGGCAGGTTACACACACACACACACACACACACACACACACACACACACAGAGAGAGAGACAGACAGACAGACAGACACAGAAACACACACACACACAGAGAGAGAGAGAGAGAGAGAGAGAGACATGTCACATGTCAGAAATCTATCGAGAGAGATTTTTTCTCCAAATATAAACATCAAAGTTATTTAATTTATGTTAAGATGTCGAGTTACTCATCTTTTGTTTGATGTTTTCTTTACGATGACAAAAATAATACGACATTTTCTGTTATCTAATTCGTTTGTCATTATAATCATTTAATGCTAGCCTCATCCAGATTTAAACACCTTGCCAGCAATATGTAAATAAATATCATGTTTCTTCGTGTTTCAACATTTTCTTGGAATACAATTTGCCTGGAATAAGTCTGTTGGAAATATCAGGTAGAGAACTAGAGGAAAAACTAATAGTTGAAGTGTAAATGTATCTACGTTAGAATTAAACTTTTTGTGTGAAGTTTAAAAGTGTAACAAAGTTGAATCTATGACTGAGCTAACATTTGTGTTGATTCTAAATGTGTGGAAGATTTAATGAGTTGAAGTGAATACATCTTTATGATAGAATTAAAGCTGGCGTGTTGTTGCTTAAGATTTGTCAATTATGTAATGAAGTGAAATAATGTGACGTAATTAACGGTAAAACATTATTTTTACGAGAACACTTTAAGAACATGTCACACCATCAGCATGACAGTAGTAACAACTAACAACATGAAAGTCGGTACACTATCTTTGTCTATCAAATTTGGTCTGTTATTGTGGTAAATGGCAATTCGGTGCTTAAAAATTTGTCTTCAAGCGCCAAAACAAAATATGTTGACTTTAGCCAAGTAACAATATTATTTTAAGATATAACGGCATAAAAGCCTAGATGTCGCCACCTGCTAAGCTCATTCGATTCGACAAATGTTGTGTTGATGAATATTTCATGTTGCTGTCGTTCACTGCGCGCTACACGGTCCACTTGTCAACGAGCGGCTAACTTCATCAAAGAGACAATAGAACGCCAGAGTCATTGGCTGGCTGCTACCATTAGCAACAAGCCACCAATGGCCTTGTCCCACCCTCTCCCTCCATCTCTACATGGCTGGGAACTCTCCACCACCGTGACTCCATATTGTCATCACATCCTGAGACTGACAGCTTCACTATACTGAGGATACAATAATTAGACCGGAAGTTGAATATCCTGATGTATGTGTATGGATTATATGATTGTTACGTCGTGTCACTGACAGCTGATGTCACTAGAGTCACTGTGTGATAGGGAAATTATTGGATTTCTACGTTGGTGACCATTATGACTGAGGTAAATGGCTGATTTCTATAGGCAATAGTTCCAGTACATTTTACGATACGTCCTTTTGATAGAACCAATACCAGTATTTATGTCACACTTCACTGAACACAGGACATACCATGATAACGAGGCTTACCTTGTAACTAGTTTATAATCTTGTTACAAGTATTGTGACATCGAATAGATACAGGCTCTAAATGTCATAGTGTGTCTAGGACAGTCAATGGACAGTCAAAGGACAGTCAGCAGACGCCGAATACAGTCTCAGAAAATGGCGTAAGTAAAAGATCAGTCAATGTCATACATGAGGAAGCACAGTTCGTTGTCTTTATATTTGTTAGTTTAAATTATTATCTCAGTTATCTCTGATCGAGAAAGGTATAAACTAATTAGAGAGTTGGCTGGAGAAAGTCTTTAATTATCTAAGCAACGATTTGTCAACAAAGACCTAGAACACATTAACACCTGTCATGCCACTTATAGGACACAAGATAACTATACTAATTATATTGACAGCATGATACTTCTATCATATATCAAGTAAATATTGATCAAAGTAGACTTTAATTTACATCTCCATTTGTTAATAGAAAGACTAGAAAAGTAATTAATTATAAATTACTCAAGTATGTTAGTTGTCTTTCAAAGAGTGAAAATTAAGAAAGTGAATCTCAACATTTCGAGGTAAAGTCGACATTAGATCAAAATAGTTATTGTAAAAATATTTTAAAATATGAAATAAAGCGTACGAATATTGTTTACTCTTTCATATTGTTGATTATAAATTATAATTGGTATTATTAATATTTATAAAAATGAAAACGATTTTAGAAATGTTTCTTTTATTGTCATTAATTACCTGGACCTTTCCTCATTTATTGTATGCCTATATTGTGTATCTTTATTGTGTACCTATATTGTGTATCTTTATTGTGTACCTATATTGTGTATCTTTATTGTGCGGGGGCCTCCGTGGTCTAGTTGGTAGCACGTTGGGCCACAGATCACTACCACCTAAGTTCGAATCTCGGCGTGAGAATATCTGAAGGGTGTTTCATCTTTGACTTCCCTTCATTAGATTTGGAGGTCACTCGGCCCATTTAGCCTACCATGTGCACAAAAGTGGCCGTAAAACATCAATCAATCATCGTATCTATATTGTGTATCTATATTTTACTCACAAATCTTTGATGTTCGTGATGGGAAATAATGAATAGATAGCGAGGGAAGATAACGTTATACTACCATCTGTCTTAATGTTTACATCAGTTTGTCGTATAATAGAACATTGATATATGCCTGAGGCAAGGATTTAAACTTATTAAACGATGTCAGGTAATGGAGTGTAAGGTATCAGGACCAGTATCTAATCTATACAACCAATCCAACGTTTTATCATATTAAAAATATAATATTAATGATGATAATATTTAATCGGTGTCACATTAAGAAAGAATTTCCCGCTCCCTGTTGTGTTACATATAATACACTTCTTAGGATTAACACTACTTTTGATTCTTATAAATGACATCAGAAGCTTATATTAAAAATGACATTTATTCTTCTTTTCAATGTGCCATCAATTGTCCTCAATGTAAATTTATTTATACTTTAACTGATTTATATTTTGACACGTGTGACACATTAAACACTAGAATTGTGATCAGTAAATGTAATATATCACAGGTTATTGACACCTGTCATCTCTACCTTGTCCTGTTATAATCACATTACCTGTAATATATCAATAATTATAATTTCAACTGAGTGTCATGTATCCTTCTCGGATAACACCTTCTATCTGTTCTCATACACCTCCCCCCAGCAAGACCACAGATTATCTATCACACGGATCACCCCCACCACACCCCGTACCACCCACCACCACCAAATTTTTGTGATAAAACAGACAATATTTAATAATATAAAAAGTAATTCACCGAAATGAAATTGCCAGCTGGTTAATGGAGAAGAAAATAGCCAAATGATTAAACCACCATAAATGATATTATTTTAATTTAATCAGACGTAGAAATGCACGTAAGAGAAATAGCGGGACGTTAGCTATTAATATCAGTCCAAAAATCTAGAGTAATAAATTTAATATTTAGAAACAAATTATTCTATTATCATTGAAATGACGTTGAACATTTCTTGGGTGGCATGGGAACGTCACGTGTTTATTCAAGGGAAGATCAATAATGAATTGTTTATCAACAGCCATAATTAGTAAGCAGTCATCATTCAATCGATTAATCATTATCAACAATTAGCTAATTATTTCTTGTGATATTATAACGACATTATTATATGTGATAAATGCTGTATTTGGAAAATATCGACACAACGAAGAAGCTGATTTTTTAATTAATATTTAAAAAATCTAATAATCAGATTTAAATATTTTGTGATGATTGGGAATTTTATGTAGCCGGCTTCTGAAGAATGTTAAAGAGAACAAAAGTATAATAACTTCGCCATTAAAGTATGCTTTGAGGACAATGACTAACGATTGGACCATCGCTTAGTCACGTGACTTCACACCTGGTCAAGAGCCGCTTTGTCACTTAAAGTCGTAAATTATGTCTAATATAGTGGGAACCAGCGGGTGGTTTGTTGGTGCTGAAAGAAAGACACCAAATACGGCTTTGTATCATAAAACTGACTAAGAGTGTTGTCACCACATACAAATCTTGAACAATAAATTCGACTGGTTCCGATTGGTGATAAATAAAAAAAGTCTTACTTTATGTGAAATATTCTGTTTTACGACATCTGGGTTGCTTGATCCTGCCGACAAAATGTTGGTCTGAATCAGATAATAGATCAATTGTTTGTATGTTTAACACAAAAAACACCACCAAGCGGACTGGTGTAATTATGTTATATGTGGTATATAACTGTACAAAATAGACACACCTGGATATTACCATACAAAAATGTATAGGGGTCTACATATATACATACAAAAGTTACTTGAACATGGAATATTGTGTCATTATTCATGAATTAATCGTTGGATTGACAAAGTTCTGTGATATACAATTTTAATTTAATTAATATTTTGTTTACATCTATAATATCCTGACAACAACCTGCCTTGAACGACCATTAAAAACTCGTCTGCTCAATTCGTTAATGTTCTGTTATTCTTGGTGGAAGTTAAAACATTATATTTTAGATATAATTAAAAGTGTGTTTATCGAAGACAAAAAAGTACCAATATACAGTTGGCTGGCTGATGTTGATACACTCACACCTAGAACCTCACTTTTATGTATTATGGGGAAGTGGGAAGACAGCTACACTGGTCCACCAGCATTCCACATATGTCTTACAATTACATTTAGCTTATATATATATATATATATATATATATTGTCTGTAAATTTCTATCTATCTAATCCTGTTGTAAACGACAATTATCAAACAGCACCATGTGTTCTCTAACCATAGTTGGTCTTTTAAAGCAAGAGTTAATGCCTATAGTCAAAGTTATCCGTATATTGCACTCATTACAAGGATTGTCTTTTAATTGCAGTATGTTTCCTTGAATAAACGCAGTGAAATATATCTGAATATGACTGGTGTTTGTAAAAGTTGCGTTTGTTTCTCATCTAGCTCTTTATTCGCCAAACAAACAAATTCCACTATATAATAGTGTTAATACAATTTTATGTTAATTTTGAGGCTAATGTTATGATGATTATGTTTATAGACACATCAACTTAACAGAGATAAGGCATTAATCTACATATAGTCACAGATAATTAATTATTGTTTTAATGATTGGAAGTTTTAAGTGATCATCTTTCTAGCTTTATCACACACACACACAACATACACACACAGTTACTCTCACAAATACTAGAAACGGGGGGGGGGGGCATTTTGCCTGGATGGAATTATGATTATATAGTCGCAAAACATGAAAATGCTGAAGCGAAATAATGTCTCTTTAAATATCATATTATTATGGTTGTGATAAAAGTTAGTCATTTTCTATTAAATGTCACATTTCTGTATCAATCCAGATGTCAGTTTTATAACAATCGTATCATTGGCTTTCCATCTAGCAGTCGCTGTCATTTAATGATCCTGTTATAGTATTGTGTATGATAGTTTCCGTGTGGGAGCATTTTGTTTTTCTGAAAAACAATTCATTTGCGTTTCAGACTCACAAATGTTACCCACGTCAAAGATCCAGCGAGTGAAATACTTTTCTACATATGGATGTGTTTTATCGCCGATTTGTGTGTGAAATATGGGAAGCTGACATTATTTTTTGGTGACTATATATCCACCATTTAGCTTCTTATCAGTGAGATATCGAAAACAGATTGTTTGAGGCCTGCGATGGTCCGTTAAAAAATCTCTCTCTCTCTCTCTCTCTCTCTCTGTTTATTTAGTTGAGAGTTTTGTATAAACCAGCCACAGAGGAGGGAGGGGGGTGATCTGGTTTATTATAATGAATCGCAGGATTAGAAGAAATAAACAAATCGCCAACTGACGTCAGGATCTCAAACTGAGAGATGACAGGACTCTTGCGTCCTCATAACGGATCAACTGTCTCTGCCTCGAGCAAAACTAACTCCGGATACCAAATAATGTAAAAATAAATAAGGGGGGGGGGTTCCGGTCCGTCTGTCCATATGTACTGGGAAAACGGAGAGAAAATAAACGTTAAACAACGAAACTGTACAACCTGTCATCACGACCTCCTGTCTTAACGGACCACCTGTTTAGGTGGCCATTGATAAACGAGACTTCTATCTTATTAGTTCTTTAGTTAAAGACATTAGTATCTGCCCTAAATGACCACCTGTATTAAAGGACTATGCGATGTTGTTCCCTTGGGTATTATCCAAATATAGGGTTTACTGTATAATACTACTCTTACTACTACTACTTGTAACACACACACACACGCGCGCGCGCGCGCACACCACACACACACACACACCACACACGCACACACAATGTAAGTTATGTATAATAAAGAATTATAACCTGGCATTGTGACCTCATATTGAATTACAGTTATAGTGTATCACTGGGATAAATCTACCCATTATTCGCTCAACCCATCCCCCACCCCTCCACGCCCCCCAAACCACTGGCTTCCAAAATTCACCACCACCGGCTGGAGATTGTCTTCATTCCAGTTATATTATATCGAATGTGTTTAATTTTCCTTTGTCCTGTAGTTGTGTGCTTGTGTGTTCCGACTTGTGTGTGTGTGTGTGTTCCGACTTGTGTGTGTGTGTGTGTGTGTTCCGACTTGTGTGTGTGTGTGTGTGTCTTTGTGTCTCTCTCTCTCTGTGTGTGTGTGTGTGTGTGTGTTTCGACGCGTGTGCGTACGCGCGCGCGTGTGTATCAAGTCGCAGATAATGATAATTTATTACTACTTTACTCGAACTACTCACCAGAAGACTCTGTTTTAGATTAAGATATCAAATATTTTATCAATGATTATATTATTTGAGATAACCATAAGTTGTCTTAATATAGAATTATATTATTAAACACGTCCATTTAAAGTTGACCTGTTTTGATGAATGTTTGTTTTAATTAGATAACATGTCTTATGACTCCTACTTGTAAGACTATTGTACTGATTATATCATCATCATCTTTATCATCATTTTAATCATCATCATCATATTGTACAACTATATCACCGATATTGATCATCATTTTACATCTGACTATTTACAAATTATATAAATGATCCAGATTTTTACTTGTACTTACATTGTATATATTATAACATCAACTAATATATAAATTAATATAAACTTATCTTTTATTATCGAGTACATCATTGTAAATAATTTCTTTTTGATTTGTCATTTTCAGGTTATCTCAACTAATAAAGACGAGTCAAGAGTGATAATTGTCTGACGTCAATACACCAGATACTGACCTAGACACGTGACCAATCAAACCTCAGATCACGTGACCAATCAGACATTATTATGGAGTAACGTCACAACTTGACTTCTTTATCGAACAATATAACGGAAACAAAACAAAATGGAGATCTATCTAGTATTGATATGTTTGGGATTTATTTTCTCTGTGACGTCATCAATGACGCCAATATCTTACACGATGAGGGAAGAACTTCCGGTTGACACCGTGATCGGAAACGTTAAGACTGACGCCGTTTTAACTAATGACTTCCGGGCGGAAGACATCGATAGACTCTCGTTTAGTATTCTTACGCCTGTCGACGGAAGTCACTCTAACGGGAACTACTTTCAAATAGAGGAATCGTCTGGGATCCTGAAGGTGATGAGACTTCTGGATCGCGACAGAGAAGATATTTGCGCGTTTCGAAAACGTTGCATCATAATGTTTGATGTAGCCGTAGGACCAGAAGATATATTTCGTGTCATAACGGTACAAGTTGTAGTTGATGACGTAAACGATAATACGCCAGTTTTTGGTCTTAACGAGATCAACCTAAACATATCCGAGTTGGACACGATCGGGAGTAGTTACCAACTTCCGGCTGTGTATGATCCAGATGGGGACGCTTTTGGTGTTACCAAGATGAGTGTCAGTCCAGCAAAAGGTCAATTCGCTGTCAGATGGATGCGTACTTCGGATGGTCGTATAATGCCTCGCCTGGAACTCTTGCAGTCATTGGACCGAGAAAAGGTCACGACCTTTGACCTGACTATATCAGCCACCGATGGCGGGTCACCTCCGAAGTCGGCCATTTTGTTGGTACACGTCGACATTTTGGACGCTAATGACAACGTACCGCGATTTAAAGAACGGAAGTACGAAGTGCGAGTACCGGAAGATCTCAGAACGGGGACGACGGTGATCCAGGTGAAAGCGGATGATCCGGATTTTGGTAATAACGGACGAGTAACGTATAAGCTGGGGACCTCAACCGTGGAGCAATACGGAGAGTTATTCCAAATATCTGAGATAACGGGAGAGATAAATGTAATTGGGAATCTTGATAGAGAGATACAAGATATCTATTACTTGAATGTTGTGGCGTCTGATGGAGGAGATGACGTCAGACATACGTCAGCTACAGTCACCGTGTTCGTTGATGACGTCAATGATAATGCGCCCGTATTACGTATATCGACGTTGACGGAGAATGGAGTAGCTCGGGTGATAGAAGCATCACCAGTTGGTACATTTGTGGCACTTCTATCAATTAGAGATCTGGATTGGGGAAGGAATGCTAATGTGACGTGTAACTTGAACAACGGCAACTTCCGGTTAGACATGTTACAAACGAATCAATTTAAGATTGTTACAAATATCGACATAGACAGAGAACTTGAAACTAATTATACAATTAAAGTGTTTTGTCACGATCAGGGATTCCCGCAGAAATCTAGCGTTGCGATGGTAACCGTTCAGGTGGATGACATCAACGATAACCGGCCGACGTTCGTGTTCGATGACGTCACTATACACGTGACCGAAAACATCCATCCGGGTTCTATAATTGGTCAAGTGACGGCAAGTGATAACGATTATAAAGATAACGGGTTAGTGACATACCAGACACTGGATACACTTGACACTTATATACGGGTATCCGATGACACAGGTGTCATCACAACTATAACTACGTTAGATAGAGAAGATATAGAAAAATTTGTGATCTACATTATAGCACGTGACCACGGAGAACCATCTTTATCATCTACCGCTACAGTAACAGTCATTATTGATGACGTCAATGACGCAGTTCCTGTATTTAACAATCCTTCCTATACATTTGTTGTGGTAGAAAATGATGGAAGTCGGCGAAAGTTAGGCCACCTGGCGGCCACAGATCGAGACAATCCGCCCTATAACCGGATCCAGTACAGCTTACGGGGCCAGAACGCGTATTATCTGGATATAGATCCAGCCAACGGGACTCTGTATGCGGTAAAGCCACTTGACAGAGAGACGACATCTGTTATACATCTGGAGGCAGTCGCCACAGATTCTGACAACCCGACTTTCAAAGGCCTCGCGAACGTAACCGTCTACGTCAGTGACGTCAATGATCACGTGCCGAAGATTGTGTTTCCGTCTCTCAGTAACAACACAATAGAGATATCCAATCAACTTCAAGCCGGTGACGTAGTAACGACAATCCAAGCGACAGATGGCGACACCGGACAGAACGCCATGTTGGAATACTTCCTGACATTCCCCCAAAAAGATGACAACAAATTTGTCATCAACAGAGAAAACGGTATAATAACAGCTGATAGCGACCTCTCACGGCTAGATAATGAACTCGTCCACTGTACGGTCGTTGTTAAAGATGGTGGTATACCATCTTTGGTGACTTCAACCAACTTGACAATTCTCATTAATTCTACCATTTTATTGCCTGAGCCGCTAGTTGACGTTAAAGGACTGGATATAAATATCACTATTGTCATAATTGTCATAGCAACCACATTAGTTTTAGTCGCCATCTTGATTGGTGCGATCATTCTCGTGTTTCGTAAAATGAGGAGAAAGAAAAATGAGCCGATGTATTCTGTGGAGAAAATGGGAGAGTTCGCGGCTAAAAATGGTCAGTTGGATATTGAAAAACAACAACAACAACAACAACAGAGAGAGAAAATCGATTGTAATAACGACTTAAAGTCTGGAATAAAGGTAAGATTAGTCCATTATAATATATCAGTATAAGCTTAATTAACGGTCTCGTATATATATATATATATATATATATATAAACCTGTAGTCTAAGGACACCCTTCTGTCAGTTTATTGTTTAATGAGAGTAAGTGATCCAGAACTGTAATATATATGATGTTATATTCTGTGTCCAGATATTAGAGACAAGTCGGTCTAAGACGGAGTTAGACAGAGAAAGTCTAGGATCTGGAGAAGGTTCTACTACAGACAGCGGAAGAGGAGCTAGTGAGGAGGGAGATCATGAGAAAAGTAAATAATAATAAATGTCTTATTAGCCTTAATTAACATTATAATAGACATAATTAAAATGTATAAATAATTCAGATCTTGGACCACACTAAAATGAGTCATAGAAATGATCTATAAATAATATTGACAGAAAATAAATAAGATTTTTATTACAACATTTTACTAAAGTGACTAAAACATTGTGTACGTTAACTAGACAAAGCAATTATCTTTATAGGTAAAATGTCATCCTTGTATCAAAATATTTGTTTGGGTTTGGATAGAGTAAACGATAATATCACAACTAAATCTCAGATATAAGGGTTCGTAATATATGGATTTTTTAAATATTTTTAGACTGGAATGTGTTTGGTTTAAAATCACACAAAAACAATCCTATTATAACTTGATAGTGTGTTTCTGTGTGAATGACTTTGCCTGACAATTTAATGTAATAATGATAATTTTTACTGTTACAGACATCGTAAGTCGACATGATGGCAACGCTGACCTGAAATCCGGATGTCCCAGTCCTAATGATACAACTGTCGGATCAAACGTCTCTCTAGATCATAACAGTACTCTACCAAAACGGCATCTCAAAAATAAGAACGTCACTTTCGAAGATGACGTTATGATGAACAAATCTCTCCCCGATAACGAGAACAGTTACAGCAGCAGGTCATATGATAGCTGTCCCGTTATACGTTTCCAAAGTCCTAATAGTGTTAGTTACACAGGATTAGAGCCTTGGTCTCCGGATGAGAATTTCGGACAATATAACGTCTCAGCTTCTCATAATACACCTCGACGGACGGTGAGAAATGTTAAAGCTAAAGATAGATGTAAGAAAATGGAGAGTTTAATAGGCAACAGCGGCCAGTCTGATAGTGGACACATGATACAATCAGACCCGACACTTTTTTCACGTTATGATCGCTCAAACCAGAACCGGGGACATTATGACTTCGCTGATGCTAATTCGCTGTTAAGATATAAATCTCAGGGCACAGACGACTCCATGTCAGAGATAACAAGCGCTGCATCAACAACATCTGGCAGCTATATCATTGAAAATGATGACCCTCCGTGTAATTGTTAATTTTATATCACACACACACGATGATGTACATATATGATGACGGTATTTTTACATATACACACAAGTGCTATTAATTATACTCAGCTGGGTTGGGCTCTGTAAACGCAATAAATAAGCCCATGTTATATTATAATGTGTATCATTATATTTTATACAGTAAATAAAATACGGATACTTTTTATCATCATCAGTGATGTTTTACAAACAGAGATTTAAAATAGTTTACAATGGACTAATAATATTGTAGATTTAATAAATCACCTTTATTTGTGGTAGTATTTAAAAGATCTTGAATATTAGGATTCTGACAAAACTACATTTAAGATAAAAGACAACCACCTCCCAAGTTATCCGTCAGGTTTTAGTGATCCAAAGAAGTGCAACAAAATGGTATAAATTTGTTAGCTTGTAGATCATGATGAATGAGCAAGAAGGTTGTACACTTATAACCAAAAGGTTCCAAGTTCAAATCTGCCATATACCTGTCTTTCATGTAGTCAGTAATGAATTTAATATAGTTCTTACAAGCAACCCATTTAAATTTGTAATAACTATAAACTACTATCTTTGTCTATTTATGTATAAAATATGTTTGTACATCAGTCAGAATATTTTAATTTAGACTACTGGTATATAAAATATTATTATAAATAAGTATATAATTGGAGCCTGTAAGTCTGCAACATTGTGCACTATCATCAGTGATAACAATTGTAACATAATAATATGTATTATTATGTGTAATCAGCTCACAGGCTGTGGAATACTGTACAGTAATGAACCCAATGGCTGTGGAATAAGTTGTCTAATTAGATTAAACTTGCAAAAAATATTTTTGCAAGATTTTTAAAACCCACTTATTTAAATTAGCCTATTTATAATATATAAATCAGTAAATTTATGTATAAATTGTGTTTGCGCTATATGAGCTTAGAACATGTTTTGATTAAATTCTAAAGCACCTTAGAGCAAATCAAGTTAAATAAGGTGTTATTTAATAAAATACTACATATTAACCTTGACAATTGTTCAACCTGGGACATCTATAGTATAAACTAGAGAGATGAGATTATCAGGTTGAAACATTTTATTGATGGATAGAACATCCCACAGACATCAGCAACACTCCAACCTACAGCTTGAATGTTTCTAGTGCAGTGAGCAATCAATTGTGTTAAACGAAGTCACAATCAGTTGTGTCAACAAAGTCACTATCAGTCAAACAAATATATTGTGAAGACAAACTGATAAAACATTTTTTATTCATTGATCAATAAAGTAACTGATCCATACTACAAACAATAACACATACAAATCTATGAGTCAAACATTTCTTTTACAGCAGACATTAAGTGATGCACATACAAGTAATCTGATGATCTGTCACATCAACTGATACAAAGATTAGTATAAATCTTCAAAATACAGACAACAAAATGCTCTACTATAATCGTAGAGCATTTTCACCTTAGTCAAGACCGTTGCAAAAAACAATTGGTGCATACTGACACATACACAGACACAAGACCAATTCCCTTATTTACAATGAAACCACAGATCAGAAAAGAATGTACACAATTTCAGTAATAAGAATAATTTCAAAACAAACCAATTTTAGAAATTCAAACTTTACTGTAGTTTTTTTAACTAGAGTAATAAGCCATCTTCAACTGCTTAATCAATTAATTTAGTAGAAGTGTATTATCGCTTAACATATAGAATCATAAGAAAAGAGTCAATCAAATGACATTATTATCATATATGATTGTTTAGAATTTTGTTTTACATAAATATGTTTTATTTATTTATCTAACTTATCAAGTGTAGGTCTTAAACATAAGCCTTAAGCTTCTGACATTCTCCTTTTCAACAGTGTCCTAGTTTAAGTTATAACAGAGTTACCTGACATAATGATCAGACTCTTTATTAAAGGTATAAGGTTATAGATTTAAACAAGTATTCATTATAGACTGACATATTTATAATTTTGATAACTAACATGTCAAGTTTTACCTGTACATAATTTAAAATATTCTCTTGTGTGATGTTGTTTGAAATATTTAAAAATATAATATAATTGCAATTCTTTACTCAATTAATTTAAAAACAATGCAGTAAAATATAAACAATCCTGCCTCTGTCATATATAACCTTAAAAGGAGATACTTGCAGATTACCTTTTTGGGGCTGATACACCATTAAACCCATCATTGCCCAGTTTTTCTAATAAACTCACCTTCATCATGGTACATGTATTACTTACATGTAAGTGTTTTGAAATGACAATTATTATAAAGATGGATGGATGTTATTTATCAACACATTGACAACAAATGAGGTCACTGAGTGTCCTAAAACATTTGACATTATTATAAAGAGAATGGTCTACTCAGAATGGCTCAGATCCGAATAAACGTGTTTGGGAGGAATGATATAAAATGACAATTATTCAAAACATAACTAACTAATAATAATTTGATGTAATTGTATATTTTATACAGAATACACTTTCTATGTGTTCATTTTTTCTGTGAAAAACATCCCAGAATGATGACAGTAAGATGACCAGGTAGTGTCTATAAACATTGTCATACTGATGAAAACAAACACTACATATACCTGTAAACTGAGATGTAAACTCTATCAATAAGTAAACAGTTAGATACTCTCTCTAATATTTTACTTTTATATTCACCAGATTTCTGATGAATGTGATCAAGTTAACATTTATCTCAACTTTAACTGATAACATTTTTAATTATAATTACTCAATAATTATCTTTAATAAAGGAAATATTAATCAATTTTCATAAAAGGAAATTTTAGCCGTTGCATTTGTTTTTAAACTTCAATTAAAACAAAATCAGTCAGTGTTTAAACAAGTCACATTTAAATATTGTATATTATAAGTTCTTCTACCCATAATTATCAAACATAAAAGTTTGTTTTATATCTAGTATTAGAATGATGAAGTTGATATCTCTCTACTAGATGATCTCTTCTACTTGATTAGAAAACTGAAATAAACAGAAAACAAAATAATTACTCTACTGGACGTGTGTATTTGTAAATACACAACAAATCAATTAAACAACATTTTATATATCATTCATACACAATCTCTGACTAAATACAATAAATACTTATGATTCTCTTCATTTATTAATATAATTAATTATACTCGCTTCCTTCTTTAG
This sequence comes from Paralvinella palmiformis, assembly GCA_025642065.1. Taxonomy (NCBI): domain Eukaryota; kingdom Metazoa; phylum Annelida; class Polychaeta; order Terebellida; family Alvinellidae; genus Paralvinella; species Paralvinella palmiformis. The sequence goes on from JAODUP010000402.1 coordinate 232,539, forward strand.
TTTATCATCACAGACAACAATAATTAATTCCAGATTATTATAAACATTTGCCAGATCCAGACAAACATTCATTGGGGGCACTGTCCCAACTTCTGGAGAGGTCAATCTCTGGCTCTCCACCTCCCAGATATATCCAGACATGATACATACAAGTAGAAGAAATCAAATATACCCCTTTTCGAAATCAATATCACGCATTACATTGTACCAGTAAACTTGCCGATTTTATCATAAAAAAAATCTTAACATCAAAAAGTTAAGTTAAAAAGGCATGTAAACAAAATAAACAACCCCGGACCAGCCATCATTTGATGTGATGAGTCGTGTGTGGGGGGGGGGATCATGTTTGGCATCTTCCCTGCTCAAAATTGACCAGTGGGGAAAACAGACCAATACAAATGGGAATTGTCTGAATATATATTTTTATATAACTAAACTCCCTAGTGGCCAGGGTTGGGGTGATTACAGGACCAAGGTAATCAATTACAATTACCTTGAGAATACTATGATTATGATTATATTCATTCTGAATCTATTTGATTATGATTACAATGTATATAACACAAACATGTGTGTCATTCTTATTCACTCAGTTACATGTATAATACAGATACATGCTACAATGTTTTATGTCACAAAGAAGCCATACATGATAGCTGGCTGTATGACTAGCTTGAACATAACTGTGTGAAAACAACAAGAGTTAACCTGAAATGCTTGTTTATATGACTTATAATAGCGGCAACATCTGAAGCAGTGTTTCAACATATTCATAGAATAAATAAACTGACAAATCGTCATGTGTATAAATATGACAGCAGTCAGTCAATGGATAAATCAGTTCTATTGTTATCTTTTGCCTTACACATCAAACCATATCTCTGGCATAATATAACATGGTAAATAATCAAACACGTTGTGTAATCGTGAAAGTAATCACTGATTACGATTACTTTTACAATGTAATCAATTATGCTTATACCCTGCTAGTGGCATAGGTTTGACAGGCTGATGGATCAACAGTACTGAAAATGCCTTGTAATAATTTGTCAGTTACTTCCAATTATCAAAACTTGTTTGCGATTTCACTATTGTTTTTGGATAGAATACCATTTAAGCGAATAGAAAATGTATTTCCTTTTCGTTTTAAGTGCATGTCATTAACGTTAACAGGAGAATAAAAATTGTAAACAAACACGGTTGTCTGCCATCTCCGGTATATACTTTCCATTATAAACAGGGCCACGGAAATATTCTCAGTAAAATTCAGGTTTTCAAACTGTTATTCCTTATCATGTATATATAGAGCCAGGCTGGTGAAAAAAGGTAGATATCAGCCTATATATTACATACTAGATCTAAATCATAGGATTTGTATGTTGTTTTCAAAGTCTCTCGTTAACCAACCTCAATGGATATTGCGAAAACAGTGCTGCACCTAGCGACCAGTTGGAAAACCTACCTAACCGGTGGCAACTGGTCCATCGTCATTTCCTATTTTGTATTACACAAGGCCCACAGAGAACAAAAGTAAACCTCATACTTTATATTGCATGTAATATGATTTTCTACTTGTATTAACAAATTGTTCAGTAGAAACTAATCTCAAAATTCTTTATATCATTATTATTTTGTTACTGTTAGATGAGGACATTAATTTTAATGACTTGACAATAATTACAAATTAAGTAATCAATTAATGGTCATATATAATAAAGGTCTGTCACATGTCACCAATATCCTAACATAAAAGTTTTATCATCCACAACCTGTCATTTCAGAGGACATAAATAACAATAGTTTTATAATCAACGTTATAAATAAATTTAAATACACAATAAACATTTTAGGTTTATCATTTCCATACCATTACCATAGTAATATACCTTTAATATTAACATAGTATTATACCTTTAATATTAATATAGTAATAAACCTGTAATATTAATATACATACATAATATTAACATACTGATAATGATACATATGTCACTTTATCACATATCAGGCCAATCTAAAGATCACAACATATGTATATAAATACATACTCTTAATACCCTCCACACAGCCACAGATAAACTCTTAATAACAATTATTCTCATTTTATATTCAACATATATCTAGTTATAAAACCAATATAACCATTTATAACACCCAGGTTATATTAGATGTTTAATTATTAGGAATATGATAGATATACCCCATATTTTTAAATTAATTAATGTTGTATACACATGCACATTTAATATATTTCCACATACAATTAAATATTAATCACTGATGCACATTCACTTATGATTCATCCAGATGAATATCATAATGTCATTAATTAATTATTATTTATATTCTAACCTGAAAACCAATCTTACATAAGTTACTGTGATAATAAATATTTTACATAATGACTCACCATGTTATATAAATTCACTGATGACAAATATCTATCTAACAGCACTCCAGCGACACTTAATTAAACCATTTTTTGTTACATTAATTGTCAATAACTTTATAAAAACTAAATTATTTACATCAGTAAGTTCTATTAAATGTTTACTGATAATCATACAACAATAACAATAGTAAATATATGTATTGTATACAAATTGACTTAAAATATGCTGATATATTGATGATCCTATATAATTTTTATCAGTTACCTGTATGGATATCCATGGTATTTAGCTTTAAACACAGACAGCAGAACACTGAAGAAGAATGCAACACAAGCAAGACCACCAAGAGCAACAGCTGTAAACAAATAAATACAAACTTCTAATAAACATATAAGCCATAAATGGTATTATTTGGTAAACTACTAAATAAAGCAGCTAATAAAATCTTTACCCTAAACTACTGATAGAGACTGATATATAATACACCAAATTAAGTTGATTTATCATAACATTATTTATAGATATTCACTGATAGGAGATCAAGTAAGAAAACTAACCTTTCTTTTTACTGGCATCTCCCTTCATACTGTTGGCTTCATTTAAGAGAATCATTCCAATAACAACAGCAGCATCTTTTTATCAGTATTAAGGATGACAAATCAGAAATTACTCAATAGAGTTACTGATATATTAAACACAAAATATATGAAGAATATTTTACCAGGTTTTGTTTTCTTATTTTTGTGTGTACATTCAAACATGTGTATGGACACGTGAGTAAGTGATTTGTTTAGCTTCTGTGTCATATCTCTGACATATGGCTAAGGGACAAATCACCGCAAACATGTATATCAGTATCAATGAGATTTAAATATGTGAATTTACTAATTAAATAAATCATATGACACCAAGCTTTATAGTCTTCATAAGTCCTCAAATAAATACTGTGTTTCCAATAATGTGACCAACCCTAAGTCACAAATGCTGGCCCTAAAGTAAATAGATGAACATTTTTTCATAAAACTTGAATCTTCTGCTCATTGTTTTCATCAAATAAACAAGTAAATGAGCACTCTCAGTCGGACCAATTCTTAGCTTTGGCAACAGAAATCTCCGAGCATAAAACTCATGAATATTTAGTATGTTTATTTGGATTCCATTGGTCTGTTGGTGAAATGGCATAATTTCCATCACATGTTAAATATTCAGAAACACTTGGAAGTAGAAATATGGTAAAAGGACAAATGTGATCATGGGGAGAAATATTCCGCATTCTTGAAAATAGCATAGACTAAAACCTTTTCCAAAATGCTTGAAGACAAGCAAGGTGGGGGATGACAACCAAGGAATATTACTGGCTGTAGATTTATTGGACTCAGCATGGCAAAAAGCTGAGAATCCACTCGATATGATGATTGGCGACCTCTCAACAACGTGTGAAAATGCATGCACAACTGGACTCCTTCAAGCAGTTGATGTCAGGTGCATATCAGGCGGTTGTATGCAACCAAAAATCTAATAGGCAAAAGTTCTAATAGGCCTTATTAATCCAACCTACTTACCAACCATAATATTTTGGAACATGTTACCTGAAACACAGCATTTTTTTGGCCTACCTATTGTTAAGTTGGGTAGCTTATCTACTACAGAATAAAACTGAAGCTACTTTTACTCAGTGTACAGTATTATTGGATACATAATGCACAAACACAATATGTCTCAGCTATAAATTGAACATCCTGCCCAGGATAGAAATAAGTCTGAAAGAAATTACCATCACATACTGTAAATATTACATCTAAAGTGCACTTATGTGTTTAATGGCCAAACAACAGCCAGTATAATTATATAACTATAGAACAATATAACTACAGGGTATATATATATATTGATACTACATTCTGGAGGCTGACTAACATATTAATGTTATCACTGATGATTAAGACCTAACTTACTGATGGGGTAAGTTTAATAAAAAATTACAATCAAAATAGAAACCGACTTTAAATAAGTTGGAATGAGAAATAAAGACAATAAAACAACTTATGAAACCCCTAAATAAGACACAAAATAATCACCAATACAGGACCAAAATAGAATCACCATTACAGGACCAAAATAGAATCACAATTACAGGGCCAAAATAGAATCACCATTACAGGGCCAAAATAGAATCACAATTACAGGGCCAAAATAGAATCACCATTACAGGGCTAAAATAGAATAATCATTACAGGGCCAAAATAGAATCACAACTACAGGCCCAAAATAGAATCATCATTATGAGGTCAAGGTAGAATCATCATTACAAGGCCAAAATTAACATCACCAAAACAAAAACCATAAACATGATATTATCAATACAGACATCAGAAGTAGAATATAATCATACATGTTAAGTCTCCTGGTTTCACTGGGAATCTCCTGATTTTCAGCTTCATCTTCCGATAGGAACAACAAATCTCCCAGTTTTCAATGAAAACTAAAATTTGAAATAGTGCTTTACATGGAACATGGATATTTGGTACTATATCTGATGTCAGATTTTGATCAGTAATAATAAAACTTGATTGTTATTGTCTAAGGAATGTTTTCTTTTCTGTTACTGTAGTAATCATTATAATATAATTCCCATTTATGTATAAAACCCCAATTATCTGATTCATGTATTTACATATTAAAGCCCAATTTTTCTAGACCCTCCAATTTACATATAAATCTCCTGTTTTGGCATTTCTGAAACTTAACATGTATGTATAATAATACATTTTTTTGAAAAGATGAAAGGATACTAAGGAAGATAACAATGTATGTCTCAACAATGAACTGTCCCTGACTGCCACCATGTATATAATGCTGAAAAACAGGACATTTTATATATATGTACATCAGTGTATAGCACATAATAACACAAATTCCATCACCTTGTGTATGTGTGTCTAACAAAACAGACTCATCTCTTCAAACAAATGTCATACTACATTATTAATGCCAAAACACACACACACATTTACTCACCACTTGGCCATTGTGTGGATTCTTGTGTAAAAAGGGTGGTCCACGAATATGATTCCACATCTGTCCTGATGTCATCGCAAAAATAATCATCTACAAAAGTAACAACAATAAAATCATTAGACAGGTAATATACAGTTACAGAGCAAATAGCAAAAATTATAATATCAGGGTATTTAACAAATATGTTATATATAAAACATACTAGCAGAGTTCTCATAATGAGTGTCTATTTAAATATTACACAAATAGGCTCAAGTTACTAGTAAAATATATTAGTGAGTATCTTAAAACAAACATAAGCACCACTGAGCTCAATTCTTTTTGAGGACCAGGATATTTGTGCTATAGAAGTTTGTTATGATAAAATTGTTATGTTTATTATCTGTTGTTGAAAAGAAGTAGATGCTACTATTATAAACCTCATTGTATATTGTAAAAACTAATTCTATGTGATCTATGACATGAATGTATTAAATACAGCAACTCTATTTTATCAGATCATAATTTTACTGTTAAAGCATATAGATTATTTTAATTCAGTTCATGATATAAGTAAAATTCATTTGTACAACAAATCTGCTAAAAATGTATAAGGCATCAAATAATAATTTTATAATGCCATAGATAGTTAATTACTAAAGCAGCTATTTAATTATCTCTATTGTATATTCCTATATAAATATTACGTTTTGTTATACTGGACCATATGTAAATTAGCACTGCTAAGTCAATCTAACAATTAAAAATTCTAACATAAAAATAACTACAATGACAATCAACTTACCAATGCTGCTACACCCCAAGATGTCTTATTATATAAAAACTCAAGGCTGTTACGCTTCAGATAAAGGAGCGCACCAATCAGAGAAAACAGTAATGCTAATGCTAAGGTACCAGAATAATTTGGAGGACGGAACACACGGATCTGGATGAAGAGAAATATCAGTTTAAATTACAAATAGTAACAACTTTTTTTACAAAATGCCAGGAAGATATATAATGTCATCTTGTTCAAATTATAAGTAACATTACTGTAAAATGTATTTTGAATGATTTTGATATCATATATGTGTGTGTGATATATATATATATATATATATATATATAAACACACACACACACAATGAGAATCTGTTAATCCAACAAGGTTTGTCACATGATAATATGTTGGATAAACGTGAATGTTGGAATATCAAGTCTGTGATATACCAGTAGTCAGTGTCACATATTTTTAGATCGTAAAGACATGTCATTGTATGTAACAAAAATAAATGCAACATCCATTGAACCACAATGACACTTATAATCTTGTGGTGTATTTATTTATTTTCACGAATTATGACACAATAAATGACCAGATCATTTTGATATTTGTTAATTACAGACATTAAAAAGAAATACTTGTGTCACTTAATCCATCAGATTAACTCATGATCTGCTCATTGGAAAGATCACACATTTGGGCCATGAATGATTATGATTGGTATCATATGTTAGTGTCTATGGTCAAGAACAATTGTAATTGGTTACAATGTAGCAATTATCATGTGTGGGCGGGTTAATTAACCATTACTGACATGTCGGTGTGTCTTGTATGACTGAACTAGCAGAAATATGTGGCAACATTTTCGTGTTGAAATGTCACATTCTGTTTGCGAAATGAAGTGTCGGAACACAATTTTGCAGGATTAGAGTCATTTATAATGGAGCTAAATATCTGTCACAGATAATAATGTGTGAGAAGGTGGATTTGTGGATAAACAATGTCTGGATTAATGGGATTAATAAGGACAGTAATTATGTCCCATTGCAGAAAACTGGTAAAAAAATAAGAGAATTCACATTTAAAAATGGAATTTCCATGTTTTGTATAACAGAATCACAACACAAGATTATAAAAGTCATCATTACAGAACGTCTCCTAACATGTCATTCCATAACTAAATGTTTTTGGGAGACAGGGCACTGATATATAACATTCCTTAGTCTTATGTACTTGACCTCTAGACATAAATCAGGTGCTTGCTTCTTAATATAGCCATTAACATAACTACAAGACTCCAGTCATAATTATACAACATCATTAGCTGCTTTCCAACCTAACCAGCTAATAGATCCACAGGCGTGTTGTTATTAAAATCACTTACAGCCTGGAAGCTGCTGATTCTAGATAACAGATTAAGGTTTTAAATTATCCCTGATCTCATGTGAAAATGACTAGATTTGCTGCTAAAATAAACAATAGGCCAAAACTTGACAATGACTTAGAGCCACTAGTCAGTGTCTATGTGTTTTAAGTCAAAGCTCAGTACACACCAGAAGCCAGTGTAAGTAAACCTCATGGTTATTATGAACAACTGGCTTACAACTAATATAACATCATATCATATGACAAAAAAATATTACTTGTAGCTACTAAAGGATCAAGCATCTTGAATTGCTTATTTTTAAATTTAATTTGCTTGAGCATAATGTATTCACTGTCCTCGTAATGTGTTAGGGAATCAGATATCAAACTAAGTTTACTTTGTAGTTTTTGACTACTCTGACATTATTGTAGAAAAGGCTAAATGCTAGACTATATTTGTTACAATTTTATGGTTAAGTATTATACTGAAAAATCATAGATTTAATAATTGATTATTTTTGTTGATTTTGTTCTAATTCTTATTCTTTTTTCATTACTTTTAATCTACTTTAATTTTTGTTTTCTTCCCTTAAATGGTTTATAACATTTATCACATAAAAGATATATTAATGATTATCTATTTTTTAACAGAATATTTTTCTGAAATAGAAAATGTTTAAACATATGATATTTGACACATAAAACTAGGCCTCTGATTACAAAGCCCTAAATATTTATCTTCTTGACTTATTACTGAAATTAAGTTCGGCTCTAAACCAAATAAACAATCGACTTAAATAAATACTTATTGGAATGATTAATTGGTTATATATCTGGTACAACTTATTTGTCCTTTATGCAATAATATAAAAATAATTTATTCACATTGACATCAGTCCTTTCTGCAATCCATCTGGCAATCTGTTCAGCAGCAAATCCCAATCTGTAAATCAGAAAATAAAATTATTTGACAATAATTTTTTTAATGAATAATGGCTTCAGTAATTCAGGAAGATATTTAAGTATAATAATAATGTAGTCAGTCTACATAATAGATAATTATATTAATTATCACATAAATTACCTATTAATTTCCATAGTGTCTCCCTTTTTGGGCTTTCCTTTAGCTGGAAAATGCATGAATACTGGTGCTGAGTTGATCTTCAACTGTAATGAAAATTAATATAACTTAGAGGCAGCTTATTTATTCTACACATTCGTATGTACAGAAATAGGTCATACAAATGGGATTAATCAAATTGTGCTAATAAATCTAAGAAGCAACTTACTGTAGTAAATACATCAGCTCCTTCATCATAGTCAACCATAGCAAAGAAGAGTTTATTAGAAAACTGTTGACTATATCGCCACGAGTTCGCCAAAATCTGAAACTCATCATTAGCCTGTCTGAACACAATCAAATAACATCAATTAAAATGATTATTGATTACAAGATTTCAATTATAAAGTAATTAATTAAATGTATACATCTATGGTGTAATAGTTATTAACAAACCTGCACACACTACACTGTCTCTGTGACTGTAGAGCTGTTAACATGATAATCACTGAGTAATTACGAGGTGTTGAACGTAGATAGGTTCTAAACTTGTTACCATCCATCCTGATAACAGATTTCTTGTTAGTCCAATCCATTAATTGTTGGACTTTTTCTCCAAGTAAAGTCTGTGAAAATATATAAAAATTGTGTTATATTTAAATAACTGCCATACATTATATGTTAGATTGAGAGTTTGACCTAGATAATTAAATGAACCACTACAAAATATACATAGTCATATTATAGTTAAGAACAAAGTTCATTTTAATTCATTAACTGTGATCCAAATACAAACAAAACACATTGCAATGTAATTCTTTACATTATGATAATTAATATGAGCAATTGTCAGGTCAGATTTAATAACAATTTCAGCTAAACAAAATTGTCTAATTCTGTATTGATAAATGTGGTAGTAGATTGTTAGTGTGAAAATCAACAGAAAAGCATACCAACATTAACATTTTGTAGCCAATCAATAAGTGGAAACTAAATATTTAACATACTTGCCATTATAAAACAAGATGGAAATAATGTTAAATAAATCTGTTCATCAATATACAACATACATAATAAATATAGATGTAAAACAGTATTATTTAGATTTTATCACAGCAGACTATTATCATAATGTAGTCATAAGATAATACAGGGTGCCTCAGCAGCATAAAACATCAATCATTATCAGATAATGACAATATATAATAAACTCTACAGATCACAGATAAATATGAAGAAAAAAAAACTTAATCCAGTTTGGCTCATTAGCCTATGAAGGAAGTTTTGCACAGATTATTAAACTATAGGATATTTGCTGACACAGTGTGTCAACATGTCCTTACTGAAGATAATAAGGAGCTGATTTCACTCTGTTCTGCAACAGACTTATCAACAGACAGTGGAATCTTGACAATTTGCTCACATCACAAGAAGTTATTTCTGGATGAATATGAATTCCTTCAGAAGAACTGTTGTGATCCATTTTCAGTCTGTACCAAATCAGCAAAATGTAGTTTATATACACTTGAAATTCTCAAAGCAGAGAGGGTCAACAGTTTTACTACATGAACTTACATCAAATCAGATCATAAAATTTACTCTCAATGTCTGCTCGGATTGATGGCAGTTGGGTGTCTAGTGATGACCAGTCTGACTGTGAGCCAGTCAATGATATTTCAGCATTGAACACCAGTGCTACAGCTCTTGGGTGTTCTCCACTCAAGTTTAGTAAAATCAGTCAGAGAAACATATCATCTTATGCTAAAAGTAAATGTGACAGCAGTATATGACAATGTCTGGTTCTTTCAAGTGATAATGATGACTTTCACCCTGACTTCATTAAGCAAAAAGGACCTGCAAGATTCTTTACTTTGCTTAAAGGTAAAGATCAATGTTGGGTGCCATCATCACATCTCATTGTGGAAGTCAGCAACCTGACCACCAAGACAAGCAGCCAGTATAAACTGTGTAATAATGAACTTGAACAAATTATAAAATGTTTTGAGAGCTTTTTAAATACCCCAACTTTAAAATGCATATATGGAATGTATTGGCAATGCAGGCAAATATATTTATGTATCAAATAACTACTTGCACCATGTATATGTACAAGTTTAAAAAAAAAATTATATCTCGAGTCCAAATATATGCATATATATATATATATATATATATATATATATATATCAAAGATTTATATACTTACAAAGTTACATATCAAAATTGTATGTTTTAAAATGCTGAAAGCCTGAACAAAAGTGACAAGTTTTCAGAGTCATCAAATAGGCTGAAGGGAGAGTTGTCTCAGTTTTGGAGTACAAGTTGTCTCAGGTATGAGTGGCTCAATATTGACTGTCAATAGTTAGAAGTCACAGGGCTAGATGGGTCCATATTATGGGGAACATCTGCATAGCTGCCAACATTTGAAACTTGGAAAGAGTAATAATTTTCACATAAAATGCAACCTACAGCTCACATGACACCATACATCATAAATTGATTGGTATCAAAACAATTTAACATCACAGGTATTCTTTTGAGAAAAGTTCAACTGTTTTTTTCATTTAATCAGATTTTCCCACACTTAATTTTAATAACAATTAAGTCATCACAAGTCTGCACTTTCAGTACATGATTACCCTACATATTCTACACTATTTCATGAGTTTTTGATTGGTAGCAAGCACCATTTGCCTTTAAGCCAGGAAAGTATCTGCTGAGAACATACATGTTGCGCCTGTGGTATTGATCCACACATATATACAATAATCAACAATTCATATTTCTTCCAGTAATAAATTATTTGTCATATCCACAATCTGGCCAGGAATTTTCTTCTTGTTCAGGTGATGACCACCATTACCAGATATTTATCAACAATAAGCATGGAAGAAATTCTTTGGGTAGTGGGCCATCACATGCAATAAGCATCAAATCATGTAGATTTTCCTGGGCAAGGAAGTTCCTCAGACAAAGTTTTAATGCTGTTCATAGAGAACAGCCTCTCACAGCAGTAGATTTTGGCATTATTTCAGATTAGGAAACTATAGGATGATAAATATTGACTCAAATCAAATCATGACACAATTTCTGCTGATAATGCCATACAAGTGGTATAGCATTATTAAAGCAACTGTGATGAGGAGGCCATTAATGCACACAACACTTACAATATTGCATCACAGGATTTTATTCTGCGCCATGTGGTGCCCAGGGAATTTTTTATTTTGTGCCATACACTAAAATATTGTGGAAACGCTTCCTAGAAGCAACACTGCAAACATACCTGTACCAGGAATTTAGAAAGAAAAGAACAGCAGCAGCAAGGACAAGTAGGCCTATCACTGGTATTTTGGTTGGTTCGGTTCCTAAAATCCCACATTATCACCGATGTAAAAAGTTACGTAAATAAACATATCTAACAGTCACTGGATATAGCTTCATGTTGTCCATTTCATTTGATCCATAAGTGGCTACACTGAATGGTTCTGCATCTAACTGGAAATGTAATTTGAATCATCACTGACTAATGTCTCCACAAGAATATTTGTTTTAGTACGACCAATCACTGCCATATTCTTTCGCTACTTCTGTATCACAAAACATTGTACAAAAGAGGGCATCTCCTGCTTAGGTAAAACACATCACCCCCACAAAATTCTAGGCTCCCCTGGAAAAAATGCACCATTCCAATTCGCTGGCCCACCAAAGGCTTTCAAGCCAATACCCATGCAGTCTAGGGCAACTGCTGTGTGAGACAATGAACGGCTAAACAGAGTTGGCATGTTTCTTCCATGGACGGTAATAACCACAGTAAAAACTTTTTTCCATTACGGAAGAAATACTTTCTTCCCTTCCATTTTGGGAAGAAATGGAAGAAACCCCAAAATGGTAAAAAAACACCCTCCAAATTTAGATTTGGCATTTTCGAATTTGCCAAATATTAATATATTTTTCATGCTATTCATACACATATGCACTTTTTTTTAAATATAACATGATATGGTCCTATCTGTTGGTTTGCAACAAATCTTTGGGGACAAATGGAAGAAACTAAAATTGATTTGTTTTGATCAACATTTTGAAAATAATTGTAGCATAAATACTTGTGGCTTTTTTAGAAGAGAAAAGGGAGTTCTCAGAAGCACCTTTATTTATATGCATGTCATATTAAAGGAAAGATGTTTTCGGCCATCCTTAACACATAACACTATAGGATTCAACCCAATAAGAACCAGAGTCTGAACAAAATCGTCACATTGCTGCCTAATAATCCATCACTATTCATTAAATAATGATTCATTTTCATCAAACTATTATGTACAATAAATATTAATTAGTGTCATTTAATTTCGTCTTGATTTTATAAACAAAAAATGATTAACAGACATAACAGACGACAACTAACGATCCACAAACTTCTTTCCTGGAAACGTGTGCCTCATGGAACTGATGATCATGGAATTTACCAATTGATTAAGCTGCATTAGAATCCACTTTTTCATTGATTAACTGCACAAAATCCCTTTAAAAAGAGCCTCAGTTTTGGTATTCCTCACTTCTTACCCAACATTAGTACATGATTTGTTAAGAAACATTTCAACCAAGAAATCACAACAGAGCACCTTGTGGCATATGCTCTACATCCCAGTTACAAGGGTGCTAAACTCTCACTAGATCAGCTGATTATTGTCACAAACTCTGTGACCCTTGGGAGTTTCTTCCATGAAGAAAGGTTTTCTTCCCAGTAAAAACCTATCTCTTCCCATGGGAAGAAACCCAATCCTGCAGCAAGACAGTGACATAACCGCCCTGTATGGAACTATTACAGGAAAGGGAAGATTTATCATAGTTCTCAGAGTACAGGCGTAATGAAGAACAGAAAATCATAATGGTTGGCAGCTATGCATTTGTTCAAGCCCATCATGAGACAATGGTGTCTGATCCATCATATTGTTTGTTAGATTGTGTATTATATCTTTATCTATTAATAACATTCAGATGTCTGCGATACAGCATGTGACATTAATGCTTAACTGGGACCAGTGTTTCAAGACCCAGTCTAGTATCAGTGCCAGGTACTCAACCTGCCTGTCTAGTGTCCATTTTAATGACAAAACAATAAAAACAAGTACAGAGCTAGAGGCTAATTCTAATTGCTACCCAACAAATAACCAAGTGCACAATCTTTTTATTACAAATATATCCACTCATGATATTCTGTCAAATCTGGCACACATACCTTCCCTATAAGAATCAAATAAAACCGGGCTAAGTCACAATTGCCTTTCACAGCTTTTGGATTGACCAATGTTTGTAAAAGGAGTGAAGGAGCCAAGTGTACCAAAATTTTAAGTTGACAAACCACCAACCTAATCTCAATCAAAATATGAACTTTTAAATCACACTACATATGCAAGGGTTTGTGTTATCCCTGCCAATATTATTTCTAAAATATTTTTAATATAGACTTACTTTGTACACTCTTTTGTGTGTCTTAGAAAGTAGGAAACTTATTTTAAGTGCATACTATACTGAAATGTTGACAAATATATCAAATCAATCAAAATAAGTTGCTGATAAGTCCATTTTTTCCTGCACACTGAAAGGCTAAAAGTTATTGCTCGTCAATATCCTGACCATAGATCTGTTGCGTAAAATGAGTAACTGAAGCCATGCATAGAAAATTGGGCTTACACAGGCACGTGTTGTGATTAAAACAATTCTTTGGTGGCCAATATCCATTTCAGATGTATCCAATAGGAATTACTTTTATTCTAATGGTTGGTTAATCCTTCACTTTTATCTTGCAAATAATTCATAAATCGTTTGTGTGGGTAGAAACGGCAAAATAAGTTTTGTATTTCCTAGATTACTTTGAGCTGACAGTTAGGTGGATAATTAGTTATGCGATAGTATGTGCAAGCATGCTCAGTCCATGTATACAGAGAGTGGTGACATCACAAACAACTTACTTATGAATGACAGCATTTGACTGGTCAAAGGTAGGATAGTACTGAATATCCACGACGATTCCATATAAGGATACTGAATGTTCGATGTACACAACATTTTATTGAACCATTATGCATATGTTAAAATTATGATGTTTAAAAGTTTTTACACTTTTTAAATCAATGTATTTCACACAAACAAAATAATATATGCATTTAAAATTAAAGTCAGGTTTTCCAATACCAAAGATGGAGTTGTGGAAGCCACAAGAATTGCAGATATCACATTACAACAATGATAGAATTGATTTTAGAAACAGTGATGTTGACGTTATTACAACCCACTTCAAGGACATACGTGAAAACAATGATGGTAAGATGCTTTGACAGAATGGGACATGTTAGTTTCACAAACTTCCATTACCATACATGGTATAGCTTAGTAATACCGAATGCTAGACAGCTCAGCCCAATGATACAACAATGGTGTAGTGTAGTAATGCGCAACATCGAATCAGTTAGGTGGAGCTAGCATCAAACATAGGCCGATCAGTTGCAAGAGCAAATATCAATTGATTGATAGTTAATTGTTGGTGACAGCATATTCAATATAAATTCAAATACAGGGCTGCAATCCTAATTTTCAGACAAATAGAAGTGTGTATTCTGACAAATGTAACTCTGTGTGTGTGTGTGCTAAATGCATTTTAGTTCCTTGATGGTGTTTTAACAGCATCAAATACATGTTAGGTTTGCATTTGTGGTTGTACTTTGTGCTGCAGACTAAATAATATTTGCAGTTTCTGAATAATGAAGATAAATAGACACTTCACATTTTTTAATATCTTTTACATACGTCAAAGTTACCACCTCTTGGCTCAGATTCATTAACAATACATTTCACACTGCTACATGCACTTATTCCATATCAGTCTTACACTGCAAGTAAAAAACTACAAAGCTGTTAATATATATATATATATATAATACACACACACAAATATTAATTAATTAATTTATATATCTTTTTTTCGAGCTGTCCAAGCACAGTAATACAAAAATAAATTCATTTTCCCAGTTACTATACGCCATGTCATATGCTGGTATTAAGTTGATATTCATATGATATATAAAGAGTCTAGCATAGTGCTAGGTCTAGCCTAGGAGGTCCATCTATATTAAGACTAACTATGAACTGTATGGGAACTGGACTATTCGCCCTCAAATACATTCACATTGATGTTTGATTTGATTGTCAGGGAGAATCCCCAGGCTGTTGCTTATTCAGCACACCCTCTATGTTGGAGCGGTTGAGAAATCTCCTGCCCCACCACTCACAGGGAGCAGTACCAAAAGATGGAGCCAAAATACCCTGAGGGTGATCACTGCCTTAGGTCCTCAGTCGTGTGTTTAACATCCCCTTTTTTTAAACCAGTGGAGAAGGCAGCACCACATAACATGTTCAACCACCCATGATGTTGTGAGCCGAGATATTAATATCTGGAAAAGTTTTGACCTCTTGCTGGAATCGAACCTGTAACTCTTGGCATTAAGTACTTAACCGGATTGATGTTAATTTTGCCCTACCGTATATACTCGCATATAAGTCGACCCGGCAGATAAGCTGAGGTCAGTTTTTGACCCTGTAATTCTTTCCTCAGGCCTAAATGTGTCTTTTTTAAAGAAAAACAATAGAAATCACTGCTCACAATTGAAAGAAGTTTGTTTATTAAATTCAACATCAAAGCAATTATGAAATCTGTATCACGCTGTCATACACGGAGGCTGTACATAATTATGGACAAAATGATGCACAAGTCCAGCTGCAGATTATCCTGATTTTTCCTGCGTGTTATACACCAAAACTAGGTTTTTCAGACATTTTACAGTATTGGTTTAAAATCCCTCAAATCTGAATCATTGTCATCATCCACGAAAAAGCTGAACCAGTCGTAATCCGGAATCTCACATGTAGCAACAGAATCATCATAGTAATCACTATAGCCGCCACTGTCCACCACATCTTCAGTTTCGGCAACGCATTCCCCATGAAAATCTTCATATAGGGCATCATCTTCCATTCATCTTATTAGAAATGCCACACTTTAGGAATGACGTATGCACCATTTCTTCGGGAATACACCCCACGCGGTTTTAACCCACCCGATGACCAGAGGAATCGACGGTCCCTTTAGATTACCTGCAGCTGTTAATGGTTTATCACCTTCTGTCATCCAGTTGTTCCATAATTTGCGTATTTCACCCTTAAATGGCTTGTTCAGGCATACATCCAACGGCTGCAATAGTGACGTACACCCTCCGGGTATGACGGTCTGCGTGGTTTTCTTTTCGTATTGCTTGTCCCGAGTAAACTTGATAGCCTGTATCCGTATCATCATTCTGGTGACAGTATATCAATTGTGGCAATACTCCAGTATCAAATAAATATTTTTTCTGCTTTCTCCAGTCTCTCACTAGCTTTTCACTAACAGGAAAATATCTGTCTGCAGCAAAGTTGTTGTTTTCTTCGGCAAACTTAATGACTTTTAACTAAAACTGTGCATTGTACCAATTTTGCTTCAAACTCATGCCATGGTGTCGGCAAGTGCATCGTAAATATATCGGTATCAATTTCTTCAACGGCAGAGAAATATATATATATATATACACACACACGGATTTCACTTTAATGTTATAACTAGGCTATGCTGAATAAGTGACAACCTGGGGATTCTCTCCAAAAAACTAAACAAACAGTGTTATAACTAATAAACAAACTTGTCACACCAAACACACAATGTGAACAGTGATTTCTATAGTATCGCTAATCATCTGGAGGTACTGGTAGTTAATAACGCGTGACTATCAACTATTATTACACAAAGACTGGCATGTTTGCGAGATCCAAATAACAGTTTGGTGAAAATTAATTGTTATTTATTGAATAATAATAATTTAGTAGGCAGCGATGTG
This sequence comes from Paralvinella palmiformis, assembly GCA_025642065.1. Classification (NCBI taxonomy): domain Eukaryota; kingdom Metazoa; phylum Annelida; class Polychaeta; order Terebellida; family Alvinellidae; genus Paralvinella; species Paralvinella palmiformis. The sequence continues at coordinate 250,065 of JAODUP010000402.1, forward strand.
ACAATTTTATTCTGACTTTGGCTATTATTGGGTTGAATCATGTAGTGTTGCGTGTCCAGGATGAACAAAAAATATTTCCTTCAGCTGGTACAAACTACGCTGGGCGTATAAGTCGAGGTGTTTCTGGGCAGACATGGGGTCAATTCAATTCCAAAATTGGTCAATTCCAAAATTGGTCAATTCCAAAATTGGAATTGATTATTTTAAAAAAAATGAATTGGAATTGAGAAATTTTTAATTGGAATTGAGAAATTTTTAATTGGAATTGAGAAATTTTTAATTGGAATTGAGAAATTTTTAATTGGAATTGAGAAATTTTTAATTGGAATTGAGAAATTTTTAATTGGAATTGAGAAATTTTTAATTGGAATTGAGAAATTTTTAATTGGAAGTTTCTTACAAAAAATTAATCCAAAAATTAATATACCATTTTTACAATGTTAACACTTACATGTGGTGTTACCAATATACTGGAATCATGTGGTTCCTTGTATATATATATATATCAGATATGTATACCAACTGTGGCACTGCAAGTGAGCATTTAACCAATTAAAATGGTCTGGATACCAACAAATCTGCCCCCCACTGTGACACTACCACATAGCACACCTGTACTCTATATAGAGATATTGCTATTTAGGAATTAATTAATTTTATCATCTCACCCGGAATGCCAATCTGGAGCCAAAGATTGCTTCTTCTACTCAAACTGTGACAACTATAGCCTGTCTCCAGACATAACTTTTTAATAACCATTTGAGAGATTTTGTAAACTTACCATATGTCATTGGTTTAGTACCCAGCAGGGTTGTGAAAGTAAATACAGGGTCTGACCCCTGCTGGGCGGAGCTAAGCAAATACATTCTTTCAAGGCTCCTACTGGGCAGTGGAATATAAACACACCTTTAATGATTACAAAATATACTCTTACATGGGGATGCACCCAAGACTATGATCCATCACGTGATATAATACCCCTTTATCTAAAAGCGCCTTGTGGTTACCAATATACTTAAATATATACATATATATGTATATATCAAGTATGCACACTGACTGTGACACTACACATGTGCATTTAACCAATTAAAATGGTCTGGATACCTTGGGCTCCACAACACGGTGACACCACCACATAGCATGCCTGTAATCTATATAGATATTGTTATTTAGGAATGTACCCCCTTCAATGTTTAGAACAGAATTTAATTAAATCCACAAATTAATTTACCATTTAATTCAGAAATATTTATCCCATGACATTCCTACTTGGAATATAAACTACTTTGTATTCCAAGTAGGTACTCAGTACTGGAAATTTTGAGGTGGAATTGAAATTGACAAAATGGAATTAACCCCATGTCTGCTTCTGGGAGCTTACTTTTCACTACAAGTGGTTAGGCAGTGAATTCCAAAGATAGGCAATAGTGCATAGTTTGATATAAATATATATATAACACAAGGGCGAGTAGCCATTTTAATAAGCCGAAAAGTCTTTTTCTACCTAGGGCGAATAGAGGGTCTACCATCTAGATCTAGTCCATAACCTGAATTACGTGGATTGCGGACCATGTATAATATTAATAAGGACCATCTTTTTTCATAAATTTTATATGTTCCACTTAAAAACCAATGATCATTGAATAGTTTAATATCTAGTTTGTATAATGCTATTTTGTCTGTATATAAGTTACACTGTTATATATACTTATATATATGTTTTGTTTTAAAGACACACAAGTCTCTTAAGATTTCTGTCTTTTATTATAGAATATATTGAATTGAAAGTATGTTCTGAGTCCTTATGTGCTTTTAATACCATTATTTCATCTTTGTAAATGTGGATCCCTATTTTGTTGTTTGTTTTATTTCAACTTCTGTACTAAGTGTTTGGATTTTTTTAAATAATATTTAGAACACATTACAATAGTTGAATGTAACAGTTTTGCTGTGGATCAATCACCAAATAATTAAATTCAGCACTAAAGAAAAACTAGCAGTTTTGGCTTTCCATTGCAATTGACTAATCACAGAAAAGGTAATTTCAAAGCAAAAAACAGTTGGTCTATGGGGTAACATTTTATAGTTTACAGTTTTAAAACACTTTTAGGTGCTACTAGCAATTTGCTAATACAATGTATTGCTTCTAGTTTGTTTTATTGTCATTCTAGCTCTTGTGCTAGATGGACGAAAATACTCAATTTATAATTTGTTATGTGTATTATATACTTCACTGTATCATAATTCATATATATATATATATATATGGAATTTTATATTCTGAAATAAATTGATTGAATTACTATTTGACTAGACTCACAATGATCTCGCCCCACCTATTTGGTTGTTAAAGTGGTACTCCTATATAGTGTTATGCATAATAAAATATGTGTGTTTGCATACAAAAACAAACTGTTACATGAATGTCTGCATGCTTTTATGCTTTCTAATTATCCGAGATCGCCAACCCCACCCCACACATAAAAAGAAATAAATATGTATCACATTATTATATTTTTCAGAAATAATGCTGTAAAATTGGCCCAAACACTAATCTTGGACATATTTATTTCTTTTTATGTGTTATACATAAATATTACATTACACAAATGATGAAAACAGGTCAGTGGTGCAATTATTTGGTGATTTATGACATTCATAAACCTTCCCCTCCATCAGTGGTACATTACTGGAATTAGACTTTTGTGACCTGTCAAATAAGTGCTGATTTTGGGGGCATATTTTAGCCGATTACTCAATAATGATAAAAGATAGCCCCATATATATTATTATGCATATATCATGGATGCTAAATTAGGCATAGATTTGATCAGATTGTAAAACAATCTAAACAAGTTGAACTGACGCTGCTGGAATTAAAGAGATTTGGCATTGGAGGACCTCTGAGTTTTTCCCATTGTGCAGCACGGATAGTTTTGCATCAAAAACTAAAATTATACCATTAAATAGAAAACATTCTCAGCTTTATCACAGTGGTGGTTTCCCTTTTCTAGCTCAATTATTAATAATAGTCTAGATGTATTATTGTCATTGTGGTTTAGATTTAAAATTAAAAGTGATCACAGACTAGGTTAGTTTCGTATTTTCATAGGGAAACCAGAATATGTGGACAATTGATTAATCAGAGCCTCATTTAATTCCAACACTTGCATTTTAAACATACTCAGACTGACATACATGACCATATTACATGTAAACAAAGTGGTCCGCATTGGAAATGGGCCGCAATCGATGCCGATGCCATCCCATAACCGAACTGATCTGTATCAGTGTGTGATGGGGAAGTATAAAACCAATAACAGATATTTACTGACTGCATGAAAGATTTTCCAAATGTTCAATGTATTACCTCTTTTTTCTTAGGTACAGCCTCTGATAGTACAACTACCGCCAAAAAGGCGAAAAAAATAAGACAAATCCTAGCCACGTCCGACATGTTTACTTCTAGCGGCGTGTTTGACATGGAGCACGCTGATTGGTTAATATTAGACTCCCATACACCGGAAGTAAGCAACAAATCACTAACTATCCTTTAAAAGCAGAGAATATAAACTAAAGTCATATTATGACTGTTTGATGGCTGGTAAATAACTAAGTCATTGTTTAATAATTTAATAGTCATCAATAAATATTATATAGCGAAGAACTAGTATATTGTTAGACAAATTAGTCGTTTAGAGTCTTTAAACTAAGTAAGACTAACTCACTAAGAGCTAACAATCATGATCATCATGATCATTATGATTATCATACAATAACAATATTGAATATCATGATAATAATTTTAGTATGATTGATACATGTCAACTATTATTACAGTGATTACTATCAAAGTATCATAACTCTGCAACGTGGACATGATCTTTTTCAGCATTAAGCCTCGGTTGCCATAAGTTGGACCAGTGTTCCAGAGTTACTAAGTCATTTTGTAACAACTGAAGTTTGTCAAGTTTGTGTTGATTAATTGATTTTCTTTCACTTCATGATCTGTGGATCATGAAACAGGAATAGCACACCGAATTGCAAGCATTTATTTCCAGTGGCACAGATTGTTGTCCCTTTTATTGAGTGCGTTGTTATTCACAGCTCCTCCCCCACACAGAATGAATATTGTGTGATATGTTTAAGTGGATAACTTCAGGCATGTTGTTTATCACTTTATGAAGCAGATTAAAAGCAATAGCCCTAACCCACTCCCTGGGTCTGGGTCTTGAGTAGAGTGGCCATTTCTTATTTTCTAAAAAGGAGGCATGCATAGCCATGCACACATACAATTAGTGCATTTAGAAACACATTTTATTATTACACAAAATTAAAATAAATGAATAACATATTTCAAAAATACAAAGACAGCCTGTCATGAACTGTTTATTTCTGTGTTTTACTTGCCATCTCCAGGATTTTTCTGTTGGCTAAGAGTAAGAGTTTTCTGTACATGGATGGACATTCTTCTGAGAAATTAACGCCCTGTTACAATATGTGTAGATCAAAACAGGTCCAGCTTAAGCTGATGCTGGATGGAGGATGACCAGCTCAAATGCGATACAGTCCAGCACAAAGCCAGGTGTCTGGCCACCCTTGAGTAATTCCACTCAGACTCGTAGCCAAACTTTACACCATAGAAGGCATATACAGCTACTTACTGATTTCTATGCAATAGAAAGTCCTCTATCTAATTCCATATTTTACCTAATGTGCCCCATCCTTTTATTTTAATCAGGGGTCACATCAACCGTATGATGCATGATGTGGTCCCTGATAATCTACTCTAGAGTCTTGGATATGACTATAATGCTAGGTTTATTGATCTGCAGTTTTTAGCTTGGAGTCTGTTACTCTCTTGAAAATGGGAGCTACCTAGCCCCATCTTCCACCTACTGGTAATTTCCATAAGGAAAGGGACTGCCTGAAGATCACATATAATGACTTGGCTAGGATTTCTTATAGCTCCATTAATACTCTGGTTGATGTTCCATCAAGTTCTGGAGATTTGTTTGGATTTATCTTGGAGAGTTTATTGACTACATCTACCCATGAAGGTATCCAGCTTGTTCTTTATAATATCTTGTGAGTACAGAAGAGAAACATTTATTTAGGTCATTTGCTTGTCTGTGAGACCTCCAGCATTTCAATTTAGATTGTGAGTAATTATAGAAAGCCTTTGGGTTTTCTTACTCTCCTTTGCTATTTATTATCCCTCATTTTGTCCTTTACAACACTCCTACTTCATCTGATTTCTCATTTTGGTGTATATTATATAATCTTGTCCTCTTCTGATGCATTGCCAGATGGAAAAAGGAGCATTCTTCCATCTTCTCTCTATCCTTTGCTGTCATCTAGATTGGTGCTATTTTATTTTCTAACTGAAATCTTGATTTGGAAATGTGTTTCTCAATAAAATACTTTATATGTTTATGAAATGGTGCCACTTTACTTCAATACTTGACTCAGCTTCAGGGGTCTAAGTCATTTGTCCTTGTCACATATGAACATGGTTCAGTAAACTTACAAATACAAATCATACAATATCTTATATACTAATATAATGATTTCAATAATAAATGACAATCATTCTGATTCATTTATTGATTATTATTGATTTATTTTGATTAAAATAATATTCGGATTGGGAGTTTTTTTACACATGTTATTAAAACCATTAATTAACGGTTATAATTAACACTGACTTGTAAAAAACTCAATTTAAGTCAAATGTTGCTATAAAATAGTAAAATGATAACAATATAACAACATCTACTACAATATGACTGTAATACATACAATATATAATATAGCAATTAAGTTAACAGACTAACCCACATTATGATAACCCAATATCCAGTCTAGTTGACCCCTTCACTAACTACATTACTATATCTGACATGTGGGTAATTACTACTTGTATATACGGTAGATAATCTACTAGTCTCAGAATAACCCTTTATCCAATGTTGACACATACATGTATTGTAATGTTTTTAAGATGTGACTTCATTACCCAGGTGACATATCATTTTAAAATGTAACTTCATTTTGCCTCAGTACAGAAAGCCAATCTGAATTTAATCTGAAGCAGTGTTACACTTTCTCATGATCATAATGTTATATCACACTGATACATACCTGTCTGTTGGCTTAACTTATAGAAAAGATTGAACTAATACTGTGATTATTATTTGATATCCAACCTTTAGTAATGTATAAAGGTGGAAGGCAACAGAATTCCATAAGGGAACAATATTTACATGTTGCCATTGGAAATAAGAAATAGGCAAAGTGTAAAAAGTGTGGTCATCAACAATAATAATAATGCTGCCAGACTGCAAGTCCACTACACAAAATGTTCAATGGATTCAGTTTCATCAGCTGAGCGAATAATTTCTAACTTTGGAAATATTCACACTAAATTGTGCAATCTTGTAGGCAACAATAAAGCTTTTAAGCTGGTATTCTGCTATAAGATTCTCAGAGGCAGAGTTTGTTGAATTAGACTATTAACTGTTCAGATAGACAATATTCACTTCATGTCCAGAAGAACGATAAATGTCATTATTTTACTATATTCCTAGTATTCATGTAGAATTTCATGTGTCAAATATTAAGTAGTGTTTTACTAAAGATTCATGTAGATGAAAGACACTATCAGATAAATGTGTTGAACAACATCCATTAAGACTAGTATAATTGGCTTATAGTTATAATGAATGAGTTTTTTTACAGTTTGTTACAGTTTTAATGGTTATTAACAGTTTTTTACAATGTAATGTAAACATAATATTTTTACAGTAAAAAACCCAACCCTGATAGACAGCTGTAGCATATATTTGTAAATATTTTACTTATTTTTTAATGGGATGTGCTTCTTTTATATGTGTCATACAAAATGATTTACAATACTACCTAATCCAGTAGACACTCAAATAGCAGAGTAGATACAGCTCATCTCTACAAATCTCTAGCTCAAGGTTTCAATGCTGTGTTTGTGGAATGTTTTTTTGTAAGGAATCACCACTGGACTTTATGTACTAGATGTAATTTAACACTGACAGTCTGAGGGTAACCAAAATTCTCACCCCCTTCACTGGCCAATCCAATAAAACAATCATAATTAATGCCAGTTATATATTTCTTTAATACACATCAGTGTATTTCTTGAACTTTTTGAAGCTTATAATTATTTAAGTTTGTTTAAAGAAATCATCATCTGTTAATGAAGAACTTTATTTTCTTATTTTGGTTTCTTCCAAATTTTAACATATAGAGAACTAAGAATAGCTCATTCATATATTTTATGCATTAAATTTAAAAAAAATATAATATAATATTTAATATGATTATTTAAACAACAGGTATAGGTATAAATACATTACAGTAAGCAGAATTGTAAAAGTTGATGGTAAAAATGAGCTAGCATTTGATTATGGTTATTAAATATCTTTGATTTATAATGTTTTACAGTAATTCTATAATAAGTTCATTGTCCAGATGATGTTTTTATTTTGAATGTTTTCAACTGATCAACCAGTTAAATCTTTGGATAAAAGAATACAATACTAATAGGAATTATTAAGAAATAGAAATACTTCACAGCAAGTAGAGTGCTAAAACTCGTAGCAATAACAAAGATGGGTTCAAACATGGTATATATTTTTGGTTATTTAATATTTAGATTTAGAATTTTTTTAATGTTTACAGATCATTCAAGAATGTAGAGAGGTATCATTATCATTATTTAACAGCAAGATAATTAACCTTTTTATTGTGTGTTCACATTGTGTAAATATTAAGACATTTATAGTACCAATAGTTCTAGAAAAAACACTTTGCCTTTCAATATTTTTAACAGCTCAACAATTACCTCATCTTGATATTAACATGATTCTGTAAACACCACATTTCTGCCATTTATATTTAAATATTTCATTTAGGACTTTATAACATGACAAATATAATACTGAGAAATACATCATTATTAATGTGAAGAGTGAGAGGTTCCGACATAGTCTTAAAAATGGCATCTAATCTTTATGACAAATTGGTCTGTACTGTAAGAAGATATATTTTTTATAATATGTGATGTAACATATTATATAATATAATATAATCATATTTAAAGTTCATATTTAATAGGAGATAAATATTACACTAGTTTATGATAATTAAGATTAAACAGCAATTATTTGTATCTGTTATGTAAAGTGACAGATATTGTTGTCATTAGCTCATTTTTTACATACAAATTATGTTTAATGTAAAACATTTGGATTATGAAATATATTTGATCTGCAGCACTAATATTCCAGCAGTTTATATGTGGTGTATATTAAATTGTCTCCTTATTTCGTCTGCGTATTAATTTAATTGTCTCAACTAACTACAATTATACATCTGCCCATATATATATATATGTGTGTGTGATGTGTTTGCTAATAGTCCAAAATTGTGACTTCTTACATGACTAGTTATTCCTAGTTATCATACATACTACACAAAATCAGAGAAGATTTACTCAAGGAGTCTATTATCAGTAGTAGTCTTCATCTCGAAAGATATTCATATCTGCTGAATTTTTTTTCTAGGACAGACATGTTTCTTCCTAGTTTCTCTGAGAGTAGAAGATAAAAACCTTTCTCTTGTAGAAAGTCAGCCATATTTTATATTTTCCTTTTTATAAATTTGTTTCTTTATTCTAGGATTATTATGAGCAATCTTTATGGAGGTAGTTCTTTATCCAAAGAAGACTTAACGAAAGAGAAACGATAAAGTGAATTTGCTTTTTACCTACTGGCTGTTAGTATGGGCATGTTTAAATGTGTTTAGTGGATCCAGGCTTCATTCCAGAATTCACAAAACAGGATTTAAGGGCAGGGTCTACTGCTCCAGTGTAACAGAAGTGGAAGTGTCCATGGAACATGCACACTACTAGACCGAGAATACCTAACGCACAGACGTAGTGTACTCCTGGAAAACATCCTGTTGTTGCCATAGTAACCATAGAGAAGAGAGAGATATAGAGTGAAGTTGTTTGCGTGAATGTATGTGTTCAGTGTATGGCTTGATCCAGATAACAAGAAGAAAACTATGTTTAGTTCATTGAAATTGGCCAGTCAGCGTGAACATAGTGGAGTTTAGTAGACCTATGTTTATAAACCAATTATTATAACACATAAATCTAACTGGCCTGATTGTGTACTGCTTCAGCAAATACGACTATTGGTCACATGACATAGCAGATCTGATATTGTTACTAGGAAGATTTGCTATCAGTAATATACATGGATATATAAGGATCATCCATCAGGTAAGTTGAAAATAGTATTGTCATCAACGACCGACTTTAGATCAATTGTTATTTACTGTTTTATGTAAAATAGATTGTATTTTGTAAATAAACAATAGCTGTCATGTTATGCAGAGTACACGTGTGTGTGTGTGTGTGTGTGTGTGTGTGTGTGTGTGGGGGGGGGTAAAAAATAACCTGTATTTACTCCTACAACATACATGTCATGTGTGAGTGAGTGTTTTATGCCTGTACGTGTCTGAAGACACATTCTCACATAATTTAGTACAGTCCCACGCTAACCTTTATGTGTACACAGAATATTGTGAGTTATAATCAAGTATGTGGTACACGTGGGCGTATTATTTATTTAAAAATTATTATAAGGCTCGCAGATGTGGATAGTGTTTAGTACAGTGTAGATTAAATTTGCTATCTCTAGATTGAGTTGGCTCAAGAATGTCTACAGTAGAGAGGTCATTTAGGGGTCATAATGTAGGGCACTCTGGTACCATGGACATGGCTGTTACTCTAGGGTACTGTTACTATGTTAGTGTTACCGGAGATGGAGAAACTAGTTGTTTATGTGACAGAGTATTGTTTTATTGTTACTTTGTATAACTTTCACCACTTAGACTCTTAGTCAGTGATACTACTGATAGGTTGTTTATTTTCAGGATAACTTCAGTAGAGGTATACATTTTCCACATTGTAATGATTGTATGACTGTACTATAATCTGGAACTATTGTTAAATCTATATAAGTTATGTTATCACTTGTAACGTGGACTGTCTATCATGTGACTATGGTAATATGGATCATCCATCACGTGACCACTGGTAACATGGACTGTCTATCACGTAACAACTGGTAACATGGACTGTCTATCACGTAACAACTGGTAACATGGACTGTCTATCAAATGACCACTGATAACATAGACTGTCTATCATGTGACCACTGGTAACATTGATTGGCTGTATGGCAACCTGGTAACATGTACTGCCACATGACCATTGAAACGTAGGCTGTCTGTGATGTGACCACTGAGCCAGTACATTATACATCAGTTTTCTTTCACAAACATCACCTTTTATTCAGCTTACATTTTATCTTAATTAATACTCCAAAATCTCGTTATATACTAATGTAAACATTCTACTAATATTTACTGTTTACTACAATATAATACCTGAACGTTTTAAACGTTTTAATTAATGTGGAATTTACAAAGTAGATTCTGAATGAGCTATTTATTATTTGTATTTTTTAAAGTATTTTTAGTTTGTTTTAGAATAGTTAAAGGCAAACCACCAGATATACTGATTGTCCTTAATACTCAGACAACATTCATCAGATTAAACTGTAGTCTTATCTTGCTGAGATTGTATCCACAGAGTTACAGAGAAGACTCAACCAAAAATGTGAAACTCTACCTTTCAGCTATCTTCAAAATATATTCAGATTGCTAACTGTTATATTGAAATAGTTAGATTTCAAACTCACTCATTATCATTCAGTTTAGTTTTGTGTACCATTCTACAGTGGGAGGAAATAAATTTTAAAATTGATGTAACACACACACGCTAACAAATATTAAATTAATATATTCTGGAAATAGATTATTCTTAATTGTTTACACTAGATAAATGCAGTCTGTGCTGAAGTTAAGTACTTATAATATCGTTATGATGACATATAAAACAAGATTCCACATTGATAACTTTACATTATTAAATGTCACTGAATCTATTTTGAATGGTAATACTCAAGAAATTATTCTATTTACTTTACTCACATTTTCTTGCCATTAACTAAAATTCAGTAACACAGTGTTGGTAATGAAAGCTTCTTGGTGTATGTGTGTGTGTGTGTGACGTTTTTTATATATCCTAGTTCTCAAAGTAAATTTTTGATATATGATGTAATTTATAGGGAAGAGGAAGATAGATTATTAAGAATTTGTGTTTTTAATGGTCCATACATCATTACATGTGATAATTGTTTTCAACACTAATTCTACAGGAACATTAAAACTAATATTAGTAATAAGGAATCAATTTTAAACCTGATGTCAGTGGAACAGTAATTTATTGTTCTACTTTATTTTTATTCTTGGGAACCATTTTCTGAAATTATATTTGACCTTTCTTGGCAATAATGTTATATTTTTGTATGACGTGATTAGTTTTATATTTTATGACTAATGTTTTGTTGTTGTTGTTGTTGTTGTTGTTAATTAAAAACAACAGCAAATCAATAATAAACTCAATGTGTTAATTTTACTCGGTGTCTGTTCTAATTATGTCTGTCTGCGTGATGGCACCATTATCTATTTGTAATTAATGTAAATATTACTTCAGATGAATGGATTAACTTTGAAATGATGTAATAGTTATTGGTTTATGATATAAGTTATAAAATTGGAATAAAGTCCTATTTACTGATTGAAGTTCTGCCTGTATATTATTTACTGATGGAGGTTTTTTAGTTTTATTCAAATCATTTAAACTGGAGATAAGGAAATGTTTTGAAACTCTGACTCAGACTTATCATTGTCATTGTCCAGGATCTAGTTGGTGATTCAGTATCCAGGGTTGATATTTTTTTCCTTTTGTTGAGAATCTATGTCTTTGTTGTGTCTGAAGTCTATATATTGACTAACATTTTGTGACAGCCTTATATAATATACAAAGAATATTATAAAGTAACAAATCCAGGACCGTCCTCAGTTACAAGTGTGATCCAATAGAGACTGAATGATGTGAACTTGGGTCAGTTAAGGCTCCTAGAAAAAATAAGTAAATAGGCACATATACATACACACTGACTCATGCAAAACATGCTGACACACATACTGACACACATAAAACATGCTGACACATACAACACACACATACTGACACACATAAAATATGTACACAACAGGCACACGGTAATATTAATACATTTGGAGAGCATCATATAATTAGCATATTTATGTCGATGTAATTTATTTTAAACTAAATTGTTGAGTCATAATTGCTGCTAATTAATGATTGTCATATCTTATGGTAATTACTGATATGACCAATTAGAATCATTAATATTTTATTTAGAAAACATACACAGAAGGCATTAAGTCGTATTTTATTCCAAAAATAATGCTTCTTCACATTTATTTACAAAATCTAATTTAATATCAGTAATTATGTGGTTTTATACGTTATTTCGTTATATTTTTCGGTTTACTTTCTTTATAATCTAAATGTAAATGTTTTCTTTTAGTTTATCATATGATATTTATATATTTTTCATTTAAGGATGGGTATGGTAGGAGATTATTCAGGTACATCTAGCCCAACTCTGAACATACCTGTTGTTTATAAGATAGGTATATATGGCTGGAGAAAGAGATGTCTTTATATCTTTATGTTACTCATCATGGTCACAGTGATAGTAAACTTGGCTCTTACTGTCTGGATCCTTAAGGTTATGGATTTCTCTATAGTAAGTCACTTATCAGTATTACTTGACTACATTATACTAATGTTGTTTTAATTATTAATATAGGTGTTAATAACTGAATACCTATATATATTTTGATAAATGATATGGTAAAATGATATATAATTGTTATAATAATATATTAATAAAGTGAAAGAATATTATACGCTCACAGAAAACATCACACTGAACAATCCATTTATAAATATATCCCTCAGGAGAATACTTCTAGTATTATATATATATATATATATATATATATATACAACTTTTATCCATAGGCTTCAGTCCAGTTCAAATAGTATTATTATGAATGTTGTTTTACACACTAGCAAATGATATTCTATGATCAGTATATCATCTGTTTTAATTATGGTTATGCCCCACTCATATCCTGTTTAAAAAAATTGATGTTATGTAAAAATGAGCTCTGCCTGATGTTGTACATAATTTCATTTTTGTACTGTGATAACTAGTTCCTTGTATTGTATTACTATGGACTGAGAGTCTGAAATAAAGATTTATTACTTATTTTATATATATATATATATATATATATATATATATACAATATTAAGAGGCAAACATGGCGTCATTTCCATTTTGTCAATTCCAATTCCACTCAATTCCGTTTGGTCAATTCCAATTCCACATTAAATTTATCAATTCCAATTCTGTTTTTACTGACTCTTTTATTGCCTAATACTTTTTACCATGAGTAGATACTCCAAGTACCTACTCCAAGTACCTACTTGGAATACCTACTCAGAGTAGTTTATATTCCAAGTAGGATTGTCATGGAAGAAATATTTCTTTATTAAAAAATTAATGTGAATAAAAAGCAATATCTCTATATAGATTGCAGTTATGCTATGTGGTGGTGTCACAGTGTTGTTGGCGGAGCCTATGGTATCCAGACCATTTTAATTGGTTAAATGCTCACATGGGGTGCCACACTCTGTGCATATCTGATATATATATATATATATATATATATATATAAGGAACCAAAGTTCTGGATCAATAGACTGATTCAATTACCCCTGGTGCCATCATGCGGCTGAATTTCACACTATGGTCTCGGGTTAGAAGTCTAAGAATCACTGTGTTACATGGCGATTTACCCTTATAGTGGCTGATAAATATCTTACTGAATAGCTGTATATAGGCTATTTACCAGCTATATTTGGATTTTATTTATAGTCCATTAAGGGTATGTCATCTCCAGATCATAATTTTGCATTTAATAGGAATGGCATAGACTTTGTCAAATAGATATATGCCACTAAACTAAGTAACGTTCAGCGCGATTTGCATGGCTGTCATGGTCTGGCCTATCTATTTTAGACATATTTTAGTAGAACCTTTACCATCTGACTTGACTAGATGAATGTATAAAATCAGTGATCACATAGATTTTAATTCAATGGATGATTCCTATTACTGTAACATTGGTATTTAACTGAATCGTGTTTTGAAATTGAAAGGTTTTATTTTCTGAATCAGCCATTTGTGCAATGTTTACACCATGTAAATGTCAAGGGTGTTAATACTCTAATGTAATGACATTTTTAAAATTAATAATATACAGGTGATATGTATATGATTGGTTCCCAGGTACAAGTAAAAATTATATTTCCAAAACTTGCAAATTGCCCTTTATATCTACATTAAATATGAAAAAATCTTCATTAAAATCAATTTACATTCAACTAAAAGTTTAATTTTAAAATCATTGATTTAATCCATTGAAACCTATGCAAAAATACCCTACGAGTCAACATGAATAATGAAGGCTTAGTTGTGTCATTCATCTGGAAAGATCGGTCTGCTCAATCATTGCGTTATATCCCGATAAATATTGTGTTAAATCCTTTGGAAAGACACAATCATTCAGCTGAAATACTAGTCTCAGTCTCTGTGTAATATGAAATAATTTTCTGAAAGATTTCCGGTATTGACCGTTAGTGAAAGGTTATCATCCCATATTAACAGTGGATGTCATAGCTGTTTCTCATCCGAAACTGCAGTTGGTAACAGATGCAACGCATTTCCTGGATCGGTCTATTTAGTTCCAGTATATTGGTAACACCACATATAAGTGTTAACGTGGTAAAAATGGTAAATTAATTAGTGGATTTAATATTTTTGTAGGAAACTTCAATTCCAATTCAAAATTTCTCAATTCCAATTCAAAAGTTTCCAATTCCATTAAAAAATATAAATCAATTCTAATTCCAGAATTGACCATCATTTCCAATTCTGGAAATGAATTGACCCCATTCCATGTCTGTTAAGAGGAATCATTTCTTACGTTACCATTCAATGTCCATGATTAATATTAATAGATATCTTATTCCAAAGATTGATCTGTGGTTTGTAAATAACACTGACCCTTGGGTATATTGAAGTGAGGAGGGAGGATACTTGTTTTATTGTCATCTGTCAGTTGGAGTTTTTTCCAAGTGATGGTTCTGGTGGGAAGCTTATATTAGTCACATTCAAAAATATCTGTTTAGTCCAAACAAGTCTGATCATTAAGATGGTCCACATTGGGGGGGGGGGGAGTCCCGTGGGATAGTGTTATCATAGGTGCTACACCCTCCCAGACATGATCCTGTTTCTTCTTATGTTTACCTTCCAGTGGGGAAATATTCAAAGATGGGGATAAATACTGTTTTACACTAACAAGTCAAAATTATCTGCCCAAGTATTACCCCCAAAAATGTAAAAAAGATGGATTTTCAAAACTCTAGGTTTATACAGTAGCTGTTTTAATACAATAGCATTTATAATAATATTGAAAGTATGGACAGTTCTGTTGTTAGAAATAGTGGTAACATCATTAATAGTTGTCAAAGTAATATATAGTTCTATAAATATATATTATATTTATACAGCATGGGATGGGTCATCTCCGTATAGAGAGCAATGGTATACGTGTAGAAGGTGATTCAGAATTCTTGAGGGGACTTTATGCTTCTAGTATTAGATCACAAAAGGTACGTATGACAGTGTATATACTTGTATATGTTTTGTTTGTTTTATGTATTTTAGTTGTTTAGTTTTTATGTAAATTTGTTTATATCACTTTAGACTTTCCTAGTTTTACTTTGAGGTTGTTTATCGTATTAATGATCACAGACTCTTGCTGCACCATATTAATTATTATTGTTATTCAATATCATAAATAATAATGATAAATAATTTACAAATATTTTTAATGCTGATCAACTGATGTTAGTCTCACTCTGATTATCATTTAATCAACAATTGATGCTAAAAGTTTTGTAAAGTTTTACTGTATTTTATCATGATATTTAATTAGGTAAATCCTTTGTAAGTGAAATATGATAATCCGTCCTTGATTTGAATTACAGTATATATTAAAAACTGTAAATCTTGTAATAATGGCAATACTAATATATAATAACACATAAGATCTTCATCATCTTTAATAAGATTATTAATGTATTAATATTTTATTTATATCTTTGCACCAAATCAAGATATCTTGTAATGAAGGATTTTCCTAATTTTCTAATATTTCATTATATTTTGTTACAATCATCAGTATTAATGTATTTATACATTTATAAAATATCTTATTTAACAGTAGAGTTATTAATTATTTTGAATGTTTCATGTTATTTTCTAGGGTGCATCACTGTCTATCCAGTCGGCTCAAAATATCACATTGAATGCACGTGACAAAAATGGAAAACTTACTAATAGACTTGTATTAGGTTTGTTATTGTAATTATATTACCTATTAATTAATTAGTATCATAATCAAGCCATATTTATGTATTTGTTTTCAAGTTGTTGATAATGTTGTTGAGTTATTTTGTCTCAGTGTTGGTAGCATCTGTGACACTTGGCTAAGGAATGATTCCCCAAAGAAACAAATCCCACAAACAGTTATGATCCAGAGTCAAATCTATTATACAAAAATAATAAGCAAAATCCATTGGAACCACAATGACACTTATATTCTCATGGTGTATTTATTTATTTTCAAGAATTATGACACAGTAAATGACCAGATAATTTTGATGTTTGTTAATTACAAACATTATAAAGAAATAAATAAATACACCATGAGATTATAAGTGTCATTGTGGTTCCAATGGATTTTGCTTATTATTTTTGTTACATAAAACAATCTAAAAATGTGTGACACAGACTACCAGTATATCACTGACTCGATACTCCAACATTGACATTTATCCAACATATTATCATGTGACAAACCTTGTCAGATTAACAGATTCTCACTGTATATGTAATCTTTCACCTATTAAGTCTGTAAGATGTCAAATGTTATAATGGGAATCAAACCTAGAATCCTCAATTAATGTGTCATATATCTTATCCTGAGATGACTCAAGATATACATACTATATGTCACTTTGTCCATCAGATTAACTCATAATCTGCTCATTGGAAAGATCACACATCTGTGTTTGTGATTAGCCATGAATGATTATGATTGGCTATGAGATAGCCACAGGCAATGGAATCATTGTGTCTGGGTGTGTATGGTCGAGAATGATTGTAATTGGTTATGATATAGCAATTATCGAGTGTGGGCAGGTTAATTAACTTTTACTGACAACATGTCGGTGTGTCTTGCATGACTGAACCAGCAGAAATATTTGGCAACATTTTCATCTTGTCGGATTATCAAGGTCATTTTACATTGAAATGTCACATTCTGTTGGCAAAACGAAATGTTGGAGTTGGAATGCGGAACGCAAGTTTGCTGGATTACAGATTCATTTATAATGGAGCTAGATCTGTCACAGACAATAATGTGTTGAAAGGTGGATTTTCTGGATAAATGATGTCTGGATTAATGGATTCTGACTGTGTGTGTGTGTGTATATATATATATATATATATATATATATATATATATATATATATATCTTTTATGAGACAAAAGAATACAATCCTACAGTGAATTGTTTGAGATTCGTACCTCAGAAGGTGATCTGCTATTCTCAGCTGATAAGGACAAAGTTCAGCTTGGATCTTCCACTATTAATGTTGCAGGACCTCGTGGTGCTACATTTCAGGGTTCAGTCCAAACTCCTGTCATCAGATCAAAGACTGGTAGTCTCAGGTAGATGTTTCTCATCTTATAGGAAATACTATTTACTTGAATTGTAGATAAATTTAAACTAAATCTTTTTTAAGATATTTTTTCTGTCTGCCATTCTCATACACACACACATATACACAGACAGAATTGTCAAGGTATTGATATTTCTTAATTATGATAACTGTATATACATGATATTAACATCTTTCTCAGGTTAGAATCACCAACACGTAGCTTAGATTTGTCAGCTCCAGAAGGTGTTACTGTCCAGGCAGAACAGGGACCAGTAAGAATCAACAGTGGATCTGCAGATATTAAAATAGAATCATACAACCAGGTAATATTACTGAGAACTTTTAACTATAAAAATAAATAAATAAAAACAGTTTCAGGGAAGGCCACAGAACAATGATTTAATCTTCTATGTAGTTATTACCCTTACTTTAATATTTTAATGTGAAATGTATCACTTATTCACTGTGTTTTGATTTGTAATACTCATGTTAACCACCAGGTGTCACTAGAGGCTAAGAGCATCAGACTAAAGTCTTTGTCTGTGAGTGAACCAACCATTGTAGATAGTCCATTCCAGGAGGTGTATCAGTTATGTATTTGTGCTCAGAGTGGGAAACTTTTCTTGTCTCCAGCACAAGGCAACTGTCAGGCAACTGGAACAATTTGTAACTAGGCCAAGGCCATTCATTTATTGTATTATTTTTGGGGTAGTTCAGAGGTTTAGCTTCACTAATAACGAATATGTTTAAATGTAGAGCATAATGTGACGGTAAAAATAAGTTATTTCATCCATAATGTGTCATGTATTTATATATTTTAAGTAATAAAAATGTTGAATATATTATAGTATATTTTCATGATTATTTATATCATCTTTTTATTCATGTGTGTATTCTTACTAATTTAGAAATCATCAGATTTACATTTGTATTCATTTAACTCCTCAACTGGTGCTATTTAATTTAAATCAGCCAACAGTAGATTTAATCATGTTGTGGTGTTTTAGCAATTTATTTTAGTTGTTATTGGTTTTCATTAAATGTTGAAAAATAAATTTCTTTGGTGCTGCGTTCTCATATAAGAGTATATCATGATGTTATATTAAATAGAGTGACATTGATTGATTTTATGATATTAACATTGTTTGTTAAAAAGTGTCTTATTTTACTCATCAGAGGTTCACCTTTCACATACACACAAACAAACAAACACAATTGATAATGTTAACTAAACATCAAGAACAAACATCATTATTATTAGTAATGTCAGTCATTTGATATTTAGTATTTATCATATTATCTTTTAATATAGATTATTTTATTTTGTTTTATTATGCCTCAGTAGTTTATTTATTGGTTAGTGAGTTAGTGTTGTCTTTAACATTAGGTCTGATATCAGTTGGAACACGTAGCTGAGGATTATCATTTAATATATTAGGATTATTAGACTTTTGATCAGAAATAGAAGATAATTACATCAACTTGTACTGAAAAAACTGTACAGTTTATTTACCTAACAACAGAATATTATTTGTTATCAGTAAAAAAATGTACAAAATGTGATGTTACTATTTATTAATGTATCATTAAACAAATACATAAACATATACAAGATTGATATACAGTATGTTAGCACCTTATACACATGATGAGTATTAATACATGAAATTCAAAATATAGAAGTTGATCAGTAAATGAACTAAAAATATGTCTTCCAGTAAAGTAAACATTCAACTTATTTATTTTTTATTTTTAAGAAAATATTGTGGTTTAAACCATATTTGTTTTATAGTCCAGAAATACTATATCATTTGATTTGTATTAGAGTAAACATCACTGAGATTGTTCGTCTTTACAAAATAAGTCATTTAGAATTGTATCCACCATTCAGTACTGGGGAGGGGGGGAGTTATTGTTTGATTACTATATTTGAGGAAACAACACTGTTTATATATTTTTTGTTGTTTTATATATATGATGTTCCTCAACCAGTCTACTAAAAGGTGTTTGAAAACAGCATTTGTATAATTAATTTTCATATTTGAAATGTGGGAAATTTGTAGTTAATGATATTTGGCAGATTCACTCTTCATAATAAGACTGTGAATGATTAAAACTAGAATATACAAGTTTCCTTTGTTGTAATTACTATTAAGAACCTTTGAGTGATGTTACTCAATCATTATAAGAACCTTTGAGTGGTGTTACTCAATCATTGTAAGAACCTTTGAGTGGTGTTACTCAGTCATTGTTCCTAGTTTTATTTTATTCTGACTGTGTCTGTTA
Organism: Paralvinella palmiformis; assembly: GCA_025642065.1. Taxonomy (NCBI): domain Eukaryota; kingdom Metazoa; phylum Annelida; class Polychaeta; order Terebellida; family Alvinellidae; genus Paralvinella; species Paralvinella palmiformis. The sequence goes on from JAODUP010000402.1 coordinate 270,263, forward strand.
ATATTCTATATACATCAACTATATATAGAGAGAGATTCTGTAGTCTATAATATATCAATTAATTATGTCTATTTAATATATTATGTTTATCAGCACTTTCACTTGAACAGATTGATATTTAGCAGTCACTACTCACCTGTACAGGTATCACACTGTTACATTATTATCCCTCATTACACTGATGATTGTTATTATCTGTCATTACATTGATGATTGTTTTTATAACAATTACTGTTTTGGTGTTATTGTTATTGGTATGTTGTTGTATTGAATAACATGTTATTTCCTATAGTCAATCATGATATAAATTATGATCATCATAATAACACTCTGTCTGCATAACATGTTATTATCAGAACAATCTTCTTGCTCATCTGATCTTATTCATGTCTACATATAATTATTTGTTATAAATTATTTACTGCAACACAAAACCGAATTTGTTTTAAACTTTTAAGAACAATGTCTCCAGAAATCCATATTTCACATGTTTCTGGTCAATCTAGAGTTGTTTAGCAAACTGGAAAATCCCAGAAAAACTTATTACAACGTAGTATTTAAGTCCAAGGTCATGTTGTACAAAGAGATATTCATTAGAATAACACCTGTTATCTACCTAGCCGATGATCACATGTTATCTACCTAGCCGATGATCACATGTTATCTACCTAGCCGATGATCACATGTTATCTACCTAGCCGATGATCACATGTTATCTACCTAGCCGATGATCACATGTTATCTACCTAGCTGATGATCACATGTTATCTAACTTATTATCTCTTCAGTGTGTGATCTTATTGGCTGAGTGAGTATAAGGTTATAAAATGTATTCATGCATTAATGTCACACAATGTCACCTTATTATAAACTAGCCTAGTTCTAAACCTTAAACTACAGGTATTATGTGATCTAATTGGCCAAATAGTAATATTTATGATGGATTTGACCTGCTGATAATAATTAATATTGTAATACTTTGTATCTAGATTGTGATAATCAAGTGTCTTAGTGATGTTCTCTATGTGATAAACAAACTAGAAAACATTAATTATCATCATCCTTTAACCAAATGTTTTTTGGTTAATAATTCATGTGTCATCATCATATTCTGATAAAATTGATTGAAGTTACTTCATCATTTTCTTATCCTAAGCTACTTCCTGTTAGTGTAAGGTCAGTCATATCCCTGAGGTCAAGCAGTAGTTTCCATAGTGATATAAAGAAAGTGATTACGTTTATGGGTACAGTTTCTAATGGTCAGTTATTACTAATAGATGTTAGGCTCATTTTCCATCTTTTTGAATTAATATTGATTCTAGATATTGTGGGCCACAATGTATCCATGATTGATCTAGAATGTTTTGTTTTCATTGAATGTCATTTATTGGTGATTAATTCTATGATAGAAACATAATCGTGTCATTGTTCAGTTAGCTGATAGGCTGTGACAATATCTTGAAGTGAACATTGCCCTAGAAATACTAAGCTAGAACATATGAGGGGGGGATCAATGATGTACCATAAAAACGTCAATAATCGATTATACATTATTAAATACGATATCATTTTTCGCACATATCTTGATTTATTTATTACCTTTAAATATTGTATACTTCGTCCTGGAAAATAGTAATTTTGTCCTGGAAATGTCCCGGAAAATAACATTTCCTTGGCTGTGGGAACTATGATGTTATGATATACTAGCTAAATAAACAAACATTAACAATTACAAACTAGCTTTTGACCAAACATTATAAAACTAGTGTCATTCAGTACATAATTAATATTATTAATTAGGAAATGATATAAACGTTTTTATAAATGTATGACTGAAATGTAATTAATTTTTAACAGAGCACACTCAGAGTTAAGGAAACACTCTGTGATGTCACAGAGATAATGATATAATGTTAACATCAATCAGAAGTTATTACTTTAGTAAACGATTTCAAGTTGTTTAAATAACCAGAATAAATGAAACATTCCACAAGAGCAGGTACTACTAGGAGTTGAACTCCTGCCAACAGAACAATGCATAAATTTAAAAATCATATTAATTAATTATATTTAATAAAATAAGGTTGTACACAATTTTCAAATAATTTTAATAAATACAAGCTTAAATTTGGGATTTAAATCTGCTAACCTTATAAAAAATATGACAAGCTGAAACTATAATAACCAAACTGGAAAAGTGTGTGTAGCCATTACACTTGATTTTATCATTTATAAATTCATGCTCGCACACAAGATAAATTAATTATAATTTAATCCTATATTATAATATATTTGTGACTTACTTCTGTAAAGTTAAAACTGCTCGTGTGAGCTTATTATTTATGTTATGAGTTATATTATATCTGAGATCAATTACTAGTCATAATTTATGGATTGTTGTGACGACAAATAATCAACCAGGAGGATGGACCATGATCAATAATCTTGTAGATAAATAAAAATTATACTCTGTTATGTGGTGTTTTAATGGCCCAATAATAATTAATATCCATATCATAATTACTATTGTTATTGTTAGTATTTCTGTTTTATGTTTATTGTAGATTCACTGGTTATGTAATCTCTAATAATAATGAATGATGAAACATCCCTCCAGTCAGTGGAGAACTATGATCCCAGTTTTCCACTAAATACGTCCGACAAGCATGTGTGTGTGTGTTCATAGATGTGTATGTGTAAACATTCAGGTAAAGGTTCGAATCCCAGTGTTATCTGTGAACAAAATATTCTACATAATTAAAATAATCAAAGTGGAGGTTTTATGTAAATTAAGACAATTACAATCATCTACTTAGAATAAACGTCAAAATAATATCAGATTTGTTTTTAGATTTTCTCGATTATATCATTTCTATTATAGAGTTTATGTATTGTATTAAAAGAACTAATTGAGATTTTTTAAATACCACAGATATTCTATTAGATGCTATTTGTACACTTTAATATATTTTATAAATCTTGTCAAACCATTTGGCCTTATTGTCACTTATATTGTAGCTGTCATAATTTATCAATTGTCACTATTACGACCAATTACGGGGTAATTAAACGATATAGAGTCCATCTTGTCTTGACAAATACACTTCATATCTTTATCAAACCTAATATAAACACCATCTTTTGTTCTCTCCTTCCCTTCCACCATCAGCTACGAATGGCGATCACGTGGTCGTTCTATCAATCTACACACATTTTACCTGTGTTACCTGGCAGTTTGTTCAATATTAATAATTCATCTGTCTAAGTTGTCCTTAAAACCTTCGGTTTTTCGGCTATATTATTGCTTCTCTGGTGATTGATTTTGACGTCATAAATCTATCCACTATAATGACCTATAGACAGATGACTTGACCTTGATCTCACTATCAATGGTTCTACTGTCCTGTGTATCTTGGATTGAGCCATATTATAATACCTTCAATCGATATGTTTGGATACCATCCCATCACTTGGCTATAGAGTCTCATATCAGTTCCCAACAGACAGTCTAGGGGCGTGTCTCCTCTGATGAAATGGATCTTCTGTTATGTGATAAGGTGTATGAAGCATGGCACATCTCTTGGCTCTTTGTTGTCTGTTATCGGGAGGGAGCCAAAGATTTATGATCACAAACCATAGAAAGGCCAACGAAGCTACTACACCCACCACTAGTCAGGAAGACACTAGATGACACGTAGACAACGCTCATTCTGGATCTTCTATTACAGTATACGTGTGATCCGGTACCAATTTATGTTGTTTGTTATCTCATTAGTGATGTATCTGCTATCAGGTCAAGGTGACATGTGTATAAGTGTATATACGTTGTTTACGTTGTTGGTAACTGTAGACCAATTCATAGCGATGGTGTTTACGTGAGTATTACTGATTTCGTCAATTTACACAAACTAACAGCAGCAGGGACAATCTCACCTGCGTCGCTTGTGGATCCTTACTCATGGTCAAAGACACCACCCCATTACATAGTCTTTATGTGGACAGCGGACACTATAAATGTCCTCTGTCTGGGCTTTGGATATATATTTAGCCTGAAGCGACTTGTTATCTCAGATTGGAAGCAATGATGTCTTGGCCATCAAATAAAAGACACTACACCGAACTATCTATATACAACATCAACCCCACTATCTACTTTATTGTAACACTAAAGGTAAGTTATATTTGTATGTTATTGTCATATTTCACATTTGTATGGGTGCCTAATTATTTCTTTTGGAAAGCGGATACTATGTTATTATAGATTATCACAGTTGTCGTGATCTGAATTGGACATGTTACTCCCAGACTGTAGATGATTAACATTTTAGAATTATATTGCATGGCGACTTAAGGACTCTCTCTCTCTCTCTCTCTCTCTCTCTCTCTCATACACACACACACACACACATACACACACACACACACACACACACACATACTCTCTCTCTCTTAGGTTCTCTCTCTCTCTCTCTCTCTCTCTCTCTCTCTCTCTATATATATATATATATATATATATATATATATAATGAGGCACCTCTGTGGTCTAATCGGTAACGCGTTGGACCACAGATCAGTACCACCTGAGTTCGAATCTCGGCGTGGGGATATCTGAAGGGTGTTTCATCTTTGACTTCCCTTCATTACCCTTGGAAGTCGCTAGCCCATTTAACCTACCATATGCACAAAGGGCTGTAAAACAATATATATATATATATATATATATATATATATATATATATATATATATATATATATAAAATTTATTTCGTAATTACATAGAATGCAATACATTTTATAGCTAAAGTATCAAACAAAGGGAAGACAGAAAACAAGATTACAAGAAAATTAATAAAACACAATTTATGCTAACCTAAGTACAACATATTAATGAAGGAATGTATATCATCATCATCAGATCGATATCAATATTCAGTATTCCATCTCTAACTAGACATAGTTCTTTAAGTGCAGAGCCATCTGTTTTACATTTATCATTACAATCATATAGTTTAATTAACTTAAATTCGCCATATTTCATTCAAACACTCTCCAGCTATATTTAATTTTTTACATAACTTCATTCTGTTAATTGTGACAGTTGTCATTGACATGTTATATAACATTGAGCATAGACGAGTACACTGGTTTTTACTATTACAAATAGAATGATAAAATGATGTAAATCTTCCGAACAATTCGTATTCTTTGCCAGAACATCCATATAAATGTACCAATAGTCGACAATGGGTTCTGGGGAGGGGGGGCATACGCCAGATCTTTCGCATACAATTCCTCCATGTTGCGTAAAATTTATTTACATCATTATCATCATCATCTCTCTCCATATATATATATATATATATATATATATATATATATATATATATAGTGTATTCCACAATATATTAAGTAGTAGATTTTAACAACTGAGTAAGTGGTTACTGAATCTGTAATGAATGAATATTATACAACATAATTATATAGTGTAATTTTATTTGTAATTGGTTGTTTACATATATTATAATTTAAGTTCAATTATAAAGCAATTTCACAGTTGATAAATAATTTTGTTGTTATAATATTTTATACTGGCAACAGTAAATGATTAGACAGTAGTTTAAATACTATATATATTCTGAGTTTGATGTTATTCTAACCAACATAATGTCATTCATATCAGGCAAAAGTAGATGTGCCAGCAAGTTGACCATGTAACTATAATTAATACAAACCCAAACATAATATCTGTGTTATATATATAATAATAATAATAATAATAATAATAATACGTCTTTTGTATAGCGTCATATTGAAGTAATTGTCCTATGGTATTTTATAGCTTGTATAATTAAAATAAATCACTACATGTGAAGTTGTACATAATCTAATTTTAGTACAACTACACATTGTGGATGTAACCTTATCATAATAACAACACACACGCACAGTTAAGTACTGACATGATTTCAGAAATATTCAATTCTATGAAGAGTATCTAGTTCATATAAAATATTAAAAGTTGACACTAAACCTTTTATTTGAAAACAACATATCACTTTAAAATAAAATAACTTCACCTGGATACAGAATTATTTATGGGATTTATTACAAATATGATATAATATTTGACACCCAATAATAAACATTTTGGTTACTTGTCAAAACAAGCTTCAGACCGATGAATATCCACAGTCCCTCCTTAGACAATGTATTTGTCATTCATAATCACATCAAATAAAATTGCTTTACATTCATGCATTAAATATTTATAAAACATAAATATATGTGAGTCAAATTGTTTGTTTTCTTGTTTGTTTATACTACACCAGGTGAAACAAAGAGTCCGTGGGCCCAATAAGCCACCCGTCATTTTCAAAATGGCGTCATTGAAATTAGCGAAATTACGTTTCTGCCTCTAACTCGGCTTCTAGGATAGATAGAGACGACATCTTGGTGTCTACACCCATATTTATGAAGATGAGGGATCCAATAATGACACTGATAAATCCTTATGACTCTTAATTAACTCAGAGTTCAAAAAGCGAAAATCACATATTCTGCTATATTTTAACTTTCAGTATAAGTAGATAATTGCTCAGTCATGATATATTTGGAATTCAAAATGGCTCCCAATATTGCCAAATTTCGTATTGTAATCAGTCATAACTAGATAATAACTCATTCCATTATGTGGCATTTAACATAAAAAAATCATCCAATAAAATATAACCTAAATGACAGAAGAAAAACTTAACTTGACTAGTAGTATAATGATAAGAAATAATATGATGATTATAGATAATATCGTCATCAGTTGACAATTTGTCATCTTCCACAGCTACATTGGGGTATATTTTAACAGTCTGTTAGTGATCGTTAGAGTTTGGACATCATTGTCCTGCTTGGGGACCTCTTCTAAATAAATATGATGTTATTAAAAATAACTATGACGGCTGCGTTAGATAAAATCAGCAATCCGAATTAATATGAAAATATAAATATTTCCAGGGCATAAATTATACGTTTTGAATTGCATTCTTTCTACATTTTAAAATTCCAAGCAACGAAAACTGATGATCCCGATAATTATTTGAATTTTATTGAATAGTTTGATACTACATTACTAGTGTATCAAAACTCCTCAAGGTGTCACCACTGATAATAACTAATATATCTTGTTTGGGTCAAAACCAAGGACGAAAATGTCCGATGTGACAGACTTTTTCGAGTTTTATCGCCGCGGATTTGATGAAATTGAATCACTTTTCCTCCTCAAGAACACGAGAGCAAAATACACTTAGTAGCTGGAGGTCAAACAAGCTACAGCTGGCGATTCTGCTGGCTGCCGGCACTTAGGGAACACACTGTGTGTATATATATATATATATATATATATATATATATATATATATATATATATATCTAATAAATGTTCGTATCTGTTTAAGTTCCTTATGGACTGTGTATATTTAAGGGTGGTGGGGTATTTACAAATTCTGCGGTTAATAGTATGTTAATTATATTATCTAAGATAAGAAACTCTGGTTGAAGAGGAGCATTAACTATCTGTTGTTTAAGTGAACCTCTCAGGTAACTGGGTTGTTTGTTATGTTCTAAATGAACTCCCATTTTTCTTTCTAGCCTGCCTCAACTTTAATAATTGAGTTAATGTAAGGTGAAGGGGGGGGGGGGTTCTTGTCATTTGATATATATCTGCTAATCTTTAAAATACGATCTTTCAAATTAATCTCACCTTGAAAAATTAACAATTAAATAAATGTTGTTGTTGTTGTTCTTGCTGCTGCTGCTGCTGCTGCTGCTGCTGCTGCTGCTGTTGTTATACTGATGATGAACTAAATGGGTCAAGTGATATCCAAAAATAATGAGGCCAGGTAAAAGTTTGAACACACACACATACACACACTATATATATATATATATATATATATATATATATATATATATATAGTCGCTACCAATTTGTTTTATGTTTAACTAAAGACAGTGATCTGTATGGATTTGGTAAATAATGAATTCATGCAAATATGCATAATCCATAGGCCATACACATAATCCATACAATAATCCATACACATAATTCATACACATAATCCGTATAAAAGAACCATGAACTGTGATATATAAAAGAAGATCCAGGTCTCTTCTGATTGGTTGCTGCCCACAGCAAGCCACAACTGCTGATTTCTTCTTACATCTTAACTCCGAACTCGCTCCAAACTGTGTATTATAGAGCAAGTTCTGGATCAAATAGATCCGGTTTACCTGGATAAGATGTTACTGAGTCTGACAACACAACACCTGGCTGAGTAATTGTTTATGACAGCTAAACTCGCATTATAAGTGGTAACTAGCGGAGATCCATGTGATTAATGTAGTCACTATTATCCAGAATGTTCCCAATCCAGATTGTGGCGAATGCGATGAATACTAGCAATAATAACATTGGGATAATAACATTGTGTATCAGCTAACATGGATCTGTTGTCAGGAATTCAGTGATACATAGAAGACAATGTTATCCCAAAAGTAAGTTTCTTTTTTGTGATCTTAATACCTTGTGTAAAACGTCAAGAAACCTAAGTACATTATATATATAAAATAATTATCTCTCTCTCTCTCTCTCTCGCACACATGCCCCCCCCCCCACCTCACCCCCCCCCCCCACACACACACATGCACAAACACACAAACACATCACACACACACTGTCGTTCAGATAGTACACCTACTTCTACAAAGTACAATTTGTTGATAACTAGTCAATTCAGAGAGCGTTGTCTTACGGTTATTATTATTATTATTATTATAGTAACTTGTTTGTTGTTGATTTGACTGTGTCTAATATCATTCATTGTTTACTAAGTGATTAAGGGAACAAATGTTCGTTATTTACAATATACGATAGTTAATTAACTAAGATATTGTAATATGTTTGTTTGTTTGTTTTGTTGTTCGGGGAGAATCCCCAGGCTGTCGCTTAATCAGCACAGCCTCTATGTTGGAGTGGTTGAGAAACACCTCCCCCACCACTCAGAGGGGAGCAGTACGGAAAGATGGAGCCGAAATACTCTGAGGGTGATCACTGCCAGAGTGTTTTACGTCCTCAGGGGGTTTTTAACGTCCCCCTTTATTTTAAATAATTCAGTGGAGACGGCAGCGCCATTTAACGTGGTCATCCACCCACGATGTAGTGAGCCGAGAAATTAAACCCTGGAAAAGTTTCGACCTCTTACGGGGTTCGAACCTGTGACCGTTGGCACCAAGTGCCGGGTGCTTAACCGCTAGGCCACCGGAACTCACTTAGTAATATATATATATATATATATATATATATATATATACTGAGCGAATAATGGGCGCCTCCGTCGTCTAACAGTGGCGTGTTGGATCACAGATCACTACCACCCGTGGCATATCTGAAGCGTGTTTCATCTTTGACTTTGCTTCATTACTTTTGAAGGTCGCTCGGCCCATTTAGCCTAACAAAAGTGGCTGTAAAACATCAATCATCATCACCCTAAGATACTGATACTGAAATTTGATTTCATAGTATTTATGTAAATATCAAGTGTGCGTGCGTGTGTGCGTGCGTGTGCGTGCGTGTGTGTGCGGGCGCGAGGGTGTTTGTTGAAATAGTAGTAATAGTTATGATAATGTTTTTGATGATTACTAGATGATATTATTAATTATCATCCTCATCATCTTGATTATCATCGTCGTCGTCGTAAATGGCTATAATATACCAAATTGTCTTATTACTAATTACTATAATGATAATTTCTCCTCAATTTTAATTTCCCTTTATATCCTATAGATTGAGTGAGTCAGTGAGTGAGTGAGTGAGTGAGTGAGTTGTTTACCCTTTACTCTGGTCCTACCTAGGCCATATAAACTCTCCATAAACGATCTCTCTCCTGATGATTTATAGTACCGTGCTCTATCCACTAAACCAGTTGACCTTTCTTCTCCTAATATGTGTCTAATTATGTGCCAAATTATGTGTCTAATTTACTTAACTGTGTATTTAAAATTATTTTGAAGGTTGTGTGTAGAGTTGTGTATGTTTATGGGAGAGAGAAAAAATGGATAGAGAGAGAAAGTGTTTTGTGTTTGTATGTGTGTGTGTGTTCGTGTGTGTTTGTGTGGCTTTTGTGTGTGTGTGTGTTTGTGTATGTTTGTGTGTGTTCGTGTGTGTGTGTGTGTGTGCGGGGGGTTTATATATCAATTAACATCTACATATCTGAATTATGTCATAATACAATTATTTCCTCCAATTATAAAATTCTTTTCAGTAACAACATTTCTATATAATGTTTACCTTTTTATGTTCTTCAGATACGATATTGAAGATTTGGTAACCGGATATTGGACCCGTCCCTGGTTATTTTGATAACCTAATGATTATTATTATCAGATAGTTGTCACATAATCTGTGATCAGGATTGTCACATTTTTTAAATCAGGAATGTCACATATCTGTGATCAGGATTGTCACCTTTTTTATCAGGATTGTCACATATCGGTGATCAGGATTATCACATGTTTGTAATCAGGATTGTCGTATATCAGTAAACAGGATTGTCACATATCTGTGATCAGGATTGTCACATATATGTGATCAGGATGGGTGCCCTATATGAGGATGTAGAGCAGTTTTTCGGTGATATATTTGCGTGGTATGGCCGCCAGGTGGCTAGATTCCCGTGGGTTTTTATCATTATCCCTGTATTAGTCTGTTGTTTATTAGGACTCGGTTTGTTTAGTTTAAGTTATGAGACTGAGATCGAAGTATTATATACACCTATTGGTAGTCAGGCATCTATTGATCAGGATTACCTTCTCCGCATGTTTCCTGATATGACGGCAGATAACTTTTACATCCATCAACAATTAACACAACCAACATTTGCTGAAGTGATCATTGTGGTCAAATCTGACGACGACGATGACACCTGTCAAAATAACATAACGTCCACTGATATCCTGAATGAGATCCAGATGCTGTATGACGTCATCTTTAATCTGACCGTCCAAGGCGATGACGAGGATAGTGTCTATAGTTATAGTGATGTGTGCGCCACCAGAGATGATAAATGTTTTGTTGATGGATCGATATTTCTAGAAAATATGACGGATATTTGGATATCGAAAATGTTTCCGGAACTCTCTGACCTACTTCTTGTTAGAACAGATCACACTAAAGGTATGTGTTGATGTTATGATTAATATTTTAATTATATCTTGGTATTCAAATGGTATAATAAATCACTGACTGATAGATAGACAGAAGGACTAACAGAAACATACACAAGTATAAAGGTATCCATGCTCACGCATCAATGATCAAAATTATACATCTATACATATCTACTGTGTATGAATACAAAATTAACTGTATTTATACATTAGAAAGGTCACTTGCTATAAATGATAAAAATCTATAAAAATCATATTTACCGGTGTTTTTCTCCTGATAGTTAATCGACATACAACCAATCAACAGGTATTTAACACATTTCATGTTTTATAATCAATATAAAATATCATAAAGTTAAAACTGAAAGTGAATCCTTTTTTCGTAGTAATCTTCTAGTAATATTCAGAAACACCTTATAATATCACACATCTAGTAATATTCAGAAACACCTTATATTATCACACATCTAGTAATATTCAGAAACACCTTATAATATCACACATCTAGTAATATTCAGAAACACCTTATAATATCACACATCTAGTAATATTCAGAAACACCTTATAATATCACACATCTAGTAATATTCAGAAATACCTTATAATATCACACAGCTAGTAATATTCAGAAACACCTTATAATATTACACATCTAGAAATACTCAGAAACACCTTATAATATCGCAAACAGATAGTGATATCTAGGAAATAATTCGAACAAAATTTTGATGCGTTGTAGTTTTTTGTTTGTTTCAGATTTTAGTAACATTTTCAAATGTGCCAGCGATAAATGGTCTCTGATGAATCTACCAGTAGTAGCGGGATACGAGATAAAACACGGTGTATTCTGTCCAAATGTCATTCGTCTCCGATACAACTTGATCCATAACAATACATTACAGAGATTACAGAGTCTAGCCTGGGAGAAGGAATTCCTTATCTTTATGAAGACATTTAGTTCTGATGTTATAAATATATCTTATACTGTATCAGAATCTCTAGATATAGAGTTACGGGATCATGTTGGTACAGATACCCGTTATCTAGGCTACTCGGTGTTGGCTATGTTGATATTTGCCACAATTATTGGTAGTGGAGTAAACTGTGTCACTAATCATCTTACTCTAGCATACGCAGGTGTTTTTACGGCTTTATTAGCAATATTAGGAGCTTTTGGTCTGTTATCGTTATGTGGACTTCGCTTCGTTAATCTGAGTGGCGTCATGCCTTTTATGGTTCTAGGTATGTATATAAACTGATAAATAATAATATTAACTTTATGTCACCATATCACCCCCACAATTATATATATATATATATATATATAATTTTATTTATTGGTTACAGGTATTGGGGCAGATGACATGTTTCAACTTTTAACAGAATGGAGACAAAGTAACATTCGTGATTCAACAGAAGAAAGAATGGCTAATACACTCCGGTCTACAGCAGTATCTATTACTATTACATCTCTTACTGATGTTATTGCTCTCTGTATTGGAGCTACAAGTCCATTTGTTAGCATTAGAAACTTCTCCGCTTTCTCAGGTAAATTTAGATCACTTTATGATTTATCTAATTAATATTGTATGAATTGTTGTCATTTAGAAAGTATATAACCTGTTCTTAGTGTTCTTAGTGCATATATATATATATATATATATATATATATATATATATATAGTTTGTTACCTTTCAGGAGTTGCTATATTACTGTGCTACTTTAATCAGATGACATTCTTCAGTGGTTGTATAGTACTACATGCACGACGTGTACAAGCTTCACGTCACTGGATCACGTGTTGCAGGACGAAGTCACGAGAAGAAATGGAAGAAGCCGGTAGTCATCAAATATTAATATTTTTGTGTAGTGGAAAGCCACCAATTAGAATTGGAGAAGAAGGAGGAATATGTCGGCAAATATCAAAGTTATTATATACGTACTATCCTCAGTTTCTACTACACTGGGCCACAAAGTGTATGGTGTTTGTATTGTTTATATCATATATTTCAATATCATTCTGGGGAGCTTATCACATCAAGAAAGGACTCAAATTAGAATGGATTGTTCCCAACGAGTCGTATTTTTCTAAATATTTACACATGGACTTTAAATACTTTCCTAACAACGGCCCCATAATAACATTTGTCGCTGGCCAGTCACACAAATATACCAACGAGATGTTACTTTATCATGAAGAAAGTATACAAAATGAGATAACATCAATCTTGTCAAAAGCTGAGAAAGTGTCATCTGTAATCGATGATTCTCATTTAAGTTGGTTGGAGAATTATCTTATTTTTAAACGTATTCACAATACCAGCGTCCCTCTGAGAGAAAGAGAACTAATTAACGATCTTATTGACAATTTCTTGCCACATAATCCATGTTTCCGGGATGATATAAAGTTTAGCGATGACCTCTCAACGATCGAAGCTTCGAGATTTTACGTCGTTTCCAAGAATCTCGTGAATTCCGAAACCGAAAGTGACTTGATGATCCAGATGAGAACTGTTGCTGATAGTTCGTTTTTAGATATAACGGCTTATAGTCCAAATTTTATATATTACGAACATTATGTGTCCATCTTGAAGAACACTTGTTTACCTGTTGGTGTCACTATGATTGGTTTGATGTTTGTTGCTTTGGTTTTTATTCCTCATCCAATAGCTGTTACCTGTGTAGCTGTTGCTATGGTATCTTCTGTTATTGGTATGATAGGTTTTATGAAGTTTTGGAGACTCAGTCTCTCGGCCATTACCGTTATTCAAGTGATTATCAGTTTGGGAATCTGTGTCAGTTTCACTGTCCAGATGAGTCACGGCTTCATGACGGCGACGGGAAAGAACCGGAATGAGAGAGTTACTGTAGCCATAGAGAAAGTCGGGATCCCGATCCTGAATGGAACTCTGTCGTCTCTCTTCTGTGCCGTGATGCTGTCCTTCGGCTCTTCGTTCATCTTCACGTCATTCTTCAAGACGATGATTCTCGTCTTCTTCATCGGGACCATTCATTCGTTGGTCTTCCTCCCTGTCATGTTATCATTTATAGGACCGAGAAGAACGAGTAAGCCGAGAGTGTTTATCCCGATATCACCGAGTAGTAGAAGTCTACAAGATACTTACCGAGCTAATGCTCTCTTTTATCGCTCATCGAATAACGCCAAACAAGATCGGAGTAAAACGGATGAGAAGAGTATCATCAAATGTGAATTATTGGATGATGATATAAAGAAGATATCGGTGTCATCGGGGCTAGAGGTCATCCAGGAAGACAACGATACCTTTGCTGATCAGAATGATGACAATAATTCGTTAACTGCGCACGATGACGACCGACGAAGAAAAGTCTCATTTAACGAAGAACAGTTATCACCAAGACAAAACATAGAAGATAAAGATGACAATAAACATGATAATGAAGAGACGGATGATTCGGAAGATTCACCAAATCTTACAAAACGACTGACTCAGGATTTTATAAACTCCGTCTAAAATGTTGTACTCAGTTTCATTATGATAATTGTTGTTTTATAGTCACTACGTTTCTATTGAATTAATCCGAAATTAAACAATTACAATTTGTGTACAGATTCATACATTTTTATTTTATGTATTCGTCATCTTCATGATATAAACAAATCATTATACAACACGTGATGTGTGTTATATTATCATCCATTGTTGGATGTTTCAGCTGTAAAAATATTTTTCTTTGGTTATCTCATACGAACTAAATGACGCCAAAGCAGTGATCTACTGATAACAAGCGATAAACAAAGGATTATACCAGGTATTGAGGCTTTTTATTAAATATGACACTAATTAATATAAACAGTTGAATATAAATAAATTAATACCGATAATATGATAAAACTATTTAACTCTTAAATAACACAGTAAAGTAATAATACGTTTTATATTTGGCACAAGCCACCGACGCCCCTCTCCCTCCCTCTTCCCAATATATATATATATATATATACCCTTGACACAGTTCCTTTATAAATAAATGATTTTATCTATATTTTGGCAACATTTCAAGAAACATTTTAATATATGATGCTGCAGCTAGTGCGGCATATGGCAACCACAACCTACTGACACTGCCATCAAAATAATCACAAATTCCACGAACAATTCCAAAACTTTTGAGATCTAAAGCTGCTAATGTTTCCAAAATATCTGAACAATTATCATCAAAGGCCATAATACCTGTCTGACGAGCTAAATCCATTCTTAGCTTGTCGTTTTTTGAGACATACTTCCCGGATCCTAGAGGTCCATAACGGAAGTTGGATCTATTCTCAAAATATAAATGTTGTCTAGAAGTTCTAGGTTTTGGATGTTCTATCGGTATAAATTCTCCGTTTATCCAACCATGAAGTTTGTCGGTTCGAGATGATGGGCGATTGAACTCGGGAAACTCTGACTTTAATCTGTTTAAGGCTTCTTCTAGACTTTTATCAAAAGTTTTCCGGAATATAGAAGACGGGTTTTCGCCTAGATCACGGACGCGTCTCAGTTGACCTTGAAGAGTGTCATCTTTCATCGTCCAGCGAGAAGTCCGAAACTGGTAGAAGCTCGCACGTTTGTCTATTTTATTACAATGTACATAAACCTAAAAATAAATAAACACGGAGCTCACATAATATTAATACCTAGAAAAAATATTAAACATATTATGGATATTTGAGCATAATGTAAACTAGACAGAGATGTTGAACTTACTAATCCGGATGATTGATCCGAGAGCGCGATAACTACATCCCCTAAACGGA
The DNA here is from genome assembly GCA_025642065.1 of Paralvinella palmiformis. Taxonomy (NCBI): domain Eukaryota; kingdom Metazoa; phylum Annelida; class Polychaeta; order Terebellida; family Alvinellidae; genus Paralvinella; species Paralvinella palmiformis. Next base: position 286,261 of record JAODUP010000402.1, read on the forward strand.
CATGTCTATCACAATCTGTGTAGTTTGGTACACCCCCACCGACACCAACAATATATAATTGTTGAACAGAACGAAAATGAGCTGAAAAGGGAAATTAACCTTAATTTAGTGTAGTCATGTTGGCCTTGTTAAAAATCATAACGTAACATTTTGTTATAGAAATAAATATTATTGTCATTCATTTACTAATATTAAATCAATATAATAAAGAAGAGCTTCATAGATCAATTATATCGAGCTGAGGTTAAAAATATTAAATATCATAACTATGTTTAAATAGTCAAAATTAGTTTTGAAGTTAACTTAATTTGAGAGTATTTTATGATATGGATCATTATTTGAGATCCCAGAGAAGTGTTCATATTAAAATATTAAAGAGACCTAGTTATTGCCTTTCGTATAACAAACGTTTATATATGTATCTATCTATCTATCTATATGTGTGTGTGTGTGTGTGTGTGTGTGTCATAATTGTTTATTGTTTTAATGTTAATTTGACGCGAAAACTTTTCAATTCATTTGTATGATACTTTTCGCATCAGAACTTATTTAAAGGTCACAGGAAAACTTCGGAATGTGACGTCATCTTTGACAAACATAGATACTAAACACTTGCCGTGGCCTTGTTTAACTTGTGTTACGTAATAATAATAATAATAATAATAATAATAATAATAATAATAAATGTATATTTAATAAAGTGCCATTACTAGCAAGAGCCATTCAAAGGTGCTGTACAAATAATATGTAATATAATAATACCCCAAATAATGTCTGTAAAAACCCTGTAATGATTTAAAAGATAATAATTATTTATCTGTGAAAGCGACCTTAAATAGGTGTGTTTTTAGAAGAGACTTAAAATTTCCAAGAGACGACGCATTTATAATATTTGCCGGCAACTTATTCCACAAAGTGGGGGCTGCAACACTAAACGCACAATCACCATATGACTTGAGCCGAGACACTGGCACCTGCAATAGTATCTGACTGGATGACCCGAGTTTTCGGGATGACTTTCTAATGGAAACCAGTTCACACAGGTATTCTGGCGCCATATCATTAATAGATTTATAAGTTATTAATAAAATCTGGAAATGGATACGCTGTCTAACAGGTACCCAATGTAGTTTTTGGAGAATTGGGGTGATATGATCATATTTTCTAGTATTTGTTACAATGCGAGCTGCACTATTCTGAATTCGCTGAAGGCGATTAATGTTATAATCAGATATGCCATATAACAGGGAGTTACAATAGTCTCTCCGAGATGTAACAAAGACATGAACTACAGTTACAAGTGATTCTTGTGTCAAGAATGCTTTTAAACAGTGGATGTTCTTAAGATGGTAGTAGGCAGCTTGGCATACTGATGTGACGTATTCTATATTGTCGTTGTTAAACATGTAAAACAGTGTGTTGTGCCACTTATAATTGTGCAAATGGGTCTGCCTGTTGATAGAGTATGTATTCATTCCCCCAAAACAAGACCCGTTTGCGTGATTGGCTACGAATAATGAACAGAGTGCAATGGAAGCCAACTTGCCACAGCAAGCTCTGCGTGAGACACTTCGAGAAACGTATGTTCGTTATTTCGCCGTCTATGGCACGATCAATTGGATATGACATGAATAGTCTCAGTCAGGCTCACAGAAGATGCCATTCCAATCATATTCGACAAACTGGGTGATGCTAAGCCCAAACAAATCAACTGTTTGACGGAGAAACTGAATAGAAAACGGGTATGCATGAGCGATAATAGGGTAATCTTGGGAGCAAACTATTGGACATTCACCAGTTCACCCCTTCTTAAATGAGTTTACTTAGGCCTACTGTAGACACTACTACTAAACTATTAAAATAGTAGGTGTTTCACCGAGGATGGCACATTCCTGTGTAGGCCACATATGAAAGAGGCCCATGCATCCACCAGGTGTTTACCGACAAATATGACTTTATTTTAAATGACGTTATATGATAGGAATAGAGAAATATTCGCATTCAGGTCCAGTGTGTTGACTTATCAATCAAGCTTACACCAACACAAACAAAAACACGCTAATCCAACTCTAATTCCTCACAATTAATAATGTCTGTGACTCTTTTTCGCGAGTGGTTCAAAGCTGTAGGGATTGATATCCCTGAGAATGTCAAAACTTTCGTCGGAATCTGACATTCTGTCTGTCAAATGGTCAGAAGGCTTGTGAACAAATCTGTGTCACTGCGTGATATTTGTCAAAGATGACGTCACGCGATAATCCCTAGCGAGTGTAGTACACACTAGCAATGCCTCGTGAAAGTTTGGAAATTAAGGATTTAGGGAAACTTTTAATGGAAATATGATAGCTGGTGGTTAGAATTGTTTTGCGTGTGGTAGGGAATAAAATTATTGTTTGTTACGTTATATTTACTTCGAAATGTGAAATTTCTTTTTCCGTCACCTTTAAAAATATAACTAGAAAGGAAATAACACAGAACAAATTTCAGGAAGTGGACACAAATGACCTTTTAAAGTAACAGTTTTCTTTAGATACAACGACCTTCACCTTCCCTATTCTGTATCACACAATCGTTAAACTATAAAAAAGAATCTTAGTCATTAAATATGTATCTGCTAACGGAACGACATTTGGTGAGAACATTGTCACTACGAGTTATATATGAGCAAAATATTAGAAATAACAAAAAAGTATTATCAAATTATCACAAACCTAAGATGTCACTTAATATTTCTTTCTTTGCCGATTTATTTAACTTTGGCAGCTTTATGTGAACAACAGGACGTCCAGCTATCCTTCCTAAAGTACAACTGGAACAATCTGTATAAATAATAAATGGCTTTAGATTGGAAAATAATGTGTGTGTGGTGCGTGTGTGTGTGTGTGTGTGTGTGTGTGTTTTCTTTTACCATTTAACAATATTTCTAACAATGTCAAAAACTGACGGGTTCTCCCATAAAAGCATAACTTTAATTTGTTCCCACTAATATATTACACAAAATTGAAAAGACGTGAATAATGTATAATTATTAATTAAAAGTTTGGTATTTAAAGATATAATAACTTCCTTTATATGTTATTATTTTCAATCAGTTATTATATATTTATAACATTGGAGAAGTTTGTTATATTTACCTCCACCTTTATCTCTAAAGTAAGTTATTTTATTTCCAATCATAGAATCGACAGCTATCTTCTCGTAGAAATAACACGTTACTATGGCAACAACAGGGGCGTCACGTCGTCCAAGAGAAGGCCATGTATCAATAGCTCGCACAACTATATATATATATATATATATATATATATATATATATTAACATATCCACAGATATAAACATTTAAGAAATGTTTAAGTATATTTATACATTCTCGTCATTATTAATATTCATATTTGTATCAGTACAAAAGTTCGCTGATTTATTGCACATTCGACAAAATAATAACTAATCAGGTTTTCCCTGCCATCTTACTATGTGTTTGTCCTATTTTAATCACGTGACTCGCCATCCAGACACCTTTCCTAATCTCCAGAACTTGTCCCATCTTCAACAGATTCCTCAGTACACTGACTGCTCTCATCATATCATGAACCTTTGTCTTACTCATCCTTTAATAATAAACAATCAGTAATATCTAAAAATATTATGTAGTAATATTATGATTTATCAACAAAATTTATTAGTTATTAAATGTTTGTATTAACATAATAATATTAACATAATAATAACCTTAATAGGTCCATGGTATTCAGAGATTTAGGATACTCTTTCTCGAGTAATTCTCTCATAATCCGACGTTTAGCCTCCCAGAGTAAAGCTAACTTTATTTTAGCTTTTTTAGCCGACTTGCCCTTGGCGCTACTAACGTCGGGTTCGGGAGCAATTTTTTCGACGAATTCCCATTCTCCGTGAGATCCGGGACCAGTTGATACTCCTAAACAGTTCACAGAATGATCCTTCTTTCTTGGTATGAACCAACGTAGGAATATTTTGTCTCCTGATTGACCTTCGCCGACCTGAGATTATTTAGTATTATTATTATATAAATATCCTTATTAGCCAGTAACGTAACATTATTGTAAGAATATAAACAATATTAGTTTGTCTATATTTAGTATAAACTATGATCTTACTTCTATATATCTACGAGACCATCTGATCCAGAAAGGTTTAAAATGAAGACCATCGAGGATTTTTACTGTGATTGCTTCCTCAGCAATAGGACCTTCTCCACCATCTCTAGAATATATTTAAAATATTTTGAATTACAAGTTGATTGTTGTTAATGTTATTTTTGTTGTTGTTGCCAGTTGTACTGTTGTTGTTGTTGTTGTTGTTGTTATATTACGACTGCTATTACAAATACATCAACTAACGAGATGGCAAAAAAATTATATTATCAGTACTACAATAAGTGTTACTGGCCATATACTAATATTAATACTATTGATGATGTTAGTACTACTAATACTAATACTCTTACTGATGTTAGTACTACGAACTCTACTACCATAACTAGCTCCAATGGGGCAGTCCTGCGAGACTGTTGATGCAGATCTCTAGGTCGTGAGAACGAACCCCAGTATTAACCGAATATGTGGGATGCACTTCCATTTACCCCTGCTGTTTTTGGAAGCATGCAATCTGGTAACTAATGACGTAAATTGGGTGTAATACTTTAAAAATGCCTTTAAAATGCCTTTCGATGTAAATCTTTGATTGCACATACATTTTATTATGTTTTTAGCTTATTGTATGTTTCATTGTTATATATTACATCTTTTATTATGACGTAGGTGACTTAGTTGAGTGACGTAATGTCAGACGTAATATGAAGTTCGCTGAACTGGAATTTACTTTAGAAAAGTGACGTAAAGGTTAAAGTTGACGTAGACTAAGATGACATACAGTAGACTATCACTGTATTCGGTTTATTTAAAGGTTATGTGATATATTATCGCTGATAAAACATAAACACGATACCATATTATTGTCAGAATATTGTTTGAAGCTTTATAATGTGAACCTAATATGTAGGACTGACTTGTTGTCATATATTTAATTAAACAAAGTTTTTTAAATATGATCAAACATGTGCATTACTTTGTGTACAAATTATTGAACTTTGATGACTAAATTTTGTTGACTAAGTTTTGATATATTATTTTCGGCGCCATATCTTTTTCAGCAATATTTCGTCTGATTATGGCACAAATATTTTCTTTAAAGTTTAACCGGTATCAGTATATATATATATATATATATATAGAGAGAGAGAGAGAGAGAGAGAGAGAGAGAGGGGGGGGTAAACATAAATTTAAAAATAAATGCCATTGACCAGTAAAAAGCTCCGTGTGATGTTAGTGTGGTTGTGTTGAATGTTTATCTCAGTGTGATGTTAGTGTGGTTGTGTCGAGTGTTTATCTCCGTGTGCCGTTAGTGTGGTTGTGTCGAGTGTTTATCTCCGTGTGATGTTAGTGTGGTTGTGTTGAGTGTTTATCTCCGTGTGATGTTAGTGTGGTTGTGTCGAGTGTTTATCTCCGTGTGATGTTAGTGTGGCTGTGTTGAGTGTTTATCTCCGTGAGATGTTAGTGTGGTTGTGTTGAGTGTTTATCTCCGTGTTATGTTAGTGTGGTTGTGTCGAGTGTTTATGTCCGTGTCCTGTTAGTGTGGTTGTGTCGAGTGTTTATCTCCGTGTGATGTTAGTGTGGTTGTGTCGAGTGTTTATCTCCGTGTGCTGTTAGTGTGGTTGTGTCGAGTGTTTATCTCCGTGTGATGTTAGTGTGGCTGTGTTGAGTGTTTATCTCCGTGAAATGTTAGTGTGGTTGTGTTGAGTGTTTATCTCCGTGTTATGTTAGTGTGGTTGTGTCGAGTGTTTATGTCCGTGTCCTGTTAGTGTGGTTGTGTCGAGTGTTTTTCTCCGTGTGATGTTAGTGTGGCTGTGTTGAGTGTTTATCTCCGAGAGATGTTAGTGTGGTTGTGTTGAGTGTTTATCTCCGTGTGATGTTAGTGTGGTTGTGTCGAGTGTTTATCTCCGTGTGATGTTAGTGTGGCTGTGTTGAGTGTTTATCTCCGTGTGATGTTAGTGTGGTTGTGTTGAGTGTTTATCTCCGTGTGCTGTTAGTGTGGTTGTGTTGAGTGTTTATCTCCGTGTGATGTTAGTGTGGCTGTGTTGAGTGTTTATCTCCGTGTGATGTTAGTGTGGTTGTGTCGAGTGTTTATCTTGTCGTTATTTATTCTTGTCGTTATTGTTATTCTTGTCGTTATTGTTATTCTTGTCATTTTAAAATTCTTGTTGTTATTGTTATTCTTGTTGTTATTGTTATTCTTGTCATTATTGTTATTCTTGTCGTTATTGTTATTCTTGTCGTTATTGTTATTCTTGTCATTATTGTTATTCTTGTCATTTTAAAATTCTTGTCGTTATTGTTATTCTTGTCGTTATTGTTATTCTTGTTGTTATTGTTATTCTTGTCGTTATTGTTATTCTTGTCATTATTGTTATTCTTGTCGCTATTGTTATTCTTGTTGTTATTGTTATTCTTATCATTATTGTTATTCTTATCGTTATTGTTATTGTTACAGCTGTCGACATATTTCATATTAATACACATAAACTGCAGTTCAGACAGCTGTTACTTACCTGATAAATGATTTAGTATTACCAGCTGCTCCTATCACTATCTCATAAGTATCAATATCTGTGACAGCATACACCGAGGACAGAGCAATATGAGCATCAGCTTGTGCACGTACACAAAATGTTAGCATCCTCTTATTACTGACTGGTACTTCAGGTAAATACTGATAGTCGTATTTATTAGGTGTCAGTACGGTGATGTAATTATCTAATGAAGGATCATTTAAAAATAATTATCTAGGAGTTATTATTTTTATTATTAGTATTATTTATAACTAGTAAAACTGCTTCCAACTATTAAAACTGGCTCCAGCTATGATAACTTGCCTATGGCATCCTCAATGACTTCCTCAATAAATTCCTCATCGCTGGATACGTCATCAAGAATTTCCCATTTCCTCATATGTTTCAGAGCACGTTGTCGCCTTCGTCTGACGTTGGCGATGACGTCATCAGGCTCACTATCACTACTCTCCGCTAGAGGTCTCGCCGGTCGAAGGACTAACTCGATACGTTGAAACGTCGGGAAATGTCGAGTCAAAAGGATGGCTTTTTTAATGAAACTAATATAATCTGTAAAGGAAGGGGGGGAGGGGGAGGCAGATGACACTTTCAATATTTCTAATTTGCAAGAATATCATACTTTTTTTTAACGACTTCTATTATTATTATTATTATTATTATCGTCATCATCATCATAGTTAATCTATATGTTTTATATATCAATCTGTCTATTGTTTATAATAACATTAACTTTACTCTCTTTATGTTCGACATAATTTATTGATGTAAATTACACAACTGTTAAGTTAATTGATATACATCTTACGCGCGCGTGCACACGCACACACACACACACACACACACACACATATATATATATATATATATATATAGAGGGAGAGTTGTTACCTTTAGGGAAACCTTCAGGACGTATAAGATTCTTAAAGTATAACTGACTGTCTCTGATCTGTTTTGATCTGTTTAGTTCTCTGATGTCGTACCAAAACCTGATTATTCTCTCTTCCTGAAAACATATAATTATTATCAGTAATAATATGGGGTAATAGAAGTGAATGTGATAAAAGATTGAAATATTTACCATTCTTTGAGTGTTACTGTTGTTGTTGTTGTTGTTGTTGTTGATGTTATCAAAAAGATGTGCAGTAAATCTCATCTCTACGTGAGCTGGCTTCACATTCGGTAAAACTGAAATATTTAAGACAAAATAAAAAGTGCAGATGACAGGATATGTATAAGTATTTTGAGATATGTAGAACAGGGCAGTGGGGCAGGGGGGGGGGTAGTGCCAAGGAGAAACCTCCAAGATAAAACCAATTTTTCCTATTTCCGACAGAATTTTACTGTAATAATATCATATTTCCTACTAACCTATTCCGGGTTTGTTTATAACAATATCCGCCAGAGGGCCACATGTGACGTCTTGATAGAGTTCTACATCCGAGTTATTGTTTGATATTGTTTCTATTCTTACTACATCTTGTTCTTCATCTGGTCCTAACTTACCTATAGTCACTGATAACACTAGAGAGAAGGGGTTACACACACACACACATATATATATATATATATATATATATATAATGTGGGTGTGTGCCTGCGTGTATGCGTGAGTGAGTGAGTGAGTGAGTGCATAATTATTTTTTTAATTAATACAAATTATTTACAGTATATCTTAATCACATGCAGTTTCGTGTTAGCAAAACAATCTCCATACATACTAGTGTGAACTGAAAGATGAAACACTCCTCGGGGGTAAGCCGACGAAGATTTGAACTCCAGTTTTATAGGTTTATAGTCAGTTGCCCTATCAGGAAAATAGTAAAATTCTCTATTATGATTTTAAGTGAACCGATAAGACAAATATCCGATCATTTGTTTAATATTAACAGATCACGGTTAATAATAACACAAATTATATTGGGCTCGGGCAAACACGCACGAGCGCGCGCGAGCGCGAGCGTGCACACACAAACAGAGAGAGAGAGAGAGAGAGAGAGAGACACACACACACAGAGAGAAACATTTTAGTATCTCAACGAAGAAAGCCTGCCGAACCCAATATATATATATATATATATATATATATATGTGTGTGTGTGTGTGTGTGTGTGTAAAGGCTTGGTTGTAGCGATTGTATTATTATTTGTAATAATAATAATAATATTATTATTATTATTATTATTACTAACCCAAACTGTTCTGGACAATGTATGTACTGATATAGAGACAGCAACTGACAACATATAACAAGTTACTAAGCTACAATACTCTGTTATAAAACTATTTAGTTTGGTATTTTCTAGGAAATACTTTCTCTCGTCACGTGTACTCTATCTAACAGATAGTTGTTGAGGAAATACTGAGGATGTTTTATATCTAGAGGTGTGTATTGCCGGCGGTGGCGTGGGGGGGGGTTCAGTCTGTACACTGACTAGGTATAAATGTTATAAAACTTTAGTTTAACATCACAAATTACATCACTTCAGTCAGTATTTCTCTAATTATAGTATCGTTAATTTGACTTTTATCATCTAACTAATGATAATAATATATGTTTGGTGTTTAATTCTGTCTAATAGAAGTGTGTTGTAGTAACAACAACAACAACAACCTTGTGATTTTAGTAAATAACTAGATTATTTATTACTTTAATTGATATTTTATCATCATCTGGACTTTCTAATCTTACTTTGTATGTGATCATCTATATATCAACAGAATATATCTATACACAAGGAAATAGTGTACAAAATAGATATGTATTGGAGGCATCTACACACACACACACACACACATCAACTATAAAATCCATCCCCATGATGATTCATCCACATGTATTAAATACGATTTTTTAAACTTTCTATTGGTGTCATATTACATACACATACAAACTACACATCTCTTTATAACAAGGTCACTAGTGGATTATCTGTGTTAATACTTTTAAGGCAGTTCTACAAACACATTCGTACACATGTGTAATACCCCCCCCCCACACACACACACACACAAACACACACACACACACTTCGTATTGTTTCAGAATATGTCTATTGTTCACTTACCAGTTCGCTTACTCTTGTCTTCCATTACATCTCGATATAACATCAGTTAATCTGAACATTCTACAGAAAGGTAACAGGTCATAGTGTGATATGATCCTACAGAGATAACAATTATCTGTTTTACTGATATCATATCCTTCATGTTATCTATTTTACTGATATCACAACCTTCTCTATAATATGATAACCCTCTCTCTCTCTCTCTCTCTCTCTAGCCAGCTTAGACAAAGTTGGCTTTATTCCTGGTGATAACTTTAGCTCCTAGACATATATAATGTTAACGTTTTAACTTCTGGCCTCTGTTGATATAGACTACACGCAGTTGGCCTACAGACAGACAGACACACACACACACACACACACCCCACTCTCCCTCTCTCTCTCTCTTGTGTGTGTGTGTGTGTGTGTGTGATTTCCTTCAATAGAGTATTAATTTATTCCTCAAAATCCAATCAAATTAATATTAGTAAGATAAATAATCTCATATCTCGACACTACACAAGTCTGGTCTCGATGTTATATTTGATGTGATGTTATGTTTGATATTATGTTATATTTGATGTGATGTTATATTTGGTGTGATGTTATATATGATGTGATGTTATATTTGATGTGATGTTATATTTGATGTGATGCTATATTTGATGTGATGTTATGTTTGATATTATGTTATATTTGATGTGATGTTATATTTGGTGTGATGTTATATATGATGTGATGTTATATTTGATGTGATGTTATATTTGATGTGATGCTATATTTGATGTGATGTTATGTTTGATGTGATACTATAACTGATGTTATGTTATATTTGATGTGATGTTATATTTGATATTATGTTATAATTGCTGTTATATTATATTTGATGTGATGCTATATTTGATGTGATGTTATGTCTGATGTGATACTATAACTGATGTTATGTTATATTTGATGTGATGTTATTTTTGAGATTATGTTATAATTGATGTTATATTATATTTGATGTGATGTTATATTTGATGTGATGCTATAACTGATGTGATGCTATATCTGATGTGATGTTATATTTGTTATTCTGTTATATTTGATGTAATGCTATATTTAATGTGATGTTATAACTGATGTTATGTTATATATGATATTATGCTATAATTGATGTTATGCTATATTATACTTGATCTGATGTTATATTTGATGTTATGTTATATTTGATGTTATAATTGGTGTTATGTATTATTTGATATTATATAATATTTGATGATGTTCTAGTTGTTTAATATTACTCACAATATGATGTTAGGCTTTCAACTATAAGCCAAATATTTACACTTAACACGTTTTTGTTTGTAGCTGAAAGTACGTCAGAATCTATTTTCTAAAATAGATTGATGGCTTAAGTCTGTTACAACAGCTCCACAGTTAAGTTCCCCTATAGCTAACTGAAGCTAAATCACACACACACACACACACAGAGAGAGAGAGAGAGAGAGAGACGATAGGTAAGTGAGACTCAGCTCGGAGCCAAAACAAGAAGCTTACTTTAGTAGACTAACCAATAATTCTCAGTTTTGATAAAACATACGTACACGCACACACATACGCGCACGTACGCACGCACGCACACACACATACAGACACACACACATTAACACACACTTTAATACACACATTAACACCTTCGTGCATAATCAACAAGATTAACAAGAATTATATTTAACGTTTAAATGTCTACAAGAAATGATTATATAAGACACAATATATTATCAAAATGGAAATTTAAATATAAAGTTATAGAATAGAGTTATTATTATATAAGATATTCCTAACAAAAGATAATTAAATCTTACCTAAACATTATTTCCAAACCTCCAATACCATAAACATCAAACTATCTTACCTAAATTAACATATATATATATATATATATATATATATAATTTTAAAATGTTCCTTGGTACATCATCAACTTTGTCCTTGCTTTCTATGTTAGAATCACATTATATATAATACATGTAGTGGATTTTGACAAACAGAAAACGTTCAACTAATGTCTAGTTTGTCCTAGTCAAAGTAATGACATATACTTCCGTTTATTATTATTATTATTATGATTATTATGGTTTATTTTTTGTTTGAGATCAGCCATATTTATTGTGTCAAACATTTCCTGTCTAAAGTGTCACTTTGACCAAAACAATTAATGATCGAGTCTCTTTTAATGTCTATAACTTATGAAGTAGCGCAGTACTTATGTAAGTAACGCAGTACAGTGAAAACTTTTAATCTATGGGATCGAATCCTGATGTTGCTCGAGGTGTTTTCGAGGTGTTTTGTTCATCAATAAAAGTGTTTGGTCTGATTACGTCCTTTTATCCCTTAGCCATATGTATCAGATCGAGGCTAAACAAAATACTCACTCACTCACTCACTCACCATGTGTGCCATGCCAATATTGATAAAAATCCGTAGAATCGGCCAATATATATATTTTGGTCCATAGATTGGAAAAAGTGTTTAAAAATCCGTATAATAGGGATTTTTCCGTAGACTCGGGATCCCTGAGGATGGTATATAGACAGGATAATGAACATCTCACAGTCGGTTTAGTTTATTATCATCATTATCTATCCAATTGTATTGATGAGTAATACTGTTCTTTATTATCTTATAATGAGTGTTTTCATGGAACCTTTAATAGTTTGGTATACTTTAGTCGTCCACATCAAGGTTTTATTCTTTCTATTATCTATCTTTGTGTATTGTTTCATCATTTCCTTGGCTATAAGTCCTAGACATAACCAGTATTGAGGCTACAAATAGATATATTTCTATTTCCAAAAGACGGCCTTACGTTATGTTTTTAAAGATTATTCCTCATCATATAGAGAATTAAGACAAAAAGCAAACAAACAACTATTGTTTGTGCAACGATTCATTTGTTAATAAGATAGGGCCAAGATATTTATATGACTTGAGAAACAGTTCTGCTATTATACCATTTAATTATAACACAATGCACCATGGAAAGAAATCCGTCAGATTTGTAGGTGTAAAGTTGTGGAATATGTTGAGTAATGAGCTAAGAGAAACAATGGATTTTAATGCTTTTAAACGATTTTAAACGATATGATATGGCAAGGTCCAAACTGTACATGTTTTAATTGGGAATTTAGTTTTTTAAAGCAAATGTGATGCTTTATGTAATTCTTGTAGTATTTAATGTTTACGTAACTCTAGTTTTACTTAATGTCTAGTCTTTCATCTATCAACGTATCATTCTCATCTCACATTATCTCATACTTTCACGTTTATGATCATTCGGTTAATAGCTTTCAGCTGATGTTTATATGTATACTTTACCGAGCTTAAATAAATTGAATCTTTATCTTATCTTAAGCTCAACATTTAAACAACAATTACTTTTTCCATTCACCATCGATACGATGTCCTGACTCTTATCCTTAATATGGAAAATCGAAAATTGCCAAAACAACAAAATGTTTGGTTTATAGTCAGATTTCCTTACGTCACTGTCTGTCTGTTGTTAGAATAGGAACCAAAAAGGTTAATTATTGTTTTTATGTCGCAAAAAATGATGACTATTTCTGATAATAATAGTTCAAACATTGGCCCTGGACAAGATGTCTGGAACCGGTGGTCAGTTGCAGGTCGGTGGTTATTAATCGCAGGTCGATGGTTACCTGGACAGTCTTTCACTTTATCGAAATAAATATTGTTTTGTCGTAACATAAGGATACCCAAATACTGATCAAGTTCTCAGAACAATTTGACATCCTAACCCTGGATTTGTCTTCTCCTTAATAACAACACTATATATAAACTTTACAGACAGTAATGTTTATGTTATAGTTTTATTCTAAAACGTTATCACTTTGGATTGAAGCGAGACTGGACGTTTGAGTGAGTAGGGTTTAATAACAGTGATTTATTTACTTCTCTAACTTGGAGGCTACATACTGGAAAGGCAAGAAAGAACTAGTACAAAATATTAAACAATATTTTGACATATTGATGGTATATTTAAAGTTGGAGTCAATTGTACTTTTTCTGATTTGCGTAATGACCTGTTTATAAGGATGATCTATTTGAATGATTGATTAAAAATATGTAAATAATAAATAGATTTGAAAATAATTAATTTGAAAATATAAACATGTTTCAGTATTTTGTGTCTTTGAATGTTATGAAACAAACTAATACTTGGTCTTCGGACTTAACTGATATTAATGATCAATTTTAGTGGTATTTGTGTTATCATAACAACCATCTCTCAAAATTAAACACATTCATAGATAACAAATTCGTTTGAATATGTCTTTTTTATAGTTTTAACATCAATACTTTTCATGTAAATGCAGGTACTACCAAATACCCTACATTTCACATTGATTCTGCTTACAATAAAGAGCTCCTATTGGCTGTTGCTCGTGATACTAATATTCCCACAACTGAAAAGTTACATTTCCCTTGCAATCAATATGTTGATGCTGCACTTATCTAGGCCAACACTGTTATCTGACTTTTTTGGTTAAATTTGACCCAATATAAAAAGTTATTAGATCATAGCTTAATATATAATATGTAGATGGGTGTTTTGGGCAACTTATAAGATCACCAATTTCTATTTTAATTATTTAATTTACTAAAACGTTTTGATGCCTAAATACGCTTGTAAACGTGAAATATTTACAAAATACAAGATGGTACTTAATTTTTATCTCGGTGGGTATAATCCTGTTCCATAACCATACTATGTAACAATTCATTTAAGCGTTGAAGAAACACACTGTTGGACGTTTTATTTAGAACACAGTGTGGTTACAATACATGTATATACAAGACATAAAAAGGAACAAAAAAAAAAACGCAAAAGATAAAACATATATTAGGAATATTATCACATATATTGCTTGTGATAATCATTTAATATAGAATTAGCATCTACAGATTATAAGACAACTTATAATACGAGAACTATTTCTTGCATAAATAACAAACACCTTATTTATAAGAAGTCAACTATCACCATTTCAAATCTACCAAAGTGGTAGTCCCTCCCTCTTTCATTCATACTTGTATCATATGCGCATCATAAAGGCTATCAACCATATGAAAATATATAATCCATCTTTATTACTAAATCACACTTGCAAAATGATTTCTTTTAATTTCCATAATCATCAAATTATACACATATTTTTCATAATTACCGGTAGTTATTCTAAATAAGAGTCTATCATTGTATGTTAGTTGTTCGTTAGTACCCTACCCTATGTTCAGTAATTACCCGTCATACAAAAATTGTGCTTAACTTTGAGAGGATACTAACGAACACCTGGCTAATCTGTTAAATGCAACCTATTCCACACCGTTATGTTGAAAATACATCTAGTAATGATACTGGAGTCATAATGCACTCATATATGCAGTTACCTTGGTCTTATAAGTTATCTGCCCTTTATGATCAGCTATCACTTCCTTCTTCGTAAAATTCCGTCGGGGAGGATTGATTTGCCGAATATGGCGACAAATATTACCAACACCTAACGTATCCTAGTTGAATTACTTCGCCATTTTCAACCACTGAAAACATTGCTTATTATTAAACTTGGAGGTGTATAAACAAAAACATTTCGACATTAAATTGTCTACAAACAGTTGAAAATCAGAAATATAACAAAATGTACATTTATTAAGTGTTCAATAGTACCCCATGTTCAGTAGTACCCGCATTTACTCTAATTATTTTTCACATTCTATCAACACCCCCCCCCACCCACCCATACACTCAC
Source organism: Paralvinella palmiformis (assembly GCA_025642065.1). Taxonomy (NCBI): domain Eukaryota; kingdom Metazoa; phylum Annelida; class Polychaeta; order Terebellida; family Alvinellidae; genus Paralvinella; species Paralvinella palmiformis. The sequence continues at coordinate 301,786 of JAODUP010000402.1, forward strand.
AATAACACTAAAAACATTTTATATATTTATTTCATGACAAAATGATAGATTGACAGTTAATGACCACTAAAAGGCCAAATGTACATTTTAAGAAAACATTTTATTAAGCTACATGTATGACATGATTATTTATCTGTTTGAATGTAATAAATTGTTGCTATGTCAGTACTTTACACACAACAAATATTACACCATAATATCCACAGGGTACACCAACATATCAACAGGGTATATAGTCCTGTATATAAACACAACAAAATTACAGACCATAATTGTTTATGGAACAAGTTTCCAAATAATAATGAAATGTTGTTTTATTAGATCTTTTTCAAATAATTTTTCAATAAATGTTTTATAGACACATATAAGATGAATTAACACGTCTTTTTATACAACACTTACACCAACAATAATGTGTTTATTTGATTATATTTCATAAATAGGTCAGCTTTGCATTAACTTAATGAAACGATACAACCTCAGAGAAATCATTAAAAGACAGAGTAAAAGACACAAAATCATATTTTGTTAAAACGTTTTATCTTGCAGATATTATAATTTAAATTTAACACTGTCCCAGGTAAATGCTTCAAGATGAGGCTGTAGTTATGAAAATGAAAGCCAACATTTAAAACAACCTGAACAGTCCTAATATACATTATTTTGCTGCAAACTGTATATGAGATCAAAGGCTTAGAATAGGTGATTAAACTAGATCTGAAGTGGAATAATAAAAATTGCTACAAAACAAAAGGGACTTAAATGTAATAAATAATGAACACTTAATATTTTAATAATAACCTCAAATATGTCAACTAACAATCAGAGGTATGTCATCAACTCAGTACCAAAAATACAACACACCAACAACACGTGTCAGCACCACAGAAAACACAAAACTAGAAAGTGAACTTTCCGTAAACTCAATTATACTATACAAACTCAGCAAGCAGCACCTCCAAAACTGTCTTCTCTATCAACAATTAGTAAATACCTCATTGAGAACAGAAACAAATTATACCACAGACACAATAATGGCAGCAATAATAATAATAGTGATAACAAATGTCATTACCAGCACCATCTCAATTTGCAATTATAGATATATACAGAAATAAACAACTACATAATGTAAAGGAAACCAACAAATGACATCAAGCAATCAAATTATTTACAACTACCCACTGGTAATATGACCAAATATAGAAATGTTCACCTTTTAAATACACTATGTCAAAACATTGAAGTCATCTGTTTTGTTACCATGGTAATATCATCAGAAGACATAACAACAGGTAACATAGATAATGGCGTTAATTGTAAAATTGATTTTCTCAATCAATTAGTAATAAAGGTACTATCAAGAACCAAATAATATTATAACCACTAACTGGTTTGACAATAATACCAGACACAAGCTAATTACCTGTGTTCAGTTTAATAGTTATTATATTTTGAGATACCAGAACTAAAAAATTAGTGAGTATTTTACTAAAATCTATCACAATACAAATTTTGAAACTGATAATAAAATATTGTCATCAGTTCATGTTATAATATACAGACAGAACATGACACTAAGTAGTCCATTGTGACCTATTATAAATATTCTTATATAGAAAGTTTCTAACAAATTACAAACACTGTGACTGCTTCTTGTATAATTGTCAACTAACAAAATATAGTCATAAATATTGATATGAAATAAACTGGTATTACACAAGAATGAAATAAAGTTTACTTTAGCAACAAATGCCAAGATAATAAGTACACTAGAATACTGACACAGTATTAATAACATTGAACATGAATATGACAATCAGATGATGCTATTAGGCCCAGTCTTTAGTATACACATTGCTTAACTCCAGTGATCAACATTTGAAGACATTTTAATATCAAGCATGCACACACACCAATCATTCTTCTTACCAAACATTTCATCTTTCACAGTGTCTTTATACATGAACACCTATATATCTGACTGTTTGATATTATTCATATCATCATATTCCTGTGACAGGACTTCGTATGTGCCAGTTCGTTTTATGTTGCCTCGTGGTGGTATCTTCTGGACTGGTGATCGTTTAGGATCAGATGGAGAACGTGGTGATTGTGGCAGTGGTGACTTGTGACGTCTAATTGGCTCTGGAGTACTGGTCTCACTACTCGTTGGTGAGTGACTTATTGAACGTCTCATTGTGTCTTGAAAGCCAGATTCTAACTGTAGACGATACATGAGCTCTTCATTGTCCATTGATAAACGCTTCATTACTTTTGACTCCTTGTCATACTTTCGCAGCAACACATGATGCTTCTCTGACAGTGACCTACGCAGTTAATAAATTATTTCATAAATGAGTTTTTCTGTCATGGCAGCATTATATCTTTGAAATTAGAACATAATATCAAACACCACATAAAAGATACAAATGTGTTTGTGTATGTGTGTGTTTGTGTGTGTGTGTTTAATAACAACATTATAACAAATGTATACCGTTCATTATTTGCTCGTATATCTATGATAGCCTGCAGGTTTTCTATTTGTTGTTCCAGGGATTTTATCTTATCTTTTGCTACAGGAAGCTTCTCCAACTAAAATTGTAACATAATAATTAACATTCATCATCATCATTATCATCATCATCACCTGATAATACCAGCAAAAACTACACAACACTACATAACTCCAATTTCATAGAGAGGTTTATCAAATAACATACCTCTTTCTGCATCTCAAGATTCTGTCGCTGTAATTCATGTAGCTCACCATTACGGAGATCCAGAACTGCAGTCAGACTATCTACATCTTGTTTATACTGAGCCAGAGCATGCTGTATTTTGTAGTCAGATTCTCTCTGACATTTTTCTGTCATGGCAGCTTCACGTCTTCGAAGTTCCTCACCCTCCATTCTCAGAAATTCAACTTTTTCCTAGATGACATAAAACATACATCATTATCATAACATAAACAATTCCAACATATATTACTCTTACAGGTAGAAGAAATCAAATCTAAATGAAATTTAATGAAAAATAATTTATAATTAAATGACGAGAATATAAAACAATGACACTCAATCAAAACAATACTTTATAATTAATATTTTAACATCAATTTCTAAATTAGGTGCTGTGTGTCATTAGGAATAAATAACGTTATTACGATACCAAGATTTACTAATAATTTATATAAATGTTATCTATTAATGATTCTCTGAATAAATAAGATGAAATTATTGAAATATTTACAGCAGGTAGAGTTTGGTAAGACCAGTCAAATTTCAACATAATATTTACAAATATTAGCATATTATTAGGTAACAATTAGGTTAATTAATTTAATATTCATGCAAAATGTGGACTATAATATGACAAAGTTACTACTCAGGAGCTACAGATTTCTATCATATAATTGTGTTATCTGATTTAATAATCACAAAAATAAATGTTTTCAGATTAATTATGACTAATTAATTGACAGTATGCTGTTAGAATATAACAAATATTACTAGAGTGAGGTCAGGTCAATCGAACTAAATGTTATGAACTTTGATTAATGACTGTATGTTGTATCAATTAATAACACAACAAACAAAATAATTGATATTAACTAAAAAATAAATAAACAGACATCGTACATTTAAGTTTTTGTTGTTGTTATTATTATTATTATAATCATGCCTTTGTTACAAAAATAATTATGAATATGTATATAAAGTGTTATTTTAAAATATGGGCTTCTTAAACAAATAATTGCCAGCACCAAGAAACTTATAAAAATTAAATGTTTACTTCATTTGTCCCTTTCTACAAGAAAAAAATAATAAATACACAAAGGTGTAATAACTGGCAATAAGAAAAGCCGGAAAAAAACACATCACTAAAAAAGTTCTCTTGTAACAAAGAAAATATTATTATATTAAAAAGAAAACAAACAATTATATACAAACTAAGTATCTAAGAAAGTATTTTTTTTTATAAATGTGGATAAACCTGTCACTTATTACTAATTAGATCAAAATAATCAAACAACAATAAAGATTTAGCTTCCTATAAAACACCTCAATTAGCTTATAATAAAACTTACCAGAAGGTTTAATTTGATTGTCTCAAATCTCATTGTGATTTCATTCAGTTTTGATTCATGCTCCTGATGAAGGTCTGCAATTGAGGATATAATGATATTAGTAATATAACAGTAGTTTAATAATATTCAGTAACTCTATTTCTAACTATCTATCTATAATAGTGAGGGTTACACTAAATTGACCATCTCTTGTGACTTGTACAATAGAACTATTACAAATAAAATGAAAACAAAACTCCTGCCATAAAACTCTAAGTACCTAAATAATACTGTCTTTCACTAACAGATCACCCCCTCTTAAATAGCCCTAATGCCTGATATTACAGGTAAGGTACAATAACTAGGTATAAGTTTAGTGATCTTTAATCAAAATGTAACATGATAAATATGTAAATAGACATTGATGACAATATAAATAGTTATATAATTTATAGTAAAAAATAGTAATAAATATAATGAAATTCCAGGGGACTTCATTTAGTTATAATGGTACTTCAACCAGTTTTTGTATTAGTTAGCAACGTATAAGTGATAATTGGTGAAAATAACGCTGCTTTATTAAGACACGGAGCAAATGTGTTCCTAGTCTCTGATTGGATGATGAAAACCAACAATTGATTTCATCTTTTATTTCCACATTCTCTTTAATGATTTTACATGAAAAAACTTGTTACAAGATACTGATTCTTCAAATTAAACAAATCTCCTTTCAGCACTAATGACTTGTTGGGCAGTAGCTTGTGTGTGTGATAGTAGTCCACTGATTGGTCTGTTCGTTTATGACGTCACCCAATTTGCCACTGATCACAGGGAACTGTATCTCGTAACGACATTTGACTCCATGAAGCCACTCATCACTACATTGGAAATCATCAATACCAAGGCCTGTGGCATATTCCTTTGCGTTTTCCTGGAGAATAGAACCAGAAATGGGAATTTTTGGGACTCTGGCATCTTTAAACCACATAAGCAATGCAGCCTCATCATCACTGTGTTTGGCCTTTCTTAATCATTTCCGGGCTGGTGCAAGTTCTGTGAGCTTTTCTCAAGGCATCCTTGTTCTTCAACCACGTTGACAGTGTGCTACATGGAACACCATATTCTTTATCAATTTGAGTCTTAGATTTCACTTTTTTTGTCAACTTTGTCAAGAGCTTGCAACTTTGTGTCAATAGATACTGGTTTACATTTGCTAGCCATTGTGATAATTGATTACTGATAGAAAATTGTTTCTATTTAAACAGGTTGGCAAACCAATCCAAAGCTTTATTATAGGGCACAATACCATTTGAAGTGACATATGTCAAATTGGTTATTGCATTTATGATTTATTGTTGGCTTCGAATTTATTATAATAATAATTAAAAAACAATATCAGCTGCTGCAAATTATTATGTATACTGTTATTACAGTAAAAGTTGATTATAAATAACTAGGAATGACTGACAAGTGAAATTTTAAACATCATATTTTGTTATAACCAGCGTGATTTATATTGATTTAATGTAGCTGGGACCGAAAAATCACTTTGCTCTAAGCAAGTTTTCGTTGTATAAATTTCGTTATATCCTAGTTTCTTTACTATGGAAGTGAATGGATACTTGGCCAGACCAGCTAACAACTTCACTTTAAGATACCATTTCATTATATCCTAGTTATTTATAACCAACTTTTACTGTAATAACAGTATAAATAATAATTTGCAGCAGCTGATATTGTTTTTTAATTATTATTATAATAAATTCGAAGCCAACAATAAATCATCTGAACCATCACATGATTAAAACAACAAAAAGACAATATTTAAGTTACACATACCCTTTAAAGTTTGAAGAATTTCACTATATTTCCATTTCTTGTTAAATTTTACGCTCATGTTCATATCACATTTCCAGATCCACAAAAACAAGACTGAACTCTCAACCATAAAATAATCCAATAAATATAACAAAGATTCACACACAACTTCAGATTCTAAAAAACACAGAATCAACTGACACCAAACATCACAACAGAAATATTTACTAACAATTATCAACTGAATGTAAATAAGATATAAGTGAGACACACTTCACTTGTATGGAACTAAACTATACTGATAACTGTGTGAGCTGAGCAATATAAACATACAACGTAAAAAATATCTATAATGTGACCCCCAAGTCATTATAAATGTACAATAATTTAGCTGACAAACTGCACAAAGATAACCTATTTCAGCAAAGTTATTTGATGGCTTCTTTTGCACAATGTCATAGGTAAATAACGTTACAAACAGAAATGCTATTGATCTATTTGTTAACTGCTAAATAAAGAATAGGAAATACCAATAGAGGCAGCTTTAGCTGTTTACTTTATGTTTGACTTCAAACACAAATAGTTTAGAGGTATGTGATGCCAGAAATATCGACATTGATATATATATATATATATATATATATATATATATATATATCAGGAGATAAAAATAGGATTTTTATCAATACAAAGGTTTTCTGTCATCAGCAAACATATTAATTCATAATCTGTAATGAAGTATTGTCACAAAGAGGAGAAAAATTCAATATATGATAAATGGATTGTGTGTCATAGATGAGAAAAAATATAATATGTTGACATAGAGCTTTTAGAAAATACAGTAAATTAATAGTTTCATAATAATAGCTAATAAAACAACAATGACAGCAAATAAAGAGCTAATATTGTAAAATAAAGAATGTTGATAACAACAGGGTATAGTACTTAAATAAATACTTGGGTACAATAGTCATTCATTGTATGTATATCAACAAACATTTCAGACAATATACAAATTTTGCTATTCTAATGTTAAATAAAAGAAATCTTTATTAATTCATCTGTTATCCAACCAATGTTGAGATAATTATTTTTAAAAATAAATATTACACACTGGATTAACAATGACATGTGGTATAATATGTAAAAGATATATAAACAGAACAAATACATTGTTTTATTTTGGAATGATTAGAGTGATAGAGATTAATTTAAATAAGGTTTTCTATTTTTTGTCATGATGATACAGATAAACAATTCCTGCCTCTGTTTGTCCCAAATTATTTGTTTATTTCAATGGCATGGTGATTTACTATCTCGACACAGGGTATAATCATTAGTAATATAGACATTTGCTGATTAAACATTTACAAAATTACTACTATATAAATATCAATATAATTATAATCTTTAAAATAATTAATTTATACCTAATGTTAAAATTTGCTGTATTCAAATTTATTTCATGTTCTTATATTTAATGACTACCCCACATTCTGAGTATAATTTAGTAAACAACTTAACAGTCAGCTGTTTCACAGAGAGATTACAATTATAGTGTTTACACAGCTGCTAATTTATAATTGTAAATATTATTTAACTGATCCCAACACAGCTACTTGAACATTATTGATAGAAAGAACAAAGCTGTTTTAAATACTGTATGTCCCAGCCGGCCATTAACTCGATACTTTGTGTCAACATTTTAACCCTTATATTTGGAGGTTGGGTTAATGACTGATGCTATTTCAGTGTCAAGAAATCCAGTCATCTGGAGCCAAAATTTCAGGATGTTAGCAGTCATCTATTTGGACGTCAGGTCGTAATGGAAGAACGTCAATAACAGTCACAGAGTGAAACAAGATGATGATAATAATTCATGACTTTATTTATGGTTTATTTAACATTTATAAAATCCTTCAATATCTGCTGCATCACTATCTGAATCTCCCTCGAATAAATCTTCTCAATCACCCATTATGATCAAATCATTGTACAGATCGTCATTAACCTCCTCAACTTGTGACTGAAACTCTGACAATGGAATGTTATCATCGTCATCCCAGACCATATCATCTTCAGTACCATCCAATTTATTTGACATACTGCATTTTTTGAAGAAATGCACAACTGTCCCATGAATCAATGACCCATTGACAAACAGTTGATAACGAGGCCACACATATATTGCCAGCTGGGGTAAATAAGTGGTTACCTAAAACCATCCACTTATTCCACAATTTATGAATATTGTCTTTAAATAGCTTATTTAAACACAGATCTAATGGTTGTGTACTATGCTAAATCTGTATTATTCCTATATACACAGTTTTTAACACAAGCAGATAAATGTGATTTGAATATGTCCCATACTAATAGTAACCGGTATTTTAAAAGTCCACCTGGCCGACGTGCCCATACTTCATTGATCCATTTAATACATCCAGCATCATCCATACATCCTATCTCCTGCACATATACAATCACACCTCTTTCTTCTTATTCTCTACCATCTTCATCTTAATTCTGATGGCCACTTCAGCAGGTTGGTTTTATTATCTTTGTGGGTTTTGGAATAATTTTCAGGGTCGTCTCTTGTTTTCAACTTTCTCTCATTTGTTTTTCATTTATACCATGAACTGTTGCTGCGTTACTGTTGTTAGACACAGTAGTGCATTTCACGACTTTCAATTTGAAGGCAGCATCATATCTCATTTGTTTGACTTTTGGTGACATAGACATCTTAGTTTCGTAAAAGAGCATGTTTATCATTGTGATAATAATAGAGATTACTGAAAATTAACTGAAACATTGTCTCGGTTATTGCTGCATTAGTGATCAAAATGGACCATCAAAGACTCAGTAGTAATTTACAATATGTCTAATTATTTCTAAGTCAATTTATATGTGATTGACTTCATATGTGGTTCCTTGAATGTTTAATCACAACGTTAATTTAAGTTTGCGGTCCTATGTATCCATTAACAGTTTGTGTAAACAATCATTATAATTTGCCTTGATCTATTGACAAAACATATTGGTACTTATAACAAATTAGGAAAAGAAAAAATATTTCCTGTGTTCAAAATATTGCAGGGAAAAGTACAGATTTTTAGGTTGGGCTTAATGTACGGTACTACTATAAATCGTGATATTTTAGGCCTAAAAATATCCTCGGCTTAATGGCTGGGTAGTCTTAATGGCTGGGACCTACTAAAATCAACTAACACAAAAATGAAGATATTGTATATTTATATGTCAGGATTTGTGATGATAATTTTACTACCAATGTACATCAAATACAATAAAATGCTTTATATCTGAAATAAATCAGTGTGGTAATTCCCACAGAAATGTAGAACTAGACATAATACTGTTTTCTGGCGACATTAATCTGGATTTTGTTGTTTGGAGATTATCCCAAAAATAAAGTGGAAGGATTTGTTACTGGCCAAAAATCCTATCATTGATTATAAATCTGTTTTTTAAACTAAAATAAAATTCACTTTAAATCAATAAATCAAATAAAAATAAACTTGATATAAAGAGATACATCTTCAAAAATAAGCATTCAAACATAGACTGTGAATGTGTGATATTTGACATAGACATGAGTAGAAGATTATTTAATGATTTGTTGTAAAAGTGAAGAAAATATAATTCTTCTCATCCCCCAAATAAAACAGTGCGCAACTGGTAAAATTATGGCAATCAGAGAAGGAAGCCTTCAAATTAGGAGTCCACAGTTTTCAACAGCCTTCCAGTAAATATCCGTGGCCAGACAGGATGCTCCGTGACCAGTTTCAAGCACAAACTTGATAAATACATGCAAAACATCCAAGACAAACCAAAAATACCAGGCTACACAACCGAAATGGACACAAACTCCATCACATCTATGAGGAGTTCCTGGGAAAGCTGAGCAATATAGCTGAGGAGGAGTCACCGACTTGGTCAGAGATTATACTTTCAAAGTATGAATTAACTAACTAACTAACTAACTAACTAACTATGCCTACAACTGGAGAGAAAGTACAAATATATAGAGTATCTTTTTTTGTAAAACAAACACATCAGACCAATATAAATTAACTTTGTTACTGACCATTAACTTGTTTATCATGGTCACGTCTTCGGCGAGTAAACTCGTCTTCATAGTGTTTGCTTTTGTCAACCATTGACTTGTCATGTTTTTCTTCTAATTCCTTAATCTGTTCAAATTATTATAATACACCATCAATCATATTATAGCCTTCATTAATACACAATCTTTGTGTTATGTTTCATACATACACAAATATCAACATATAGTCAGAAACACAGATAAACATACTTAAGGGATTTACTTACATTTCTTTCTTGGAAAGACTTCAATGTTCTCATTTCATGGGAATGTTTTTCTATAACTGTAGAATAAATAAATAAATGTATGATAGCAATTTTTAAAGCTTTGTACAATCCATCAAATTTAAATAAATATTTGAAACAAAACTACATCATACCTTGCTTTAACTCTTGTTCCTTGTCAGTATTTAGTTTTTTAGAGAGATCTGACAGTTGTTGTTGATGTTTAGTCATCAATGATTCTGTTTCTTCTGTGTGTTGTTGTTTAATAGATTGAATCTCATCAATCAAAGCATCTCTCTGTCGTGTGAGCTCTTCTATAATATTACAATGACAAAAGACTTAATACCACAAACATATAGTGTTATTAACATATTACCTGTAAACACCACAAATGCTCAAAAATGCTATATGCCATAATAGTGTAAATTGTGTTAAAGGTATGTTTAGATGTTTTTGTGACTTTAATCAATATCACTGAAATCTTTCTGAACTATAATCACTGTATTTTTGGTTCTCACCTTTTAGAAGAAAATTGTGAAATATCAGGTGTGTGTGTGTGTGTGTGTGTGAATGCATGTGTCTGTGTGTGTTGTACTGATATCATTTTCTACATGCAATAACTGCCACTAATGTGACATAACAATGACCAGAACAAACAGAGAAGCATCATCCACAATAATTGTCATATTTTTGTTAAAATGGACACTACTCAGACATGCGGCAAAACATTGCCATAAAACAGGTATATTTCAAACAGAATGTGAGTTAACATTGTTTTTTTATCTGTATACCCTAAATCCATCACAAATAAACTCCTTTTTCCAAATGACACAAATTGTTAAGATCTACCATAACAACTAACTTCATAGATACCCTGGTCAAAAATGTAAACAATCTGATATTTTATGTTTGGACAAAAATAAACTAGCTGTAGCAGCATCATCATCTTTGGTAAATGTTTCAATATAAAATAAACAATAATAATATACTTTAACAAAAGATTTAAAGATGATACTTTATATGGAAATGTAATTAATTATATATCACGATACTATAATACATTAATAATAATAATACTAGGTACAAACTCTTATATAGATTTACTGGTACTAATAACCGAAACCAGAATAAATCTATTACATCACTATATGGTGTTTCTTTTTATAACAAATGGATCATACATTACAAACAGTAACATATCAATATTTCTGATAACATCAGTCTTAGCTAATATCTAGAGGTAGCATGTCTGAAGACAGATCTGACATTCACGATGCATGAAAATGTGTTCTGTAAGCATATTAGCCTAAATCTGACAACTGCTAATAACATGCATTATGAAAAAAAGTCAAGTTTAAGTATATTAAGTACTCACTTGTTTTAACAACTAATCAGCAGCAGAATATATAAAATACTCTACTTAATCACCAAATAAAAAATATTTTACAAAATTAATGAAATCCTATAATATTTCTATCATCTCTAAAAAGATGACATTTGGCATGTTATTTGAGCAATAATACAAACAAATCTATAATACAAAACAAACTACTTAATAACATAAAGAAATATAGAGAAATTAAATAAACTCATTCTGAAGGTCACCATGACATTATTCCCCCAAAATAAACAAGAGTAAATACCTGATATGATCCAGTTATAATTTAATTATATCTAATAAAGACATTATCCCTCATCTGTACTAAGAATCAGCCAGATAGTGGAGCCAGGTACAGGTCTGTGATGATGATGACTAATTTTTATTATCTTCCTAACAGCATCTTTAACTCACTTTAATGTCTATATGACTATAGGTTTACAAAACTTACCAAGTTGGAGTATAGCTTTCTTCAGCTGTTCTTGAGCCTCAGCTAACTGTGCTGTGACAATTGGACAGGAAAATGCATTTAGCTGGAAAAAAATTAAATAGTAATATAAGATAGTGTATTATTTTGGGATTGTGAGTAAAACTTTCTCTCCGTCAATAAATTATTATATAACTGAACTATTTGATAAATGTGTTATCTGACACACTGCCATTAAGTTACATACTGCATACAAACCTAATTCATTACTTGTATAAAAAATAAAATGAACTTTAATTCTGTTTTTTAGATAAAGTGATTCATAACCTTGGCTTTTAAACGTTAACACAAATTAGGTTCATTACTTGATACATAGCAATGAAAATCATTTCAAAATAACACTCAATATTTAGTTATGTTAATAATTTTAGCAAAAATCACAGGTAATCATGTCATGATTACAAAGAAAAAGAATTTACCACTGAAATATCTGTTTAAATGATTAGAGTTATAAAATAAGAAAATCACATATATTAATCTGATATTTATTAAGTAGTTACGTGTTATTTCAAATGTTCACTAGCTGTCAGATAGTTTTAAATGAAATCTATAGTTTAATGACATGATCTTATTAGATCATTCTATCATTGACTGATCATTTGACATATTTCTAAGTTTAAGCCAGTCTGTACTCAACATACTAGTCCATTAGATATACACCTGTTGTATTTACCTTGACAATCATCATTAAAAACGTGAATGTTGACATATCAGGATCAAACACTCATATACTATAGATCATATCAATCCTGGAATATGTTGGTCAGTCCAGAAATGGTAAAATTACCTGGTTTTATCAGTTATATTGTAAACAAAAAATTCATCATTATTATCAAACATTATCTCATTTCAATTATCATCTACTAGCTGTTGTCACAGTTCTAGTGAAGGATTCAAGATCTAGTCCTATGGCTACCTTACTTTTCCATGACTGTATGACTTGTTAAGATTAAACTATCCCACTGACAGACAACAACTATAATCATCGATGTTAACCAATGTCACATCCATGTGTCATCAACATCCACATGTCATCAACATGTCACACATAAAAAATAACATCACATCACAACTTATAGTTTAAATCAGGATTACTTGTCACAGTCTAAAGATGGCAGGCTGGCACCTATTTCTTATAAATAACAATGAACATTCTCAGATGTACAAACTTCTAACCACCAAAACTAAAATTTTACCTCTTCAGTGAAGTACTTAATAAGTACGGCCATTGCCTCAAAACCTCTATTTCGTTTTCTTAGTTCAATCTTTATTTTGTTTAGTTCTTTCGTCCTGCCCTCACATAATGCCTCTAGTCTAGTGACTTCCTTGGAAACACTGGCCTGACTTATTGCATTAGTCACAACATCAGGATGTTGAGGACGTTTCATCGTTGTAGTCGATGAACCCGATGGGCTGCCCTTCTGCGCCTTGGTCTTGCTCAAACCTAAAAATAAAGTTCTATTTAATCAACACCAGAATATTGTAATGGTGATCAAATCTAAACATCAACATAGACAATCTCATATCTTAAACATATCTGATGATGATTCAAAACAGAGGCATGTATTGATCAAGAAATAAAAACATGCAAATAAAACTCTGATCATAATTTATTATGAATAGATTGATATAATTCATTTACAATTCAGGAATATTTTTCAACACAACGACTTAGACAATCTTAACTCAGATGATAAATCTGGATGAAACAAATATATACCAAAGAAATATGACCTATAATTTGAGTTGTGAGTGTATAGGAGAATAGAATAATATATACATCACAGTTACTACTCTTTATTACACATCATATATATATATATATATATATATATATATATATATAAACTCAAATAATCAAAAATATTAGTAAGTATTACATTAATAAGTGTGTCAGTAATAGACTATAATTGACAGTTTATGTTAAACTTCATGTAAGTTACAGGTATAAGACACTGAGTATGTGATTAGTTTTGTATAATGACTGGCTGGTATGGGATCAAATACATTTGAAAGTATTTAAATACTTTTTTCAAGTATTTGTATTTGAGCTTACCACAAAGAAAAGTATTTGCATTTAAATAATTTTTTTGATTTTTCAAATACATCTTCAAATACATTAAAATACTTTTCTAAAATTATTTCATGTTTTGATCTGAATATTTTTCCACCAACATGATTTGTTTCAGGAAATAATCTGATCACTGAATTGCACACACAAAACCGTTAAAAAAAAGTCTTCTCTCTGTGATCATAATGAATTGCAATTAATGATATCTTTGATGTAATGACTTCTGATGGCTTCCTTGTCAATCAAAGGGAGATTATCTTCAATTATATGTAGTATAATTAGAAGGGATCAAGGGATAATATGAAACATTTTGTGAATAAATCCAATGAGCAGATCTAATCAACAAAAAATGTATAAATTGGTGTAACAAATCTAGTTGATGCTGTGATATTATGTAATGTGTGTATCAGAATAAAAAGCAAAGGAAAAACAATGAATTTGTTCTTTTCATTTGTGTTTGTATTTAAATACATTTCAATGTATTTGACCCCATACCTGATGACTGGTCACACCTTTGATATAAGAGTTATAGTACTACAAGATTAGGGGGGAATATGCCATCAAAAGACACATCACACTGACAAAGGAATTTGAACTCCACCCCCCAACTAGAGGTCTATAATTGAGTGAACTACCAACATTAATATGTAAATATCCTTTATCAGTCAACAAAAGATAACAATTTCTACATCATGAGCGCGCGCGCACACACACACGCACACACACACAACAATTTTAGAATCTCAATTACCTTTTGATCCTCTCCAGATGTATGTATGGAAGAACTGTGTACATTTACTAAAGAGATCTCCTTTAAACGCAGTGAAACCATTCCATGGCGTCCCTGCCCAGAATCGAGTAGATATTATAGAATACGACCTATCAGACTTTACTCTGTTACTGGTCACCAAATCAGGTGATAATCCATAAGAATTTACTCTATCACATAATAATATATCCTGATGTCTGCTCTCATTAACTAGTCCATTACAGGATATATTATCCATTTTTACTCTCCCGTGAGATAGATCATCTTTGGGAAGTTTATCTGTCACTGAACCCATCTTGTTATCAGTAATATAACAACAAGAAGGGTTAATATCACTGACAACATGCACATAAGTCATCGTCTTCCTCTGTTTAGCATAAGATATTAATAATTGTGTATTATTCTTCCTCAAGTTAAGATGTGATGTAGTATTAGAGATTGTTGTTTGTTCTTCTGGATCAAATGGTCCAATAGTGACTTCTGTAGAACACTGCTCTCTTAATATTGGTCCTAATTCAACAGAAGTCTCTCGGTCAGTATTATGAACATCAGAAAGTGAATGTTTATGGCCACAAACATCCATACCTAATAATATATACTAGTAAGCCGCTAAATAATATTACATAAGCTTAATGTGGTAATGAAACTATTACTAAAACCCAAGTCACCTGGTATATCAATTAGTCCAAACAGATCAATACAAAATTTATAATAAGCTCCGACATTCCATGAAGCATGTTCTTTAAGTGCTTTAGCTATATACCACTTAAAACAACAGACTTTTAACACAATAAGCTGTAAGCTTCACGGATAATATCCATAAGTCATTTCTGTAACCGTGAAATCAAGCCTCTACTAGAGTCACTATAGACCAACACAACATTTATCCATTGTGGTAGTGAAGTTGCCAGAAATTATATCAAGTTTGTGACACCGAGTCACAACTGTAGCCATCAATGTAATATCTTTAACATTTATCACCTCAACGTATATGACATTTATCACACAGTCCCAATAAATCGTTCACTGACAGACGACAGCTGATTGACATTTGTTTTGCTCTGACTGATAAACATGACAAAGAAGACACCAGACTCTTGTCACAACTGCTATCACCATCTTGCACGTCAAAGGCCTTGACAAAATACAATCACCCAGCTTATATAGGTGCAGGTTATATACCTTCTAGCTAGGAATCACATACCGTGACAAATGTGCTTTGAGACAGTTTGCTGATGTTCTGGTGATCATGTTACACATAAAATTATAAATAAATTGGGTCATGAATGTTATAGATGAGAGATATATTAAAAGTTTTGTCATATATATCTAACTTTAATCACTAGATACAATATTAAACCAAGAAATATAAATGTTGTATGTTGACATAAACTTGTTTAATTGTTTCAGTTTAGAAATTAAGAAGACCTTCATATACAACTGTTGCTTACTTTAGATAGCAATTAACAGGTAACTCATAGGTAGAATAGTATCAGTAGTAAGTCCCCTTTACCATATATATATATATATATATATATGTGTGTGTGTGTGTGTGTGTGTTCAGTAAGTTAAAAAAACCACACAGGTCACTGATAAGGACTGATAACAATCAGGACCAATAGTTATGTCCTTGTCAACAGAAATTCATGTTACATAGAAATACTTGCTTCTGTAGAAAACATGGCACCTGTCATGTTTACAACAGCAACAACAATAATAATAATAACAACAACAACGACATCACCCAAACTCATTATCATATTTTCTATATATATATATATATATATATATATATATATCTTCAGGTCACAAAAGCTCAATAAACAAAACTACAAGACAGGAACATACATTTTAACTTCTCTAAAACTGTTGTCAGTGATGAGAATTATGAGTTTTTCACTTTGGTTTTGAATAATTATTGCCTACCAGCTACTTTTAGAAAAGGGCACTTTGTAAAGAATAGTTTGATTATTGTTATTATTAATATTATAATATAAAGGCTTGTATCTATCATATAAATTATCATATTTTAAACTTAGTGGTCACATACTGAGTTAGTTAATTGTAGACTTAAAACACAACTTGCTATTGTTGATAAATAAATAAATCATCAATAACAAAATAAATAACTTTGTGTAAAACGGCAAATTTAAATAGCTGTATATAACTTAACAAAGAATAACACACACACACACACACACACACTGTATAATAAACCAAGGTAGCTAGATACTATTACTACTAATAATAATTACAAAATTTCTATAGCGTCAATATCCTCAAAACATAATCTAGCTCAGTGACTCATATAGTACAGAAGTTGATCAAACTCATAGTCCAGGTTCAGTGCAAAGTTCATCAACAATGATCAGATGGAGGAAGGATAAGCGAGTCTGAAAAGGTGAGTTTTCAAATGGTGACGGATATAAACTATGCTATTTGGTGTAGGGACAGCAACTGAAAAAAAAACCGAGTACCAGCATGAGTTTTAACCCTGGGAATAGACAACAAGTGAAAATCATATCAACGGAGGAGCTCTGTGGGCTTGTGTGCTAAAGAAAGTAAGGAAACTAGATATGAGGTTCTCCAGAAGAAAGAGTTTGATAAGCAGTAGTGCAGAGTTTGAAAATGATGCGAGATTGAATAGCCAGTGAAGAGGTTTCAGAAGTGGGATAGAATGGGAAAACCGAGGAGACCGTGTGACAACCCGAGCTAAACAGTTCTGAACATACTGAAGTTTTAGAATATCCTTAGATGCAATGTTATAAAGAAGAGAGTTGCAGTAATCAAGTCTAATGTAATGAGTGCTGTAGCAATGGTTTTGGTGACTGAAAGAGAAATATAGCGCCGAATACGGCGAAGATCACGACTATGATAGAAACAGGAGTGACATGTCAGAGAAATATGTTTTCTGAAATTAAAATCGCTATCAAATGTAACACCAAGATTTACTCTGATGGTGTGATCTATGACTAAGGACATTCAATGGGAAGAAATGAGTAAGTTTGCTGCGTTGTCTGGATGTACCTATAACTAAGTATAAGTATAATGATGAAATCTGTTTTGTTGGAATTGAGCCAGAGATATCACTGAGACAGTCACAATGTTGTTTAAGGGAAAGATCAGTGTCTGCTGTAAATAAAGATATGTATACTTGGGTGTCATCTGCATATAAATGATGGTCTAATTTGTGGCTGTGAATAAGTGAGCTTAGTGGTGTAGTATAGAGTAAACAGTAGTGATTCAATAACAGAGCATTGGGGAACACCTCAAAACAAAGGCCCTGCCTTTGAAAAACATTTATTGACTGAAACCTATTTATTAAGAATGAGCGGATCCAGAAAAGTGATCTATAACTGTTTAGGTCATTGGGTCATAATTTTTTTTATTAAGAAGAGGGATTACATGGGCATGTTTAAAATGAGAAGGGAACACTTTGGAGCTTAGTGGTAAATTTATTATCTTAGTAATTGGAACAATTAGTGTGTGAAGACCAGATTTTAGCAGAAATGTAAGGATAGGATCAAGTTGACAGGACTTATTAAAAACTTCAGTAAGTGAGGCTGGTTTAAACACTGTACAACTGGAAAATCAATATTACAACTAGAAGCAGAAACTGGGAAAGAAACATGAATTTGGGTGATCTTATCTTTGAAATGTTTGGAATTAGTTGAATCATGAATGGGCAGAGAAACAGAAGCCTTTCTATGGAGAGTACTAGTTATTGTTATAAAGACAATAATTAAGATAAAACTAATAACAGACATTCTTCATATGATGTCATGTGTTATCAGAATAGCTTTAAAAACAAAACAATATCCAGATTTGGAAGAATGACTCTTGGTTATAAAAAGTTTAATGTTTGATAATATATCTGTTACTAAGAAGTCAGATATATATATATGTTGGTTTTGTTGTCTCTCAGAGGTTTATCAACCTTCACCTTAAAGTTACAATAAAACTTCAGCTCAAAACATATTCTGATTGTTATCTTATCATAATGTCCATCACCTCAATGTAAACAAGATGAATATAACAGAGTAACTAAAAACTATAATAACAAAAATATAATAAACTGCATTTATTCAACATATCTGCTCAATCTATTGTTTCTGTTTTTAATTCACACACACACACACTCTCTCTCTCTCCCCCTCTCTCTCTCACACACACACACACACACACACTCTCTCCCTCTCTCTCACACACATACACACACCCACCCACACACACAAACACACACACACCTTAAAAGCCACCAAATATAACTCAGTAACAGAAGGAACAAGTTTTAATATTTCTACTATAATTCTCTCTCAAAGAAGGAAGAGAACATTACTCAAACATATTTTTTTATCCCCAGGCAGACATTGTGACCAGACCTCTGACCTTTAACCTCTTTAGCTCACTATGTACTTAACAAACTCCTACTACACCTGGACATAATTATAGAGTGATTTATAACTATTGTATAGAAAACTCTAACTTTTCATCACCTGTCTCAGATGTTTTATAACAAACATTACATGGCGTATCCAGCTGTAACCATCCATTGTAACAACCAACTTTTAAGCCATATCCAGAAGAATTACCACTGAATTGAACTTTAAATAATCAAATGTATATTATGTTTCACACATGTTTCATAGTCATAATATTAGATGTTCCAATAGTAACTATTTATTATTAATTATTATTATTAATGAGAAGTGATGTTATATCTCCAACAGGAGTAAACATTTTACTGTTATCAGTGCAAAATATTACACAGCACATACACTAACCTGTGTCTCTCTGTGTGTAATTGTTATAATAATATGTACTGTGTTCATGTTCATTACGGTAGTTCAGGAAGCAGAAGAATGTGTAAATATTTACTCCCATTAGTACAATACATTAATAGAATCCACTTTAAACCTAATTTGTTATTACTGAGAAGAGCATCATTTATTTTTAAATGAATAAATGATGACTTACAGATGATGATTTTTTGTTTAGGTCATTAAATTAGACAATGAACCATCAAACCAGATTTCTATTTTGATATAGACTGACACAGAAAACAAGGAATTAACTCTAACTATATGACGTCATCTTCACACATTAACATAATGTGTTGAGAAGATGTTCGGGTAAATAAAAACATACACATCAGACCTCTGAAGGATGGATGGATGAATGTTGTTTAACGACACATCAGACCTCTGAAGATATAAACTAAGATGTCTTATTTATTAATGATGACATGTTTGACAAAGGTGATCAGTTTTAAGTAAACTCATGAATATGCAAATTTGTTTGGAGTCTAGCCATGTTTCTTATGATAAATATGATTTAGTAGAATTTAACTTCTCATACAAAAAGTTACTTTAGTAGTCAACGTTTTTTTTCTTTTCTATATGACACTACAAGTATTGTATATTTCTATATAAACACGTTCTTGTTGAGAGACGTTATTCAGTGAGTCAGTGAGTGAGTCAGTGATTTATTTAAAATTAGTACAGAGATCAGAGTTCCTAAAGAAACATCACACAAACAAAAGATAATCTATCATTTAGAGGTTTATAGTCTAGTATTGTAATTATTGAGACCCCCCCTCTTCTTGATAAATGTAATACGTGTGATGAATTATATGTAATATGTATATAGTGAATGGCTATATAATATTAACAGTAACATTACTAAAGCTCTCCCTATATCATAATATGTACAGCTCTACCTATATCATGATATCTACAGTTCTGTGTATCATAATATGTACAGCTTTACATATATCATAATATCTACAGTTCTGTGTATCATTATATGTACAGGTCTACCTATATCATAATATGTACAGCTCTACCTATATCATAATATGTACAGCTCTACCTATATCATAATATGTACAGCTTTACCTATATCATAATATGTACAGCTCTACCTATATCATAATATGTACAGCTCTACCTATATCATAATATGTACAGCTCTACCTATATCATAATATGTACAGCTCTACCTATATCATAATATGTACAGCTCTACCTATATCATAATAATTAATGTAATTGTGGCTAATGGTAGATTTATGAAACAAACTTATTTTATGATACAAAAAATATATCTAATATGATGTAAAGTTGTCTTTAAACTGACTCATCCACTAACCATTGTCTTCAACTTTTTAATGATACACACTGATTTCTTCTCTCTATCTAGAAGATTGTATATAACTCATCATCATCAGTCTCAACAAATCATTAAATACTGGATAATTATAGGACATACATAGTTTAATGGTTTTTTTTTCTTCTGGTGGTCGTCAATGGGAACCAAAAAGTAACCATTTCTAAGTAATACGTTATACTCTCTTACTCTTATCTATAACTAAACCTGGTCATTAATCAATAATAAATCTTCAAGAAATCACTCTTGACCTTCTGTCATTCATTCAGTCAAGGTCACCTCAGCATTACTTCAAGGCAATATATTTAATTAATATGAAGATAGTATAGACATATTAAAACATCTACAGTAGCTATTACAGTCAGAGATAAATAGAAACTACCCATCTTCTTTCTAAAGGATATAACCTTACTTTCTTGATATCAAGGTCATTTGAGGTTTTCTCTTTACATTTCTAACATGTTATTGTCATACCTTGTGTATAACTGAATAACTATATAGACACTGTCTGATGAAAAAGATATAATAATATTATTTCTCTCTCTCTCTCACTCTCTCTCTCTGTGTATTTATCTATATTGCTGTCTTTTCCTTCATATCTGTCCAAATCATGTAGAAAATACATCACAGCCATGTAACACTTATAATGTTATATAGTATGTCACAATATATCCACAAATAGAGATGTATAGTTAGTAAACATACAGGTAAAGTGACTGTTAATAAAGGTCACACTGAGATTCAATCCTATGCCGTGAATATCTACTGCATAATATACCATCCATTAACCACTGTGCTGAACTAAACGTTTCCAGGGGAAGCCCAACCAAATACCCCCCCCCCCAAAAAAAAAACCACCGTAATGTACTTGCCAAAGACAGTTACCTCAGTTTGTTATACCTAAAACTTAGTAAAAGAGGAGATAATGACAAGAATCTTCAAGAAAATAATATATGCCTAAATAGGTGTCTAAGTACAGACACGTGCATGCATACACACACACACATTTATATATATGGAGGTAGTGCAAAAAAAGGATCAATTAGTATTTTATAATTTTACCACTTATTATTTATTGCATACATTTTTATTAACACATTAATGTGTGTGTGTGTGTGTGTGTGTGCGTGTGTGTGCGTGTGTGTGTGTGTGTGTGTGTAAAGACAAGTTTAATAAAATGCCCTTATGATAAAAAAAATCATTTAAAGTTACTGTACAATGACACTCCAAATATGATGTGTAAAGAATCAATATAATTTAGAACTGTACAATAATCATATTAGATATGGGACATGGAGTAATATACATCTGGATGACCTGAATTTTGGGGATTAATATAATAGGTTAATTACATTATTCAATCTTGATATGTACAAGTTAATACTAATTTTATTTGGGGCTGAATATCACTAAATAAAGAGATGTAGAACTTTAATAAAGTTAAAAATAACTAAAATGACTATACTTTCTTTTAAAATCACAAATAACTCACTTATAAGTTATGAGTCAAGGCACGGAATAATATTTTCAACCCCCCCCCCTCTTTAATGGACCCTCTATTAATAATAGTTTGAAGCTGAAATAAAAACGGCTGACATTTATAAACATCAAGTTTTATCAGATCCATGAAATAGACCAGTCTAGCTAAATGCTGATGGGGGGGGGGGGGCGCTAGAGAACATGTATATAAATGTGTATTAATTAAAAAATTGCCCATCATTGAAAAATATAACATTTAAATGTTTGAATGTTTTAGAATATGAAATATTTGATATTTCAGATATCTGGTAATATACACTTACTGTACATATACTACTGCACTTTGTCCAATAAAGATATTGATGTAATATGAAAAATCAGGCACAAAGGTTTTCCTTTTTGAAGGAAATCAACTTAATGTGTTAATGCATTTTCAGCTTTTAAAAGTCTGGATTGGATGACTTACAATTAGTTAATGAATTGAACAATGCCCAAAATAAGGTAATTAACAATTCTGGTTACTTAAAACAAATTAATTTTCATTTTAAAAACAATAACAGACTCATGTGATTGTTAACTAGTAAACACAGGTGGTCATTTATAACAGGTTTCTTTATAACAGACCCCAAAAATGAGGAGATAAAAAGTAACAGTGACAACACACAAACGCACACACACACACACACACACATACATGCTCTCTCTCTCACACATACACGCTCTCTCACACACACACGCGAGCGCGCTCGCACACACATAGAGGGAGCCAGATGGAATGGAATGTCATGCATCATAGTAAACTATGTGATCAACATAGTAAATCTCATTGTATGATATCCAACAGAGCCAACAAGGAGTCTAACTGACAGATTACAGATTACTAATAGATATAATGAGAAGATTTCTGGAGGAGAAGAGTACTTATAACATATCTGTTATCATTAGAGTTGGAGTACTTAACCATAAATATATATTGAGAGAGATAGAGTAATATAACAGAAACATTGTCAATATAGAAACTGGTAAATACATCAACATCACATCATTTATATACAGAATACTATAACAGATAATGAAAATATAAAATAAATATTACCAAATGATGAAAAAATATATAACTGTTTGGTGTTCCTATAGTATCTTTGACCTTATCATAATTCTGATAAAGCATACAACATCTGTTATAAATCTACTTTGTTTTTACACCCCTGGGTACCATTACATAAAATGTTTATATATCTGTGGGATAGGACACAAAGCACAAAGACCCCCCCCCCCCCCACCCCATTTCTACCACATGTCAACGTCCGGAAGTTTATCTCCACTTTAGGATTCATCACCACATATTACACAATCATTTATAATACTGTACAGTTATAGAGGCATCAGATATGTAAACAAAACATTGATATCATGTTAATCCCCCCCCCCACATACGAATCCTTTAGGTATCAGTAAGTCATTCAAACACAGAGAATTAATCAAATTTTAGCACACACACACACACACATATTATTTCTCAACAAACACCAACCTGTTTGGTTTGTATCCTCCTCATTATCATCATTAAATCGATTAAAAGTAACAAGATGGACCACATACTGGAACTGTTCTGTTGCCATAGTAACATAAAGTTCATTCGTATCACTAAATCTTAAAACGACAACAAAATTGATCTCTGTAATCATCAAGACACATAAAATATTTCCAGGATTATAAAGTCATTATCCAGTTTGTTTTCACATTCTCATATATAATTCCTGTAAATGAGCAAACATTTATAACATCATCTTTCAGTTGTCTATTACATCCTGTCTCTGGATTGTACAGAAGCCTTAAAAGAGACTCATTTCTAAAATTAGCACAAGAATTCCTTTCACGCAGATTTCTCTAACTACAGCGCTAGCACAACGTTCAGTGGTTAAATAAGATCTAGTTAGGAGTCATAAAGCTCCAGAAGAGTGGCCTGAATGAGTGTCTGTCTATCCGGGGTCAGAATCCTGATTATCACAAACATACTACCTCCAGCATGGACAGATCTCCATCCCTGACTGATTATTCCTTTGTTTGTTGAAACAGCAGACAGTAATATTACGCAGACCACCTTTTTTATATGAAAGCCGTCGGCCAGTATTCTTGTATTTTGTCGGGGTTTTTTCCGAGTTATTTATAGACTGTTACGACTAATTCATGACAAAACATTTCACATAATAGTCTTTGTAAAATGTTAATTAATAATCCAATTTAACAAAGATAACAAAAGAACAATATATCACATATATGTTTAGAAGTTTAAAATATTTATCCTGTAATAAAAACTTATTTAAAAAAATTATTTAGTATATATTCTTCATAACAACTTCAAACATCTAAATTGAGATAATTATAGCCAGTTTAAAAAAGGAATTCTTATCATAATTAGTATTGATTCTGGATCACCAAATTTCTGATGCTCTGTTTCCAGTTATATCACTAAAACATGTCTGGATTTCATCAAGTTGACTGGATTAGTTAATTCTACTGAGTTACCTCCATATGGAAGTCAACCAGTCAATTACTGTACTCCATCAAATAACTTTGACCTCTGAGAATGTCTTAATCTAGGAAAGTTATCTCCACATAAAAAAGGTCTACACACACTATCTGGTAGCTAAATAAATCCTGTACTCCTGTTGATTAAATATCAGAAAAACTAACAACAGTATTTAGTTAAATCGAAATTAGAGATTTGACATAATCAAAACACATTATAAAACTATCAAAAGACTAAACACAGAGAATGTCAATTAAATGTTTTTAAAATTAACATTTTAATTCAATTAAGACATTTCTTATAGACTATGACATTGATTAAATAAAAAAAGTTGATAGTCATTTCCCATTATTATGGAAAAATCTATATGCTGATTACAGGTAAGAAGTATTATACTGTTTTAATTTACAGCAGAGATCCTCTAACAAGGATATTGTGTATGTACCATGACATAGTTAATACATCACTCTATTGGATAGACTAAGAAATGAATTATTAATTATACTTATCACATATATAAGATCTAAATGGTACCTATGAAGACCATTATCCTATTCCATTATTATAAATATCCAGATGAATCTCTTCTGGAGTGAGACGTGTATTATTATTATTATACTTATCCAGATGAATCTCTTCTGGAGTGAGACGTTTATTATTATTATTATTATACATATCCAGATGAATCTCTTCTGGAGTGAGACTATTATTTTAAACAATATCCATTTCTCTCATCTGATATTAAAACATGTGAATTAAAGTTACTTCAATAATTACTATCCAAATATATAGAAGTAGAATTAATAGTCTCTCCTGTGGCATTGTGTATCAATACACAACCACACCCACAACCACTCCCACGCCCACACACCTACATGTTAGGATCCTGGTCATATCTAGTCCATAGAGTATATACTGTACTCTATGGTACACACTAAAAATACAATCTCTAATAGATGATAGAAGCAAAAGTGAGGTTAGTAGAACAGTACAGAACCTGTACAGCTTACACACACACACACACACACACACACACGGCGCATCTCCCACATCAACTTCTCAATGGAAACAATATTTACATTGTATAACCTAATCCTCTATCATTACAGTATATTATGGTAGTATAGTTTTTATCAGTAACATTATGTAGATGACACCGTTAATAAAATATGCTATATAAAAAACATCAGAACCTGTCCTAAAAGATAGGGCAACCATTGTAACATGTTCAAGTGGTCTTTAAAAAGACTTGGTCTTTTGAGACAGGCTCCAATGCTTAAAATTTGTGCCTCTTTTTTGATGGACACTAAAAACAGTTGGCTGCTACAACAGGCTTTGCTAGAAATAAAGGAAGTAAAATTATATCTGACAAAGATATTGACTGAGGTTAGGTATTGATTTAGTAATGACAGGCTGGTTTATATAGTATAGAGTAGTAAGTGATGAATGGGTTCTACATTAATGGGCTACTTTAAATGGTAAATACATTAGTCAGTCAGTGAATGGCTTCCAGCAGTTAGACTAACTACTATAACATAAATCACACTAACAAAGATGGCTGGCTCCACAGAAGACGGCATTCAGAGGTTGTTTAACAGGTGAGGTTAGCACAGCTTCCAGTTACCTGTTACCATGGAGACAGATTTTAATTATTTAACAGCTGGACCTTACATTCCAGTGTGATGGTTTTTATTTTCAATTTCAATTTCTAAAATAATAGCATAGATGTTAATAAACCTCACTGGTGAAGGAAATGAAGCACCTGACACACACACACACACCAACACCTTAGTTTTGTTTCCATATAAGTTATTTTCACATTTAG
This sequence comes from Paralvinella palmiformis, assembly GCA_025642065.1. Classification (NCBI taxonomy): domain Eukaryota; kingdom Metazoa; phylum Annelida; class Polychaeta; order Terebellida; family Alvinellidae; genus Paralvinella; species Paralvinella palmiformis. The sequence continues at coordinate 328,730 of JAODUP010000402.1, forward strand.
TTTCACCTTTCTTCATCAATACTTTATTTGACAGATGCCATCCATAAACAAATCACAAAATGAGATTATTCTATTAATTAGTGTCAACTATATACTTGTATGTTTGTCTGAGATGATAACTAAATAGTTTACAACAAAGAGATCATATTTAGACTTCTTTATCAGGTCAACGTTGGGTTACAGCTGTGACCTTTGATCCTCAGACACAATAATGGCTAACTAAAACTCTGTTGAGAACTTCTAGGAATATTCTAGGAAACGTTAACTTTTTACTCTTGACTAAACCTTGTTTAGAAAACATCTGGAAATGGCTCTACTAGTTAAGAACAGGACTAGATATGAGGTGTGGGGGGGGGGGACTGGGGGGTGGTGGTGTTCACTCAATCTGAGTAAAATATCCAGGAAACATAGTTATAGAGAAAGTCTGATGTTAAAAACAGTAGTAGTAATAGTAGTAGTACCAGTAATGGTGGTAGTAGTAGTAGTAGTAGTAGTAGTAGTGGTGGTGGTGGTAGTAGTACTAAGTAGTAGTAATAGTGCTGGTGGTGGTAGTAGTATTAAGTAGTAGTAGTGGTGGTGGTAGTAGTAGTACTAAGTAGTTGTAGTAGTGGTGGTGGTAGTACTAAGTAGTAGTAGTAGTAGTGGTGGTGATAGTATTTAGTAGTAGTAGTGGTGGTGGTAGTACTAAATAGTAGTAGTGGTGGTAGTACTAAGTAGTAGTAGTAGTAGTGGTGGTGGTGGTAATGGTAGTACTAAGTATTAGTAGTAGTGGTGGTAGTGGTAGTACTAAGTAGTAGTAGTAGTAGTAGTCACAAGTAGTAGTAGTAGTAGTTTAAGACAAAAATGTATAAACCGTACAATGTTATCAAGCCTAAAAAATAATGTGATAATGACAGACTTACTCTATAAACAATAATCAATATTAAAGTTTAATATAATTTGAAATAAATCCCAACTCAAACAAATAACAAAACATGGCCGACTAAGTAAAAAATATAAAGATAATCAGGTAATGTAAGAGATCTCTCTCTGCCTGAATGTGTGTATGTGTGTTGTACGTCTGTGTGTACTCTATTTCTGATGACTTTACCATTAAGAACTGATTGTTAAGACAGTGGTAAAGAGAATGATAAGATAATAGAGAAACATATATACAGATAACCCAACGGAATCTACTGACTATAATCAACTTAACAGTCTGACTGTACACTGACTGATATGATACATACACTGGCATTAAATACTAAAACCAACTTAACAGTCTGACTGTACACTGACTGATATGATACACACATTGGCATTATACACACTATAACTATAATGATAACTTAACAAAGGAACTGATAAAATAAAATAATAATGTATTCCATATATTATCATAAAGATAACATCAGTACCATCTCAGCTGGATCAACCTCTCAATCTCACAACACAAACTAAACTACGTTATCAGAAAATTGAATACAGTAACATCTAAGTGTCACCAAGTACACAGGTAACTTAATAGATACATTGAAAAATTAAAACCTACATTATAGAACTGAAATCTGATCTAATTTAGTGAGATTTTTTTTTCCATATTTATATTATCAAGCGCCCAACACCTGTATAGACAAGTTACCTATAATGTTACGATGACAATAAAGGTAACTGTGATGAATAGTAACAAAAATTAATTCTAATTATAAAAAACACCATATTGACAATACTGATAATATATATAATTATACTGTTTTATTTTTGGTTGAGAGGATTATATATTTACTGTGACTTAGTTATTTGATAATAATCTAATATTTAAATGATCAACTTGAGTTATTAGTTAAATCTTGGGACATATGACAAACATGTATAAAACACCCTTACTAATTAATGATATTAGGTACTGAATTGGGAGTGTTTAGCATGGTATCAGATAGGCAGAGCCAAAAATGCTAATCGTCGATCAATGCTAATGCTATATAGTATACTGTTGTGGTTATTAACCTATATTTGTCAATACTTCACAATTAACATTGTTATAGTATACTGTTATGGCTATTAACCTATATTAACCATAAGTACAATTTGTTTTTATGCATATTTTAAGAAGATTATGTCTAATCTTAGCCTCTTTCTTCATGTCTGATTTACAAAACAGTATTTTCTTTAAGGTTTCATGTAGATTGATTATTAACAATATGTGATTATGATAAGTTACTGGAATTTGTGAACTGGTTAACTAAAGACATTTACTACAAGTTAGAACAAATTATTAACTAATACTTTATTGAGACCAATAATATCTGATATTAAATATGGACATATTACTAAGAGAAACAATTGGGAATTGTCAGTTGACATACTTCTGCTCTAAGGTGCACAATAATATAACACATTAACACATATGGCTGATTAAAAGATAACAAATATATAATATTTCTGTCATATATACAACACTTGGACCAACAATCAAATACCCATATGACATATACATTGTCATAATAATGTTCATCCCGAGACATCATCATTTTATTTATTTAATAAAGATACAAAAAGAACTATACATTAACTTACTAATGTTCCGTTTTGTGGAGGGTGTAGATGTCACTAAAGGCTGGAGACGTTTAGAGAGTTTAGATGTTGCTACTTGACTAGATATGACTGATGTTGATGTTCTTCGAGGTTCTGTAATACAATATACATCTATATAATATAGTTAAAAACAGGGCCATAAATATAATCTCATCTGAGTTCATCAAATAGTTAACATCAACTGTTAATTATGTTGTCTCATCTTTATAAACCAAAATATATTTAGTCAAATTCAAGAATGTGATATATATTGATATAGTAGAAACTATACAATATTAGAATAAATCTACATTTGGTTGAACTTTTAGCAATTATAACAAGTGTCATGTGATAGAGTATATATCAGTATTGGTATCACATTAAATAAAGTATTCAGAATAATTACTGACCAACATTCAAATATTAGTTTTACATTTTAACTTACCAATGATATATTTACATGTCATATCAAATAATAGTTCTGTCACAAAACATTTTTCACACATAGACAGATAAACTCTGAACTTATAAGAGTTTTATATGTGGAATTCAAATATTTAGTTTCTTTTGTTTCATTAAAGTTCATCAAAACTCAATCTCCATTATATTTCAGCAGCTTCACTTTGAGGAGTTAAATTATGCCAGCAAAATTAACTTCAAATATATATTTTCTGAAAGTGTATGAAAATTTATATATTGTTTAATAAATGAAGTAAAACATGCTTTTATGGCTGTGAAAAGGGTATGCAATATTCTCAAAATACTCAAAAGCCTTCGGAGACTGTATGAAATTTGAAAAATCTATTAACTTTATATACAAAATGGATATTAAATCCATAATTTTACAAACTGCTGTATATAAACCCAAACTCAGCATCTTTATGATGATTATAGCACTATGTATTGTTCAATATTCTGGAGTCTGACATAACTGAACATTTACAAAGCTGTGGTAAATTACAACGTTCTCCACTTAATATATTGTTTATGGTTGTACATGTCATTCAGTCCTTCAAATTCACATTTAAACATTATGAACAAATACACTAATAATTGCACAATTCAAGTTGTTGTACCGATATTTTTTCACACACAAACACACACACAGAGAGAGAGAGAGAGAGCTAAACTATTTTATAGTCTCAAGCCTGATAATAACTAGATATAAAATCATAATGCTTAATGAAAAGGTCTTATTCAATCATTATGTAAACTTGTAAGACTTAAGTTTTGCTGACAACAGCAAACAGGATGATATGCTTAAACTCTAAAACAAATTTATCGTTTTTCATTGGCTGTATTTAAAATAATAAAAGAATGGCATTTTGTGGTACAGAACTAATTAGATTATAATTTGGTTTTGTTTAATATTAAGAATTGCACAAAACAAACACCTAAATGCTGTAGTACACCATCATTAAGCTATTTTGTCATTATGAGAAACAAATCGATTTAATATCATACCTGTTATAGTTCTCTTGCTTGTGGGAGGAAGGAGAGACTGACGACCAGGTGGTGGTTTAATACGAGTCATACTCGCTGCTGATGCTGAAGACTGATGACCCTGTGAGAGAATCTCCGATATATCTGACCACTGGTAACCACATGGCAAGAAAACAGCATAGCCAGCAAGCAAGCAAGGCAAGAATTGGATGGACACGAGGTGGGTATATTTAGAAAATATTGGGGTAGGTCAGGATGGGGGGGGGGGAGTGATAACACAGATAAGAAGGGTATAACACAGGAAGGGTGTATATAATTCAGACAGGGGCAATAAATGTTACAGTAGGTAAATGATGAGCATATAGATAGAAGACAAACAATATTTAAAAAAAGGAATATAGGATAGGTTTATTTGGGTAGTTTATTATGATGACATTAATAGCAGGATAACAAAGGCAAGAGACGGGTCAGGTGAGGACAAAATACACAATAGATAATAAACAGGTTTATGGTGTATCACAACAGTTATTATGGCAACATTCCAATATGTGGAATAAATAGGATTTTTAAGCAATAAACATCAAGATTAGGTGTGTAGGGTAGGATATGGAAGGAAAGAGGGAAAAAGGCAGAACACAAAAATAAATCTTTAATCAAATAGATTATCACATAAATCACAAAACAAATAAATATCTGAAAGCAAGAAGCATAAACAAAGAGAACTGAATCTATTATCATTTTAATAAACAGGTAATAATTTAAAAACTATTAATTATATTAATAAAAACCAAAAGTATTAATTTTACAATAAATTTTAAAGCATGAACTGATTTTTCTCTCTCAATTCTCTTGGTTTAATTATAATAAAACTAATAACAATACAACAATCATGCAAGCCTTAATCCTTAAAGGTGTCTCTTGTTAAGCAATGGCCATATCTTGAATAGAACTTTCTCAACAAAATAATAAATCTATAACAAAACCTTAAAATAGATCACATATTGTAGGATGATTTATATTAAATGGCACAAGCAAAAAGACATAAATTGATCAAGATCATGTGAATAAAGTGCAAGCATGATTATACAAAGTAAATTACTTAATACTCTAAATTACTTAAATACAACTAATGATAATAGATCTGGTACAATTAAAGTAACATCACAGTTAGATGACAACTAAAATATAGACAACTATTTTGATCTTATCTTTGACTAGATATAACTTTAATGCAATATAGCTGGTTTAAACAAATCTATTTCATTGTATCATAAAATGATCTTTTACATGAGGATATGTACAACATACCAAGGAAAATGTTGATTAACAACTATGTTCCTAAAATGAATTGCCTATATTCAATATCGGGGAGATGTGTGCTACTAATACGTGTATGACATAAAGTTGACTTATGAGTCAAATTTCAAAGGATTAAAAAAAAAACATTTGCGTCCATTCTTGAGCTCTCACGTTTATACCATAAACAATATCTGTACAACTTATTATCATTCAGCATGATTTAAATTAATCATTAATGATTCCTACCTGATATTCAGATCCAGTACTTGAAGAATGGTCTCTGGAGCTTGAAGGTAACTCTAAATGTGGGTAACAAAATAATATGTTGCATTCATTATGAAAGAGAAATTGATTTAAAACAATTTAAAAGCATTACACAGCTGGAATCCTTGTTAATTAAAATACTACTAATATTAATAATATGTGGTTGGCCAGGATTTTAGTTTGCCAAACAACCACAAAACTGGCTCTAAATTTCTTTTAAAAGGCAGACAGTGGGCAACAGTAAAGGTATTGCCAATTAGGTCATTATCTATCCAAAAAATTTGCAATCATCACCATAGGTTTAATAATTCTGAAATAATACATTATTAATATAATTGATTTATTTCATAATTTGATCACAGAGATACACCCTGTACTGATGATATCTACATCTCACTATTAGTCAGGTATTTATCAATAACAATCTTTGATCACAGAGACACAGCCTGTACTGATGATATCTTTAGTATCCTTACTAGTATAATGATCAATTTACTAAGTGACATTCAATTTGTTTATTACAGTTAAAAATCTAAGAAGGATAATGGCTATCTTACGTTTAGATGATTTATGTTCACTAGTCACTCCACTCTGATCTGATGATAAACTCTGCTGACTACTTGAGACTGGTGTCTCTGTCTTTTTTTTGATGCCACGTAAAGACAAACGTGACTGCTTCGGCATCTTAGCATCGCTCAGACCAGGATTGTTCCCCGATGTGTGACTGATCTTTGACCCCGTGTTAGATGCCACAAATGAAGAAACGTGGGATGCAGATCTTTTGCTCAGACCTAATGATGGTTGAGGCATTGAGAGTCGAGATCTGGGAGCAGTCTTAGTGACAACAGATATCTGAGAGACATCAGCTTTACGGGTTTTAGATTCTGACTTCAGGGTTGATTTAAGACCAGAGTCAATCTGTGACTTAATGGTACCAAACTTTCTTTGGGGTAAAGTTCTTCTTGGTGGCTTACCAGTGACACTAGCTTCCTTCTTGTCACTGTCGGTATGTTCTAGAACAGGATGAACTTCAATTGTTTTCAAATGCGGTGCTATACTCTCACTTGGCACACTAGGTAACATATCCAACTCCTTGCGTGCTTTAGCCAAACTTTTCTCTTTATCAAAATGCTTGTCACCAGACTTGACCTTCTTATCTGATGTAACGAGTCCTATCTTTGTTGGTGATTTATCTGCCTTCTTTTTATTTGAGACATTCTTTAACAGCTTGTTAGCCGATAGTCTTCTTTCAGATTCCACTTTGTTGTTGACTTTTGATGGAACTGGAAGGCCTTTATGAGTATTTGACTTTGCTGATGAACTTCGACTAGATATCTTTATATCAGGTTTTGGTGATGTAGTTGTTTGCTGTTGATGACGATAACTTTTAGTTTGTGGTTTTGACATGCTGCTGTTTTCATCTTTGCGCTTTCTGCTCATCTGTGATCCAGGCTTTTGTAATTTTGTGAAACCAGAATCCCTTGCCTTGTTTTTTGTTTGTTTACCATCCTTTTTCTCAGGTGAAGTTTTAGTGAGACCATCGGTCAATTTAGGGTCTTCATCACAATTATCACCATCTGTAGCACACTTATCATCATCAATCATTACTTCATCATGATGAGATTCTTCCTCATTATCTATTAGAGCTATTCCGTCTAAGCTAACATCACCATCAGTAATGATCTGTCCGTGTATTTCTTCTTCTAATTTATCCATAACAATATCATCATGTTCACTGATGATTACAACATCTTCATTATAAATTTCTCTCTTCTCAATGTGTGCCTCAACCTGTGATTAAAACAAATTTAATATAAAGTTGTAATTTATATATAAAACCATATACTCATGAACATAATTTTATATAAAGAATTTACATCAGATAAATACAGCCTAACTATGTTTACATGGGAATATAATTCAAGGTGTCAAATTAAGATGATAATTTTTTCTAATATGTTCAGGGTTGCTTTTCTGATAAATATTATCCAATGTTTCTAATTGGGTTTTAGATGCTTCATACTTGGTGCATCAATGTGAAGCATATTTAAATGGCTCTGTTAATATGCATTGTTATTATTATTATTATTATTATTGTTATTATTAATATTTTTACTATTTGGAATCTGTTCTTTGAATGAGAATGTTTGGATAGAGTTTTGTTTGATGTTATTGTTGGTAATCATTTCACAGAAAACTGCTTGTTAAAGGGCAGTAAGATGCCAAAAAGATAACATTATTTTAGTGTAATCTACAGTCCAGCAATTATCTGTGGTAAATATGCCCAACCATCAATAGCAAATGGCCCATGGGGCATTTCATCTCACAATAAATCTGTCACAGTAATAATTAACAAAATGCATATGTGACAGTTGATTAGATATAGTCCTTAACCAAATCCAATGAGCACAGCATTAAAGATGGTGGTCAGCAGTACTGATGAAAAGAGATCCATTGATCAGAAGGGTAAAAAAATTGTTCAAAGTGACTTGCATATTAAATTATAGATGAAATAATCAAGCATAATGCTATTGAACATTTGACAGATACAAACATCTTTTACATACACACACAGATTATATTATACAAATTTCATTTCTTCTTCCATATAAAATAAACAAGTATTCACAAAGACTATCATATATATAGTGAGAATCTGTTAATCTGGACATCATTTATCCAGCAAATCTGCCTTCTGACACATTATTGTGGTTCAGTCATGTAAGACACAACGTCAGTAATGGTTAATTAACCTGTCCACAAATGACAATTGCTATATCATAACCAATCGTCCTTGATCATACATACCAACACACACATCCATTGCCTGTGGCTATCTCATAGCCAATCATAATCATTCATGGCTAATTACAAACACAAATGTGTGATCTTTCCAATGAGCAGATCATGAGTTAATTTTTGTTCTGGTCATTTATTGTGTCATAATTTTTGAAAATAAATAAATTCTGACATTTATGTTTATCCGACATATTATCATGTGACAAACCTTGTCGGATTAACAGATTCTCACTGTATATTCACTAATTTCACTAAAGTGAACATTCATTTGTTAGACAACAAAACCTTTTTTATCTAGAATGAAATAAAACATATCACTGTTTCTTTTTTGTAGCTAGTTATGTTAATATATGAGAGTTCAATATATATATATATATATATATATATATATATATATATATATATAATATATAAAATATTACACATGCTGACAAACCTGAATATTTTGAACCAGTTTATCTGACTCTATTGCTATACACTTCTCCATTACATCTTTCATGGTGGCACTCTCCATCATCTCTGTCTCCATCAGTTCATCAACAGTCATTACTGTAGCAGAATGACCTTTAGCACAACTCAAGTTCACTTCAACTTCTGGCTCATCATCAACTTGTTTATTAGCAACATCATCGTCATGCTGAAAAATCATGTGGTCATGTTCCATCACTGCTTCTGGGGTGATAGCCTGGAAATAAAACATAAATGGAACAACAACACCAACAAAAAACAGCATCAACAACAATGTGGGATCAGTAGTACAAATGGGAACAATGGGATCAGTGGGACAAAAATAGACTTAAAAGTGGAAAGTCCTTAGATCAAGAATTTATTACTGCCTTTTGATATTTATGTATTCATTTGTTGACTAAGTCACTAAAGGGTAAGTAGTTTATTAAGATAGTCTAATATGAGTAATGTATTATAATCAACAACATCAAACAATATACTCCATAAGTAGTTGATGACGATATTAGACTGTATGGGTCTTATTGTGGCCATCCAAGTTACAGATCAGTGAAGCAATATTATCAGCTAACAAAATGTGTTAAAATAATAATATAGATAAAGTTGTCTTGAAATTAACCAATCATTCTAAAAAATGTGACACTTAGTGAACACTAATCTTGGATTGGTAAATGGATAAAAGGCAGTTTTCTGAACATTAACCAAAATGTCCTTAGAGTAAAAAGACTGAATTTTGACTAAACAAATCACAGAATATATCAAATATTAGATGTTAACAACTTACTTCTTGTATAGTAATTTCTTCCTCTATCTCTCCTAGTTCCTCTCCTTGTTGACTCTCAGTTCCTGACATCTCACCGGGATCGCCTGATACAGTGGCTCCATCTGGTGAAGTCGGATGATCTCTGTAATATATCAACAACACAACTAAATATCTACTTCATCAGTATAATATATCCACTATAATAAGATACAAAGTTTGTATAATGCTCTATATAACCTGTAAGTAAAATATATATCTAAAACAAAGCAGTGAACTATTGATACTACTAATAATAATATAGATTTAATAAACCAGCTTTAGTAGCAGAAATCATTCAAATAAGCCATGTACTTTATCAGGGATTAAGGAATTTAGTTATTTTGTGAAATTCTAAAAAACACTTTTTTCATAATTTTAAATTACTTTATAATTTTTATCATTTTTAACTATTAAACATGTTTATACACATTAAAAACCAAATACAAGTATACTTAATATCAAGACGTTTTTGCCTCAAGTGTATCCTCTTAAGTTTAATAAAATATTAAACCATGACAAATCCCTAATTCAAACTGTTAGAGGAGGGGGGGGTTATCCAAATTGTGTGCACACACACACACGCACACACACACACACACAAATCACCTTTTCTATTTTCAAGCCATTCACATTAGTCACAGGATATTCATTTGGATACCTAGATTGTAGGCTGGCTAAAATACTGGTGATAACACTCCTCTCTGATGGCTTCCTTTGTACATATAAATATGTCATCTATCAAATAATGTTTTCTAACTTATATTTAACTGTTTGTTAAATCAAAGTTTTGCCAATCTCATACTTATCAGTCAAACAGTGATAGAATTTGTTTGATTTTTAATAATTAAAATTACGTTTAATTTTAATTGTAAATAAATTAATATTGTACACACCAGTGCATTACATGAGAAAAATCACATACATACATTGTATTTCAGCTGTTGTTTGTACAGAAAAAGACTTTCTAATTGACAAAAGTTTTCTATTGTTATAAAAATAAAGGAGCTAGTCAATAGCGCAGAGTTTGAAAATGATGCGAGATTAAATAGCCAGTGAAGACACAATAGGAAAACTGAGGAGACCGTGTGACAACCCTAGCTAAGCAGTTTTGAACATACTGAAGTTTTAGAATATCCTTAGATGCAATGTTATAAAGAAGAGAGTTACAGTAATCAAGCCTACTAGTAATCAGTGCTGTAGTAATGGTTTTGGCGACTGAAAGAGAAATATAGCACCAAATAGGGCAAAGGTCACGAATATGATAGAACCAGCAGCGACATGTCAGAGAAACATGTTTTCTGAAATTAAATTCGCTATCAAATGTAACACCAAAATTATAACAGTTATAAGAAACTCAGGTTTGTTTTCTAAACAAAGAACTTAACAAAGAACTAACCTTTAAAAATAATATAAACTACATAGTTTAATCAAGATAAGATAAACTAGTAACGAGGTGTTACCTGATATGTTATAGGACATATTATCTAACATATTATCTAACAATGACAACAAACAGTAAAAGTTTATTATCATTAAATAACTTACCTATCAGATTCTACATTATCTTCACTAAGACTAGGTTTATCTTCTTTATGGAGTTCTGAAGATACACTGGTAGCGCCATCAGGTGGTGGATCCATCGGCTCTGGTGCTACCACTAGATAAAAAAGAATATAGTTTTTACTCCCCAAAGACATTCCATTTTACAATACTTTGTGCACATAAATAGTTAAATGGAGCATACAGTCTACAAATACAATGATACAAAGTGAATAATGAAACATCCTTCAGATAACATTATATCAAGATGAACAATTAATTATGTTGTTAAAGATCTGTGGCCAAACAAGAAATAATTTGATGGTATGACTTCCCAGAAAATATAAATAAACCTAAAGCTGTCATAATTCTAATAATGTTAAATATTAAATTTTCGCACCATCTAATACCAAAAAAATATAATGATGTATGATAAGAAAAAAACAGTACAGATATCATGATAATACAGTCAATCTAAATAAAATACAATATAAACATTAAACCAAACCATTATGACAAGAATTAATCATAATGCACCAATGTAGTCGCATCAGACATATAACATTATTGCGACACACAGTTACATTTAAACACTTCTGGATAAGGATCGACCTTATAAGACTATCGTGATTACTTAGAGTCAACTAATATTATCACCTTTATAATGATCAATTAGCTATCAACACAAATACTAAAAACTGACCAGTAACATGGCAAACAATAAGACTACTTAACAAAGACAACACTCATAGTCTTATCTTATATCCATCTTCAGTAATAAACGTTGTTGTTGTTATAGATATAAATAATATCTAAGACATATTAGTATATACTTTAGGTTTAACCATAATATTACAGTACAAAAACTTGTTATAGTACCCTGTGTATTATGACAACTGTACATAAGCTATCACAGGTGTACAACATTAATAATGTATAATATCATAATCATATATTACTAGAACCATATAATTGGATATTTGTATTATGTATCTACGTGACTGCTTGTTTATGTAAATTATATCCATCGATAAACATATTTATACAGAAAATATTATTACAAATAAATGTATTTTGGAAACACAACATTCGAAGAAATCATATGAAGACAGCCGAAGACTATCTTTAAAGCCATAACAAAGCTAATGATTGGATGTTTTCTAATACCGGTAGGTCTATAATTTTGAACTGTTTTCTTCTTGTTGCCTCCGTGGCCTAGCGGTAGCATGTTGGACCACAGATCACTACCCCCGTGTTCGAATCTCGGCATGGGCTTATCTAAAGGTTGTTTCATCTTTGACTTCGCTTCATTACATTAGGAGGTTGCTTGGACCATTTAGCCTACCATGTGTCCAAAAGTGGCCGTAAAACATCAATCATCTTGGTGCATACAAATATATTACACACACAACATAACCAATAAATGTTGATATATGAAAGTTTAACATATGACAATATCAGAATAGATCATGTTGACAGTGATGATACTATGAGATATCTGATGATGACGATGATGATACTACGAGATACATGTATGCGATGATGGACAACATAAAACAACAGGTCAATACCACTGGGAAGATTCCAAATGTACAGCATTACAACTGGGGAGATACAATGTTGGAATATTATATGAAGGTGGGCAGATTTTAATACACGGCAGTATATACGTCAGCTCGTTTAACAGATGTAACCAATTGGTTTATAAAACAAAAACAGTTGCAAATTCTATATCCCAGAATATCTCCAACCCTAAAACAATAATATTTTCCTATATAACATATAATGTTAGAAACAGTGATAGTCACAAGGTAAATTTGTTATTAACTGATAATAATGAGAATTCATCACCAAACAAATAATCTTTGTAACAGATCAATATCTTAATTCAGTGACATGCAACAACACTGTCAGTCAATAGAGATGGGGTAATTAAATGTATGGAAAGTTGTTACCAGGGTAACCAGCTTATAATTGATTTAAGTAACCACCAGAGGACGCTCTGTTTGTGGTAGTATTGATAACGGTGTACCTTTAGTATGGACATAACTGTTGTGATGTAATAATAACCCGGTTGTTAAATGGTATAAAGACACAGAAACACTATTAGTCAACAATCAGTGTTTATGTGCGCTTAGGTGGTTTTCGTTTATTGATTTGTTTACTGTTTATATTTTTGTATCAGCATTGTTTATTTTATGCTTTTTATATTCTAATCCTTGTTTTCGTTCCAGAAGAAAAAAAAATGTTCTTGATCACCCCCATCTGGATCTTCTCTATGAGGATAATCATTTCTGTACAATACAAGCTAATATCATATAACACAAACCTTTGGCAAACGTTACTCAACCCATATATAATGACTTTAGCCACTGATCAAAATAAAATATCAATATCTAAGAGAGAGATAATAAATTATATTTAATATGATATGTTTATCAACAGTTTAAAAACCATCTTTGTTTTCAAATTTCGACTGGATCACAGAGGTACTGGATATATTAAATCTTGGATCTAGATCACTGAACATTCTGGTATGCCATGATGCTAAAGAGGCTTTCCCCAGACTCTCTGGATCAACATTAGTTTGAGGTCATGTCCCTAGAGAAACGTGATCCATGGCTAAATGTTATCATATCAGCACCAACCACTTATTGTCAGAGCTAACTAGACACTAGATAAGACATACTTAACCTGGACATAAACAACCAGCTTTAGTCACCTTAACTACCCTGGATACCTGTTATAAAGGACTGAACACCTTAACAGCTACCACTGACCCATATCAGCTAACAAGTGTGTGTGTGTGTGTGTATATGTGTGTGTGTGACACTCATTTTCATGGAAAGTTATAATCTTTTAGTAGAAATCAACAAACAGAAGATGGCTTAAAAACTCTGAAATATAATGTTTGTTTTCTTTTGATATTTTAATAATATACACCATTGGTCTATCTGATATCAGTACACTTCTACAAAAACTCAGTCCACACAGGGTTATACAGCTTGGTAGAGAAATATATAATGCACCCCCCCCTCCATACATTATGATGGAGTTCATCCAATAATAAACGTTTATGGTGTATAAAGATAAAGAGAAGGTAAATAAGATACTTAACTAAAGATGTTATTTCAGTGATTGTCTATCAATTTTTTATCTGCTCTACCATTAACCTCTCATCCTACTTTAGCCTATCCCTATTTTATACTACTAATTGGTATATAGTCCATGACAGTGTTAGTCTATATGACTAGATTATATGACAGGGTCCAGTAGTCTAGTTCTGTTAATTATGTCAATATTTGATGACATACTGCTATATATAACGCATCAATTCTGACGTCTATTCTGTCATTAACAGATATATTTTCTATTATAATACCATTGTCTATAGTAACCAGTACAATACTATTCTAGTAAAGGCGTCAGTGTATATTTACATAAACCATTTTACAATCATTTAAAGATATTGACTAAAACATCAACATAATATTTAGTAACTATTAAGTTTAATTATTATAATCATGTTAGCCTAAATTATGAATCATGATTTTGTTATTCAGCAAATAGTGACTGTAAATACTAAAAGTTAGATGTTAATGTTTAGTTCTGCTAACATTATTGACATTCGGCAAGATAATATAAAACATCTGTAAATAAAACAACAAAACTAACAGACAACACATATTAACAAATGATATTCAATAAATGATATCTGCTTCAACTACCGGTAGTCACTAATTAATGTTTAGTTCTATGTTAACTAATTTGCTGTAGAGATGATAACATTTGTGTGTCAACTGATGAACAGCTGCCAATCAAACTTTTATATTATTAAAATTAATAATAATATTTTTATAATAATAATATTAATAATAATTCAATGTTTATTGTTTGTACATATACCCAGTGTATTATATTACATGTAAGACAGTCCAATAAATGACTTAATAATAATAATAACAATAATAATATGTGTGTGCATGATACTAATATTGAGTTTTCCTCAGTTTTAGTCAAAGGTCATATATCTCACAGATGAATAATTTCAGAGTGGTAAACATAACCTTAAATATCAACAATCTTACCATCCTGCCGTACAAATCAATAATAAATGTAGTGATACTGGACACAATATTAACAGCAACATAATACAATATTATGGTAGTTACTGAATATAATATACTAGTACGTGTTTTATATTTTGTCTTGGAGGGTGTAACATTATAGTTTGTGACAATATTCAACCCAAGTAGTTAATCTTAATTTTTCATAAACATAAAAGATTTCTACTTCTTTCAAACCATAATATCATTCTAATATACTATCCATACCTGAGTGTGTATCAACATTTAGATAAACAAATGAGCATTAATTTATCAAAGTAACGCTTGATAATTAATATGTTTAGTGTATGATTATATCAAAAATCACATATCATCTATCAATAACTTAATTAACAAAATAAACAATTGATAAACCCCCCCCAAAAAAAAACAAAAAACAACAACAACATATTACTGGAGTAAAACTAGCAGTTTATACAACATATGATGTATAATAATTATTCATTACAATATTATACAAGGGTCAGAGGCTACAATAATGTAAACAATCATAAACACCTAGAGATCATTTAGTAGTAAATTATGTAAAATGTTTTAACAAATTTGTTATGTTTAGTGTCATGGTGACCTGGGACATATGACCACTCATTGAGATATTAATATGAAACATCCTGTAATAGGTTGGCAACATCATATGTTATGGAATAATATGAAACATCCTGTAATAGGTTGGCAACATCATATGTTATGGAATAATATGAAACATCCTGTAATAGGTTGGCAACATCATATGTTATGGAATAATATGAAACATCCTGTAATACGTTGGCAACATCTTGTGTTATGGAATAACTTGAAACATCTGGTAATAGGTTGACAAGAACATGTGTTATGGAATATATCACAGCAGTATGTAGAAAAATCTTAATACAAATAATCACATTTGCACTCAAACACACACACACACACACACATACACACACGTAGTGGTTCAATAATAGACATACATACAAATAGCACATGGACAAAGATACATCTGTCAGAATTGACATTTGCAGTAAAGTTTCTGATATTTTATTATATTATTGTTAGTACATTAATATCACAATAAAAACAAAACAGTTTATGAAACTCACTCAAACTTTTCAATATCATCAACTTGAGCTAGAAATGACCCTTAAAGACCCCAAATGTCCAAATGTTATCACTTATCAAAATGTCAGGTCAACTATTTCATCATTGCAGGGCTTTTGATTAAGGTAAGCAGTAAACTGAGTAGTAGTCAGCACATATGGAGACACCAAATTGTTTTTGCATTTTTATTAATTTCCTACTGACTGTATTTGCAGCATTTTAAAACTGTTCTCTGTGTTTTCCTCCAAAGCTTTGATTAAGAGATTAACTAATTAGAGTATGCATATTTTAAAAGAGAATTAGAAATGGTCCATATTCAATTATTTACTAAAGTAAATATCTAACAATAACACAGGGTCTAATAATCAACACTAGAAATCTTTAATATCACTTACACATAACTTCTAGAAACCAAGAGGGAAATACAATAGATTTTAGTATACATGTTTAGCATCAACCATTGGGATAATTGGTATTTTACAGCCATTTTTGTGCACATGGTAGGTTAAATGGGCTGATCAACCTCCAAAGATAATGAAGCAAAGTCAAAGATGAAACAACCTTCAGATATGCCCATGCCGGGATTTGAACTCGGGTGGTATTGATCTGTGGTCCAACACGCTACCGCTAGACCACAAAGGCGCCCGATCAACCACTGGGATAAACTCAGATAAATTTGGATTATTGCACATATTTTGATATTTGGTCAATTACACATATAAATTAATATCAATTAATTTGCAATAGTCTTATTAGTTGATTTAGTTATTCAATTATAATAATTTAATATTATATTGCTGATATTAAATTATATTTTTAAAATTGTCAGGTAGGTTTCTGGGTTGATTATTTTAATTAGGTAAATTGATTTAACTTAATTACAAAATTATTTTTATAATTTTATTCCTGTTTCCAGATGCAAGAAATAAGAAATAGTTTTAATTATATTTTCTTTAATGTTAATCACAAAAATAAAATGCACATGATAAATAAAATACTGATACCTTTGGGTTTTTTCCTGATGTAAGTACACACTTAATATTCTGTCTGATTTTCTACAGTTATCACACAGAAGTTATATATTATATCTATTTTAATCATATATAATGATTTGACTAATTAGTTTTTAATCAAACTAATCTAAAGTTGTAATGACCTTTTACTGTTAGTTTTATTAAATAATAGTTTCACTCAGTAACTATATACAATATAGTTATTATTGGATTATATTTCTAAGGAGATGGTCGGGTAAAATATTTTTCTAAAAATACCTGCCTCCAAAATAAAACCTGTACCTGATGAACTTCTCAGTAGTTCACATATTTCCTATGATTTAACCAAAGTCTATAAAGAAAGTTATATTAAAAATCTAATTATTGCTTAATTATAATAATATCCAAACAAAATCTAAAACATAAAAAAATATTATCCATAAAAGTTTATTATTAAGAAATCTCAAAAATAGAACTAATGAAAAAAAAACTAACTCAACTGCTTAATTTACCTGAAATAGTTGATTAGCAACGTACTGATGAAAACTGACCCTCTAACCCCCGCCCCCCCTACACACACACACACACACACAAATGCTGCCATCATAATATTATGGAAAAGGTACCTAATTCAAAAGAAATTACTAAATTATAAACGTGTTTTAAAAATTTATTAACTTTGCTTCACCTTCCAATATGTGATAGGCAACATGAAATAATATACTCATTTCCAAATCATCATGTGTTCTTGAACCTTGATTTTTATAACCTCCAGAAGTACACGTATGATGGATCTAACAATGAAAGACCAGATAATGTCAAATCCACATATTCCTTTACTACCACAAAGTGTGTACCAGTAAATAACATAATTTTGTTAATAGACTTATATAAAAAACATTAACATTAATTAGTTATCTGAAATGAATAACATTAATTTAATTATATACAGTATGTTATTAAACACTGATTATAAAACTTGGAATAAACATGTAGGCAGTATCTAACTAACCTTATTAATAAACAAAGTATGAAAAAGTATAAAATATTATTTGAGTAAAAAAAGTACAATCTGGTAACATTGATTAATAACAGATATAATAAAAAAAAAAGTATCTACCTAAATTAATACTGGGACTATAAACATTTGAAATTAATGCATAGATGTATATATCAGGAACATGATGATCATCATCATGAGTAGCAGTTAAGCAGTAGTGTCTAATATGTCGACTGTAATATTCCTAACAAATATCATATCAGTCATATTCTGATCAATGTCTCTTACCATTAGACAAACAACTAGGACACAAAGTAAGATAAATGTGAAATAAGCTTAAATGTATCAAAGCAATGTGATTCTACTACGTCCATCATCAAATACTTGATATATCTATATATATCATCAAAGAATGTTAATATACCACACAACCTGAGGCAGGTTAACTGTCATTATACACCTTTATCAAACTGACATCGACTGAAAGGTATGTGATAAGCACATATTTTAACAAGAAAACAATTAACATATTCCTGACAACGATAAATCTATTTCAGTAACAGTTAATAGATTGGGTAACGTCTCTATTTTACTCTTCAATGTTATGATAAACATACAAATCAGGTAGTCAGTCACATCTACAACTTGTCCATAGATAAAATTAACCAATTCTAAACCTCAAACCAAGAGATTGTTTATAAACCAGACAAAGGTCAAGGTGATGTGATATTCTCTTCAATGTCTATACATTTTTAACACAGTATATCACAGATCAATGACATAAAGGTCTTCTCTGTTATGTAATACACAGTAGAGCTCAATCACCACAAATGTTTACTGTTACCAAGGCATGTGGACACACACACACACACACACACACACAGACATATTTATATCCAGTCATGTGGCTTAACAGTTGACAGCAGGTTAATAATTTCTGTCACAATAAAGAGATAGCTGATTGTATCAAATATTGAATCTTCAAAAGAGCAGAATGAAAAACTGACAAATGTTACTTCGGAGATGTTCATCAGTGTACTTAAGTATCTATCACTTGTCAGTTAGCTTAGATAATGTACAAAAAACAAAACATTCATAGACAAGATATTACAGTATTTATATAACGATAACATTATGAAAGCTTAATTATTATAAATACAGTATCACTCATCATTAATAATAACCGTATAATATTATATGGGATTGGGATATTGACAGTTGAAGGAACTAATATATTAATTAATCTATGGTAGATTATATGTACACCTGTAGGTAAATACTGTTAATTTATGATCATGATCATAATTAAGTCATATATTAAGATGAACACACGCAGACACACACACAGACACACACAATTAACTTACCAGCAGTATCCATGGTTATATCAGACTCCATTAGACCATCAGATTCTATCAGAGGATAACTGACTGTCCCCAATACTGACTCAGTATCCTGATCTGGCTGATAACCTACAATTGAATGATCAATGAATCTCTATAAATATCTAGACAAAGTAGAGATGACAAGACAATAACAAACAGGATCAATACACAATGTTAAAACCACAAGCTATCAACATATATAAATATTATAAAAACCCAATATTTACATATATAACATGTCATTTTGAAAACCAGTGAAGCTTATAATGAAAATAAATACAAGTACAGCACCTGACTCCATCTTTATCATATATATTATATAATCCATCAATAACAACATTCTAGTCAATTAAAATGTTTAATATACTTATCTACCTAGAGTAATGACAAACTTAACTAGAATATCATTAATATATTAGAGTTATACCAAAAGGTTGTCAATAATAATAATTGTCAATCAACCTGAAAATAAGAGATATTGATTGACATTTCTTTCTTTAAGCAGAACACAAACACATGTTTCCTATAACAGTATTCTATTGACAATTAGCTGATCATAATAATAGAAACAATTAACCTGCTCACCTTCTCAAAATAACATAGGTATATTAACAGCTGTCCACATTGTTATATTGGAACGATATGTTCCATATAAACATTCAGTACTCCCAGACAGAAAACATGTTAAAACATCTGATAGAGTATTCGAAAAACGAACACACAGTGTACAGTCCAATATCTAAATATGGTGACACAATGATGAGCAAGGTAGCTAACTTCCTCATGTTTCCCTTATTTACATAATTACATCATTTACATACACACAGTCCACTAGACCAGCATTGGGACTGTGTGTGTGTCTATGTTGTGTTTGTTGTATTTATAACATGATGTTCATGTGGCCCTTTGTATATCAGGCCGTCCCAGAACCAAGGATAACCCTATATCCCCATGGCTTACTGGGCTACATAGCACAAGGCAGTACACACAAGTCAGAGCACACACATAATACAGCCGCTAGCTCCTACTGGTTTACCCCAGCTCTAATATTGATCAGACACACACACACAGACACACACACAGAGACTAACAGCAAGTAGTGGGTACTAATGTCTCAACCATATAGGCTGGAGTGAGCTAGGAAGAGCCAGACCACCAGACGACCAACCAGTAGGGGTAAACTATATATGTTGGTGATACATATATTATATTATACCCTCAACCTGACCAAGTACCGCCTATTCTGGAACGTTCACTGATTCTGGTTAACATTGGTCTGTCTGTCTGTCTGTGTTGTGTGTCCTGTCTAAGAACAGGTTCAATTTGCAGGAAAGAAGGGAGAGTGTACTTGTTATTGGACCAATAAAGTACTCTACCATCTGTAACAGTGATAGTTGTACCACAGCGGTGAAAATAAGAGTGTCCTGTGACAATAACACTGACGGGTGTCCTGTGACAGTTACACTGATGGGTGTCCTGTGACAGCTATACTGATGGGTGTTCTGTGATAATAACACTGATGGGTATCCTGTGACAATAACACTGATGGTTGTCCTCTGACAGTTACACTGATGGTTGTCCTGTGACAGCAATACTGATGGGTGTTCTGTGATAATAACACTGATGGGT
This sequence comes from Paralvinella palmiformis, assembly GCA_025642065.1. Lineage (NCBI taxonomy): Eukaryota > Metazoa > Annelida > Polychaeta > Terebellida > Alvinellidae > Paralvinella > Paralvinella palmiformis. Next base: position 350,101 of record JAODUP010000402.1, read on the forward strand.
GTAGATTGACAGTGACAGTGATGGGAGTATACTGACAGTATCAGTGATGGACGTAAAGTGACTGTGACAGGTGTACAGTGACTGTAACGGGTATAGTGATTCATGTAACAGTTTGATTTCTATGACTGACGTTGAGGTATACTGTAGGTGACAGTGATGCGGATACTATATATAACACAGTATTGGGTATACTGTAGCTAATGGGTGCTAGGTATACTGTAGGTGATGGGTGCTAGGTATATTTTAAGTGATGGGTATCCTGACACAGTGCTCATGAAGCTGATAGAACGTTGAGTACATTAGGGACCAGACTGCACTCTTACTGTGAGTGTGACAGTAAGTAATATACTGTAGTTGTAATTAATTGTAGTGACCTGCCAGAAGTATCTGTATTTCAGTGAAAACAAACAAGAAACATATGGTGTTCATTATTAATGTCTTTAGAAATGTGTCCCCAAAATGATATTTGGTCTAACTAATTTAGATTCTGATGAGACAGGCAAATATCAAGAGATTCAATAATAAATTATGTACATTCACCAAGTCTATAACAATACCATAAAAGACCCCACATAACACAACAGTTATCCCACACCACATCAGATGGCTAACATCTGACAGCAATGTGTCCTTGACACTTCTAGTAAAAACATGGGACATGCCAACAAACCAGGAATAGTTTACAAATGATAGAAGTACATCAATATAGATATTAGGGTGGTTAATGGGATGATGCCAAGAAAATCATGTTATGATAATATAATAAATACATTATCATCATCATCATCATCATCATCATCTACTACCTAAACCTAACTGAATGTGTATAATAAAGAGGAAAACAATTGGTTAAAATGATGATATGTTATATACATAAAGATATCTATGTTAGACCAGGATCAGACTATAACCATGGCTGACTCTGGAATACTAAAAATTAGGTCAAGGTCGTATAACATGGCTAATACTGATAAAAAGCTGAACTTGCGTTGAAGATAATAGAAGAAACAGATTATTTCATAGCAATAATTTATAATGATTGTATGAAATAGAAATAATGTATTTACTGGAGTTATTATATTATGTATAAGATAGTGTCTTGGCTCTCTCTGGATGGACTAGTAAATTATCTATAAATGTTAAGATCATTATCATTAGTATTATCCCTACAATAAGTTCTAAATCTTTATAATAAGTCAACAAAAACTGAAAGATTAATAATGATGTATGAAATATGGAAGTTAATCATACATCAAAATCACACTAGTTGAATAACAATTTTCATTGATGCATCACATCAGTAACACATCTTTAATGTATTCAATTTTAATTAGAGTCATGTAAAAAACAGATTCTGAAAGTCTACTAGACCTCAAACACCATATGACTATCAAAACTACAACAATTATTTTTATAGTTACCCCACACCGGACACCATCCAAGTTACACAAAGTGTACAGTTAGATAAATAAATCTCTGTCTTATTATTTTTTTATCATATAATGTATGCTGATATTCCAACCTATAAGCCTCTTATTTGGTCAGATTCAGTTCTTTTCAAATTTCCACAATACAGGATGGTACTGAGCCATAATAAGTGATGTACATATCAAAACTCTATCACATTATCTTTGAGAGAAGGACAAGTTGGTAGCATCCCTCTAATAAGATACTTCAGTTGCATGATAAATTCAATTAATGAACACAGATATACAAACATAATGTGCACAAAAAGGCCACCTGATAGTTGTTTCAGACCGGTATTACTAATTGTTGTTTAATTAATTTGTTGTTGTTCTCACCTGGGGTATATGGGTAACTCGTTAGGGAAATAAGATGATTAGATGAAACATCTAACATACACAATAAATCAGCTTCACAAACATCACCTAATATAACACAGATGACAGAAACCATAGTTTGTTATATTTTTTACAATTAAAATAACAAAATGTACCCTGGATTTCACCTACTTCACCTAAACTCATCCAATGTGTGTGTTGTCAATGGAGCCAAATAAACATGATGATATGTTTTAACTCCATTTGTATACAATAATGACTTTTACCTCAACACAAAATATACTTCATTCAGTATCATTTGGATGTCAAAACACAGTCATACATCAACCAATCAATAGCTGCTTAGTTCTAATGACTTCCCAATAACATCAACAGGACTCCCCTTTATAGGCCAAACCTGAACCTAACTTTCAACATATCATCTTTATCACTCATATTTTATAACTATGATTATGACAATTAAAAAAGAGCCCAAACTACAACAAAACAACCATCTTTCTCATTTATACCATAATTAGTAAGAACCATCAATTTTTAACCTATTTGATCCATATGTTTACTATATATTTAAAACAGTGTAACACATCACTGTTAACATACTCATATCTGTGTCATGTTCTGATCTGACCATGTTACTCTGTTATCATGAAGGGGGGTGAATTGTTGAATGTTTTGGTTTTATTATGCACAAACTTGGACTATTTAGACAATCCATGTTTTGCATTCCAACAATATAGTAATGATACCCTGTACTAGTACCTTTTATACCCTGATAACACACACACACACACACACACACACACACAATAGTGGACATGTGTCTGAAGGATGACTCTTGGCTGAAACATTTCACAGACAGGTAAAAGGCTGTGTAGCCACCAAAACCTCTCATCCCCCATATAATTAGATTAATAAAGATGGGCTAAATGAGCACCCTAAAACATGAAGAAATCACACTGCATGACTCCACACACTGGTTCACCATACCCAAAGGATGAATGAAACCACACACTGGTTCACCATACCCAAAGGATGAATGAAACCACACACTGGTTCACCATACCCAAAGGATGAATGAAACCACACACTGGTTCACCATACTCAAAGGATGAACCAACATGAGGAACACCAAGATTAACCACTGCACTATAAAGTGGGCCTTCACAATCCAAATAATTAATTAATAATTCATAATTAATATCTTTCTTCATTTTGAAAATATTAAACTAGAGATTGCTGACATTAGATTTACAAATATCAATAATAATATAAACCTATTTGATAGAGCCACAAGGACGAAGTTAAATATCTGCCATCTACACTACAATAATTGGTCACATCTATCATCACAGAAATATTAATAACTACAACAAAGGATAACTAACCTGTATCAGCACTGGATGTAGAAATCATAGAGAATGGTCTCTCTTTATTGCCATCCCTATAATCTACCACAATACCAGTATCAGCACTACATGATGACACTAAAGAGATAGGACGCTCTACACGAGAATGTCCAGCTTCCAAATCTGCCATCAGCTGTTCATCATCTGACCTATTACAGCTGACATCTGTCTGACTGATAACATCATCATTTACAATGATATCATTACGATCTTTACAATCATTATCTTCTCTGGCCTTAATCAAATTGTCAGTAGTATTCACAGCCGTCTGTTGTCCTTCATCAAACAAAGTTTGGTCTTCGTGCGAGTCAGTAGTTTCTGAATAATTTTGTACATTAACATCATCACCAAGTCCTTTATTTTCCTTGAAGTCATCATCAACTTCCACAGAAATCTGTTTCCTGTAATCGGGTCGTATATGATGAGCTGCAGTTGGAGTTACATTATCTGTTCCAACGTGTTCTTGACAAGGTGATCCCATTAATTTTGTTATCTGTTCTTCTATGCACTCATCATCAGACAGATCTGGATCACCAGAGGAATGGTCTACTTCGTCACCATCAAGAATTTTTGAGAAAATCTGCTGCCTTTCAATATCTGATGTAAGACTGTACGTCTTAGAATTTATATCCTTTGTCTGTGATAATAAGAATGTCTGATTACATTTATTCTGATCATCAAAAGAGACGTCAGCTTCCAGTATATTCATATCTCTGGAACTGTGCATTGCCTTGTCCCGATCTTTCTGTTCAAGGATCACACTATCATTCTGTTTAACAGGGTAACTATAAGTCTCATCTTTACTGGTTCCAGCATCCTGTTGATTATATTTGAGGTCATTTTCCAGGGGATTTTCAATATCAAAGTATACATCATCTGGTGAATGATCCAGTGATCTGCCAGCATCTTGAACATATGATGTGATGAGATCATCTGGAAATGTGATATCAATAAGACCTTTTGTGTTGTCATCTGCCAAACCCATAAATTTACCCTTTAGGCTCAAGATCATCACATCTTGCGTTTTAAGTGATCTAATTTTTTCAACTTGTACTGTTTTTTCCTCTTCAGCACCCTTAACGAGACTCGCATACTGTTCCACCGCCGTTTTGGCAAGCTCAAATGAAGCACTCAGCCTATGCTCTTTGAGGTTTAGCTCTTCAATTTCTCTGTTGTTCTCCTCATAACTGTCCCCAACACATGAATAGTCTTTTCCTTCATTAACATCTTGAAATTTTTCTCCATAATCTTTGATTGTTATCTCCTCGGTGGAAGGTGTAGCCAGCTTTTCACCAGCTGATTTCTGTGCCATTAATGGAGGCTTTGATTTTTTAACATCAGGGAGAGCGATGGGCAGGTCAAGTTCCTTCTTGAATGAAGTGGTCTGGTCTGGTTCTGGACTCGAGCCATCTTCTTTGCCACTTACAGTGGAGCTGGACATATCAATCTCAGGTGTAGCTATGCCAGCAATCTCTTTGTCAAGTTCGGCTTCTATCATCTCAGGTATGGTATGTTTCTGTTTTATTATCAGTCCCCCATCTTGATGTTTTGCTTCACGTGATATGTGAGTAGAGAAATCTTCACCAAACAGACTTCTACTCATGATCTGAGAGTCTGAAAGGATACCAAGACTAGAGGTCATACTAACAACAGACATTCCCAGTGTATCACCTTCTTCTTCAGGATCCCACTCTAAACTTGGTTGTTTGACAAAAGAACGACGTGAGAGGACTTCTGGTGACCAGGTGTCCATATGTTGCTGAAGCTGGTCTCCGTCATCCAAATCAGACACGTCTTTCTCACATATCACACCCTGTTGGATTTCACTTAGGTTAGTGCTTTGGTCATCTTTCAGTATAGCAAATGTCCCATTGAGATTCTTTTGGACTTCGGCATCAGTACCAACAGACTCCAAACCATAAGCCAATGTGTGTGCAGTACGATCATCAACACGAGAAGATTTACAAACATTCAACAAATCATCATTATCCTCATTTACAGTGTCCTTCACAAATGTCACATTCAAGTCAGGCACCTGTGTATTATTAGACATTTTAGTCTTCTTCTCATGTGGAGAACACATCCTAACAAATGTCTCAGGTGATTTTGAGATATCAGTAGCAGAACGTTTCTCTGCCTTCCTTACTCTCCCCAAATCTGATTCACGACTAGCAGAAGATTCTCTTGATGATGACGTGCTATCTGTTGACTCCACATCCTTAGAATGGAAAGACTTTTTCTGAATGAGCCTAGACTGACCCTTGACAAGACGATTTTCTTGGTACTGATCACAACTGTAACCAAAGGTATGTTCTGACTGAATAGATTTTCCTGGTGCAGCCTTCATTAACTGATCAGCCGAATCTTCTGGAGAAGGGCTCCGTTCATCACAAGAACTGATGTCACTCAGCGCATAAACTGCTTCACTGTCATACATGTACAGGTCCTCTGTAAACACCTCCACTTTGTGGATAGGTGCAAACAAGCCATGTTTGGGCTTACACTGGAAGTATCGCGTACCTTCAATGAGGCCATCATGTCGTCCCTCTGGCTCATCCAACTCAATACCACACCAATCACCATCAGCAAAATGTGTTCTACCATAAAATCTGACTACACCAGTTTTAACACCAGAGATCTTAACCTTATCACCGACCTTTAAATGACTCAAGTCTGGTACAGCTGACAGAACTGTTGTAGTATTACATTTTGAATCATCACTGCTTTCCAGAGATTGTTTGATGTTTGCTGGTTCATATTGTGTGTCCTTTGCCTGAATTGTTTTTGTCTTCATGTAACATTTTGGCGCTGGTAACATTGACCGACGTTTAGGAGCATCACCTGTTCCTGGATCAGTTGCAGATCCTGAAGTCAAACTCTGCAAAAATAAATAGCTGATAACCAGTTCTCAGTCATCTCATAAAGCATCAGTATTCTGGATTATTAAGTAATTCAACTTAATGTAATTTAATAACTTAAATATAAATACCCCCATAAACAAATATAAAAGCTACCATATTTTATCACATTGATATAGTTCACGTGCCGTGAAAACATCAAATAACATAATAAATTCAAAAATGAAGGTATAACCATATTAAGAAATTCTAGGAATAATACAATGAAAATAAAAGAAATTATTTCTATAAAAGTATGTGAGATGTTATGAAGACTAAATCTGATTCCCTGTAACATAATATGAGATGGAAGAATGTTACAGCTCTGTGTCATGCTTGAATACTACTTGCATTAGTAGAAACATAATTTTCTCAGAAATGAAGTCTTTGCCTCTCACTCATATGTGATGTCATCTAGAAAGCTATACTATACAGGATTATACTGAACTATAAGACCATCACTCACTAAACACACCATACATTTTTCTATGTTCCTTTGTGCATAAATAATAAGAGTTCAATCTTCAGTGAATATTATATGTATTTCTGCTCTATGTCACTCAACACATAATTTATCTATAAATGTGCCTAGAAAGATAAACAGTAGTCTTAACACACACACACACACACACACACTGTTAACGCCATTTACAGATTAATCGCCTATAGCAGAAGATTCACAACACTACCAATAACTTATCACAACTTATCAATAATCAATATGATACTGATCATCTTAATGTGACTCACCTCAAAATCTAGTTCTGAGTCAGTATCTGATTCACTGTTACTTTCCATTATAGATTATCATATCACTTAGATAAACCAATAATAAACAAAATATCATAGGAAATGTTTCCATATAGACACACAACTAAAAATAGCTTATACTAGAATCAGTAGACTTTGTAGACATCCTATTGTAATATTACAGACTGTCCTTGTACCGCGTCACATCACCATCCAGCGATATCCGAGAGAATATAAACCTCAGGTAATATTAAACAACATCCACAATCCAGAACACGGTTAAAACATAGTTCTACTAAAGAGCCACCTTCACCATTGTCTTCTACATTTAAACAATCCATACCTAAGTAGAATGGCAAAGACAGACGCTAGACTAGTATGAGTACATACTAGTTGTTGTCAGGAACTGAAGGAACCATCCTTTCACACGGAATAAGTCTGACCTGTAGAAGTGAGCCGTCAATGTTACTGTTAGTGTACACAGCCATTTGATACCAGGATGAGTCAGAGCTTTGCTTCCATCCTTCATGTCCTGATATCATACCATCAAACTGAAAATATTACCATGTTATATGTCTGCTTACTAAACACAAAAGCCAGACAACCATAACTACCATAGACAACGTCACCATTACAGCTCCTTGTTGCCATTGTGTTAGCTTCCTCTAACAGTATAATAAAACACATTATGACCATTACATAAATAACATTAGCACCTTGCTCTATTATAATCACAATAGAACAATAATGTCATCATGGTAAGATCATAATACAGTCATTACCTTACTATCATGCCAAAAATAATGTCAGTTAGATGTGTCACCCGAGGATTGACTCTCTCTCTCTCTCTTTCTATATATATATATATATATATATATATATATATATATATAAAACCATATCATGTATATAGTCTATTGTGCCACAAGGAGGCTGCTAGATCAATAGAGTACTCCCTCATACTGATACACTCACAGTTTCTATAATATTTTATAATAATTTCTGTTAAACATAATATCCTCATAATTATTGTGACATCATCTAGCTTTACTGCTCTAAGGATTTAACATCCTGTTTACACCTAAAGACATCAGTGTACTCCCCGACCTATATAGTACTGTACAATCTGGCGCCATATTTAAATGTCCACATCGTATTAATAATACTAATCACATACTCCACAATAATCAAATATTTGTTATTGGCAAATCCACCAAGTAATCATATTTGGTGAATTTTAACCAGCAATGCATCAATTTCTAGTAACTATATTATCACTGAGCCAGCATCAGATCTGAATATATCCAATGTTCTGTTCAATACCTGGAAATTCTACTCCTTTTTCTAAATTTTGTTCTCACTAGTTAATATTCTCTTCTCTTTCCAGTGATCTGTTCTTGTAAGTTGATATTTAACAATCCTGTTATTATTAGCTTCTTTCTACCCTATGTTCTGTTCCAGATAGCACCTTGTTCTTTTCAAGATATCCATATGTTCTGTTCCCTCCTCTGTATGCTGCTACAGTCAATTATTGCCCTGTGTACTACTACAGGCAGTTATTGCCCTGTGTACTAATACAGGCAGTTATTGTCCTGTGTAATGCTGCAGTCAGTTATTGTCCTGTGTACTGCTGCAGTCAGTTATTGCCCTGTGTATGGCTGCAGTCAACTATTTCCCAGTGTACTGTTGCAGTCAGTTATTGCCCAGTGTGTACTGCTACAGTAAGTTATTGCCCAGTGTAATGCTGCAGTCATGTATTGCCATGTGTAATGCTGCAGTCAGATATTGCCCTGTGTAATGCGGGAGTCAGGTATTGCCTGTGTAATGCTGCAGTCAGGTATTGCCCTGTGTAATACTGCAGTCAGGTATTGCCCAGTGTACTGCTACAGTAAGTTATTGCTCAGTGTAATGCTGCATGCAGTCAGGTATTGCCCTGTGTAATACTGCAGTCAGGTATTGCCCAGTGTACTGCTACAGTAAGTTATTGCTCAGTGTAATGCTGCAGTCAGGTATTGCCCTGTATAATACTGCAGTCAGGTACTGCCCAATGTAATGCTGCAGTCAACTATTTCCCAGTGTACTGCTACAGTCAGCCATTGCCCTGTGTAATGTTGCAGTCAGGTATTGCCCTGTATAATGCTGCAGTCAGTTATTGCCCTGTGTACTGCTACAGTCAACTATTGCCCTGTGGAATGTTGTAGTCAGTTATTGCCCTGTGTAATGTTGCAGTCAGTTATTGCCCTGTGTAATGCTGCAGTCAGGTATTGCCCTGTGTACTGCTACAGTAAGTTATTGCCCAGTGTAATGCTGCAGTCGGGTATTACCCAGTGTAATGCTGCAGTCAACTATTTTCCAGTGTACTGCTACAGTCAGCTATTGCCCTGTGTAATGTTGCAGTCAGGTATTGCCCTGTATACTGCTGCAGTCAGTTACTGCCTTGCGTACGGCTGCACTCAACTATTTCCCAGTGTACTGCTACAGTCAGCTATTGCCCTGTGTAATGTTGCAGTCAGTTATTGCCCTGTATAATGTTGCAGTCAGTTATTGATTGCCCTATGTAATGCTGCAGTCAGGTATTGCCCAGTGTGTACTGCTACAGCAAATTATTCCCCAGTGTAATGCTGCAGTCGGGTATTGCCCTGTGTAATACTGCAGTCAGGTATTGCCCAGTGTACTGCTACAGTAAGTTATTGCCCAGTGTAATGCTGCATTCGGGTATTGACCTGTGTAATACTGCAGTCAGGTATTGCCCAGTGTTATGCTGCAGTCAGGTATTTCTTGGCATCGCGATCAGCTCGTGACAAAAGATATAACAAAATACATGACAGTAGCCCATAATTAACTATCACTGTATCAGTTCTCATGTCATCTGGAAAATGAAGCCAAGTGAGTTATATATACTCTATAGAGACATAAGGGAATAGTTCTGAATGAAGACTCTCTTTGTGTGTATGTTATGTGTGATTAATTTAAAGAATCACTTAGTATCATTGAGATCTCTTGATCTAGTACTCACCAGCATGACAATATTACATTATCTGGACTATATTTTCTAACTGATAACAGATAACTGCCTCACAATAGACCCTCCATCCCCAGAACACCAGCTGATATTTTCATTATATACCATTACATGGGTAGCCAATACTTTAACATATGAGGTCTGATAAAATCATAAATATCAAATCTAATATTTAAAATATTTCTTGAATAAAAAAATTCATAACTAGTGTGTTTAATCACTGAATCGGTCAATGAATAATTTTAAAACCGTATTTATCACCCCACAAATAAATTATTTTTAAAATAGAAAATATAAACATTTATTACTTGTAACAGTTTAATAAAACACAGACCAAAAACAAAAGTACTAATTTATAGTTTAGTAAATATATTTAACTGGTATTCATGGTGAGTGAAAATATTAATAAATATATAATAATTAACATGATATTATGTAACTAACTGATATTTTAATAAATATATATGCCAAGGGTAAATTAGTGCACACTCCTGGACCGTATATTAGGATATAGCTAAAAAAATTGTCATTCTGAACTTTCTAACTCCAAACACACACAAAAAATATATTTTAGACAAATTTAGGGAATGTTCTTTTTTCAAATACATTTCAACTGAAGCCATGACATTAACTCTAATAACAAGACACAAAAGACTACTGTATAGTTTATGAATTATTACAGTCAATATCAGATGACGTGCAAAGAAGAAAAAACAAAAAAGCCAAACTAATAATAATATGAATGATTATAAAAATACCATGACTCCTACCTGGCACCATATAATATTCAGCCAGGTGAGTTATAAGTAAGAAAGCTTCATATCTGAGTCATAATAAAAAAAACATCCTTTCTTATTAAGTCTTCAATAATTATATGATCATCTCCAATCAGTTAATTGTCTGAGATAACAGAAATAGATAAATATAGTAATTTATTTCTGATCAATATCTATTAGGTAAGAAAAACTAAGTCTACACACACATGCATGCACACACACACACCCATCTTTGATGACTTACAATCAGTTTTGAGGAATGTTAGAGTTATATGTAAGATAATCAACCTAAAACAATCTGTAATCTTAACAGATAACATAATAACAAAGAGCTATAAATGTTAACAATAACTATAATATATATATATATATATATAACAAGAATAACACTCAGGTAACCAAAACTAATAACTTGTCTCTATAAAACAAAATACACACTGAGTATGTGCATCCTCAGTGTGTGCATGTCTGCAGAGATTATATAGTGTTACATACTAGCCCAGTATAATATACCTATGAACATCAATACTTAACAATAATGTTAAGTTACACAGTAACCAGACTATATGACATCAAGAACAAATTTAACTCAACCCAATATTTAAATTGTTATGTTGATAACATGAAATGTGTGATGTTTTTTCTTCTTCTAAAAGTAACTCTCACAAACAACACATATGGAGGTGTGTGAATGTTTAAACAGACCAGCGAACGTCTCTCTCTATCTGTATATATATATATATATATATATATATATATGTGTGTGTGTGCAGCGCTTTTGAACAAGCTTTAAGTATGGTATTATAATTTATATATATATATATATATATATATATATATATATATATATATATATATACACACACACACACACACCAGCCAATAATACAACTGCCTAACTGAAAGCAAGATAATTTCTAAAGAAATTGTGTACATAAAGAGAATATCAATCTAGTAAAATGGCTTAGTTTTATATAAGATTTCTCTAAAAAATATCTCAAAACAGTTAATTTCTGTAATAATAAACATTATAGGCAATACTGCTGTGTTTGACCTAATATCATAACAGCAATCTTGGGTAGCAGAACAATCAATCACATTTATGATATTTGTAGACACCCATTCTGGAACCACTGATCCTGAATCAGAATAACCTCATTAGTACAATCAGCTGTCAGGCATTAGATTGCTATCACTTAATATGACAAAGTCTACCTATAACAACAGAATGGTCAGTTAGCATTATTGTAATGTAAAAAATTAAAATCAATACAATATTTGGCACAATTTATCCCATCACACACTATTAAACTACATGTATACATACAGTAACACAAACAATGATATATATATATATATATATTAGATAGATAGAATAAACAATGTTTTCAAATTTGGTAAATATTATAACTGTTCAATTCAGAGTCTCTCAGCCAGTCAAAAGACCATCAGCCATTGACTGAGTTGATGATAGATTTTAGTCAATACAATATTGGGTAAATTAATAAACTAAAACTGATATTACCTATGATAAATTGCCACAGTAATAATTAGTCCAGAGGACAATGTCCTCCTCCCCCCCCACCCTAGCATCTCTTAAGTCTTTCTAGTCAATTACTCTACTTATCTTTTACTATTCTTATAAATTATGTGATTTATTAAACATACATTACCATACAAAAACAGAACTAAATGACTGTATATCAGAATAAGAAACTCCAAATAACTATTATTTTAAACACACCACATAGTATAGACTCGTAACAATGATCATTGATGTGTACTGTATACATTAATATACTATAAATTACAATATGCTATAGTTATTTAACAACAGAATATGTAGTAAGAAGGAAGTAGAATTTTGAAGTAAAGACACCAGCCACCACCTTTATATAAGAAGTTAGTATACTATTATATAATGATATATAACAAATAAGACTATTGTCTAATATAAACATCTTCACAACAACACCAAATATCTCATCAAATATACTGCACTAATAAACTGATAGAATACTCTATCCCTCTGTGTGTATGTGTTAAACACACACACACACATACTAATATATCAAATATCCATCTATCTATCCACATTCCACAACACCAACATTTTTGAAAGTCTTCCACTTTTTGTGAATAATGTATCCTATATAAAAAATATTATACTCATAAATTGTCTTCAACTAAATCTTTTACTTCAAGTCTAAACTTGTGTTATTCATTTTAAACTGCTTCAAGTTCACACATTTTTAAATTTAAAGAATGTTTCCATTATCTTCAAGGAACTTTGTGCAGAATTTAAAAAAATCTAATATACATTCAGTTCATGAAAACTGGCCAAAGCAAGACTTAATGGTACCTCCATGGTCAAAACCATATGAGTTCAAATCTTGGCATGGGCATGTCTGAAGGGTGTTTCATCTTTCAATTTGCCTCATTACTTTTGGAGGTCATTCGACCCAGTTAGCCTACCGGGTACACAAAAGTGGCCATAAAAATTTCAAACATCATCATAGTCCCAAAACAATTTTTTCTTGTTTTTGCTTTAACAATCTCCATCTCACACAAAAAAGCTGATATGTGATTATATAAATGAGTTTATGAAAAGTTTCAAAAACTCATTAAAGCTAAAAGCCACATCCACCATATTTTAAAACTAAAACCATATAGCATAATAATAATTGTTAAGAACATTAATATAAAAAATAGCTTACCTGTAGAAAATCTATATGTTATCACAAACAATAATATGAAATCCTGACATATGGGATGACTTTAAAAAGGAAGATTCCACAATCACTGTTACATGCAGATTCTAAAATAGTAACAGGTGCTACATAAAACTTATGTCTTTCACAGAGAGAGAGAGAGAGAGAGAGAGCTCAATGTTAACCTGAGGTGTATTTTCATTAGCTTTACCATCTGTTCTATCTCTGTCCATTGTAACAATACCTGCAGTAACTGGCACAAGCATGTTTACTAACACATGTTACAGGTCATTTTACTATCCTCTACTCATGATCAACCAACAAACATTACCTTTAACATAGTACAGTGTTGTTTTATTCCATCATTATTAATTTATAGGACACCCAGAAATAACAAGGATACATGTATCAGTCTGATAAAGAGTCAAATTACCAAAAGTACATCATCTACATTGAAATATTGGTCAGCATCTGACTGACAATTACTTATCACACAGAGAAACAATATTATTACATCACATAATTATATAAGCCTTTCACACTAGTGCATCATCTTAATATTACATTTATAAAAGATAAATCTAATCCATGATATAAAATGATTAATGCAAAATATAAATGTTATCTGAGAAGAAAACAAACCAACAATTCTACAAATTCCTGGTCTAATTATGATCTAACTGTAGAAAGCCAGTACTTTATGGCAGTACTAACTGACCTTTTAAGTCGGATGATGTGTATATAATCAATCTTTTTTCCCCCAACTCAGTATATCAAACAATAACATGTCAATTATCTAAGTCTCATTTATAAAACCTACAAAATACCAAACAAATTATATAACATCAATATAACTAACAACGTTCACAATTCTACTACATATAATAAGAAAACGTTAACAGCATCTTACAAAGAATAATGTAGTATTAATTTATACAGCTCACTGCAGTAATCAACAGAACATCTGACAGAATGCTTCAGAAAAATAGATTATTAAAAAAAGACAATATATCATAGCCTAGGGTACTGTCTCATCCCAATACAGCACTCACATAAATTAATATACTTACTAACACACACACACAATCAGATAAATATATACAGATAATTAGAGATGACCTTGTAATACACTGTTACCAATGTCCACTACTATATATATTATATGGATTATATAATATAAACTCACTCTACATCAAACAAACAGCCAGTTACCTGTATATAGCAATATATAAGCAAACACCATTGTAATACAGGACTCCTGATATCAAAGATAGCCCAGTAGGGCTATTTCCATTTAATCCCAATCATTGGGAGCTCAAATATTGATCTGTGACCTATAAACATGGCATATTCAACCATAAGTTCAATACCTCATTATTAATAATAGATAAATTAATAAAATATCATACCTCTGTTCATCAGACTATCTCAGTACCTGCTCTCCCATAAACTAATCAATCAGTTATGGACAGTGGAAATTATAGATAATAATTTGTTATCAATAATTCTACAGGTAATCTAATAATTATACTTTAATGACAAATTACAAACACTTTATATATATATATATATATATATATATATATATATACATACATACATATATATTATTATTATTACAAGATAACCTATCAACAAATCATTACAATCAAAGAAGAAGTAACATGGATTAAAAAAAAATTATAAACTAAAAGTCACTTTACATCTCAGAAAAAACAGATGACTCCTGATAATTATAAGTTTTATAACATGATCAAATAATTCAATAAGTAATAGTTGAGAGCACATCACTTTTGTCAATTTACTAATCTTCTTGTCAGAATAGACTCATCACAGATGATATACAGTAGGCGTACAGCCCAGTTCATTCTACAGGTACATACCGGGTATGAAAAATATCGAAATGCCACTCATCATATTACCACCAGTCTGCCAACAATATTTAGAGATACTTGTATTGATTAACTGTCTGTGTTACAAACAACTAAATGGAGATGTCAAATACTAACAGTGGATAATAGATTTAATAAAATGTCTAACAGAAAATAAATCGTTGTCATCTCAAGATTCATTTTGTATAAATCTCATAATTTATGCTCCAAAACAAAGATGGGGGGGTGAGTGAGTTGTTGGTCACATCTGGGATATATTACTGAAGATTATTCTATAGTATAGGCAACTCTTAGTTAATCACAGCTATAACTCATGTTAGCGTGCTCTAATGTTAGTGTGAAATAGCCCAAACTATTAAAGAATACCTTAAGGAATCATTTCCATATGCATAAATAATACCATCATACGCATGCATGAAAACTACCATGTTTACCTCCTCTGTGATATCTGCCACTTTAGTACTGAACAATTGCCTATTTTAATATAAAACTAAACTGTTTGGTAGTATAAAATAAAACTATATTAAAGAAATAACTCCCATACACAGCATTAACAACAATTGTGTCAGGCAGACGGCATTATGTTATGTATAAAAAATAAATAGCAAAAACTATAAAATAACCAACAACGATCTTTATCTGGCACTGAATCAGTATTATACCAGGAAATCTGGACCAGTATACTAATGTCATTCTCGACATAACAACATATTCAGCAGGATAGAGAACTCTCTTGTGTTAAGTACATCCAGTTTATTTCTCTGTCAGAGACCAAATAAACTAACCTTTATTGGGAAATGACATACAGTACCCTTCATTCATTCATATATGCTGTAAATGGTGAAACCAAGAAGATACTGTTTAAACTAGGATAAGAAAACTGATGCTAAGGGTCACAAAACAGACTAGTAAATGTATATGTTCTGTTTGTATTACATGTCCAAAGCAGTGAACAAAGCATCAAGAATGCTTGGACTTGTTAAAGCAACATTCACCTGCATTGATTTGATGAGACAACACTCCCCAGGCTATTCACCACTATATGGTACGGCTTCATTTGGAATATGGAAATGTGATATGGTGTCCAAGGTTCCTATGTGACAAGCTAGAAGTCGAAAAAAAGCCAGAGAAAAGGCACAAAACTGATACCAAACTTGAGACGTCTACCATATAGAGATAGGTTAGGAGCCCTGAGACTCCCATCTTTGTGCTATCATAAGAGATGAGGCGGCATACCTCAGGTGTATAAGATCCTGAAGGGAACAGACAGGCTGAAATCTAACCAATTCTTCTGGCTGGCTGACATATCAAACACCAGAGGGCATAGCCTCAAGCTAGTGAAGCGCCGTTCAACATCAAGTTTGAGGCAAAATGTACTCAGCCAGAGTGACAAACGATTGGAACCGGTGACCAGCGCACATAGACAGTCCCACATTAAATACATTCAAGTCCTGATTAGACAAACATTGGATTAGTGAGCTTTGAAATCTGGCTTGATCAATTAAAGAAGAAATATCTTGCATAGAAAACAAGACTTGAACGCAGTTTTTAACAGGCTGTCCCATCACTACTCTGTATATCTGGCATCAAGGTATCAGAAGAATTAGACCTAGAGACTATTAGATTCTAGGCTATTTCACATGACACTACAACAGGCATAAGTCTGTTCTATGCTTGTTATAGTGAATAGCAAAATGTTGATAATTATAATATGTCAATTCAAATTTATCAATTCCAATAAACCGATCCCGCTACGCATGCCCATTTGGACCCGCGCAAGTTGTTATGTTAGAACAAATTTGCCAACCAACCAATAACATGTAAGTCAATGGGACTGTTTGAAACAAGATGGATTTAAACACTCGGACTGAGCCAAGCGCATGGTCTATCTAGAACAGAATCACATATTTGGATACATGAATCTATTCTGAATGTAGACAGCATGTTTTGATATATGTAGAGTGCCCTAAAATACAATCTCATTGAAGGTTTTGAAAACAACAAATTGGATCCGGCCATTTTTTTGGTCAATGGTGCAATAGGCACACTATGTTTCATGAATTAAGCCATGAATCCAGCATTTATTTATTCAGGACACAAATAATATAAACTAGAGAAGTGGCTCTTTTCTATTTCTTACACACTTGTCAAAAGAATAGCGTATTTTATTCTGAAATTTGTGTTGGTTAAAATGTAAATAATCCTGCTGAGGAAACTGCGCTGTTAGCATGGCAGCTGTGTAAAAACTATGAATATTCAGTATCATGTGATCACTGCTGCAGTGCTGCTACCTACACCAAGTCACTGGGTGAAATAATAATACATGATATTTATATAGCGCCCTATTCAGCTAGAAACTGCACTAAAGTTCTTTACAAAATTATTTACAATATTATTATCCCTGACTCAAACCTGTTTCCGAGTACATATCTCAACTCCCAAGAGAGCATACAACGCATTCTGCCATTATAGGTGCAGTGTTACTCAAACACATAGCCATTGCGTCCTGTCAGGTACTCACGGGGGAAATAAAAACACTTTTCTTACCTTTGTGAGACAACAAAGTAAACACAGTTAGGTCAAGGAAATATCCAAGATCGAATGGAACAAATTGCCCATTTGCTTTCATTGTTGAAAAAACGTGTGATGGTCATTTCCCTTGTAATCCGAGATTCCCCATAAGCAGTAATAGTTTTCTAACGTAACATTGAGCTTCGCTCCATTTCCGCTTGGTGTCTATTCCAAGTGTATCAATTCCAATTCCATTTTTTACCTACTTTTTACCCTCATTAGGTATGTTGAGTACCTACTCTGAACACCTACTCTGAGTAGTTTATATTACAAGTAGGATTCTCATGGAAGAAATACTTCTGAATTAAAAATTAAATGGTAAATCAATCAAAATTTATCAATTCCGATTCTTTTTTTAAATAATCAATTCCAATTCCAGATTTGACCATCAATTCTAAATTCTGATGGAAAGAGATAATCATCAAATTGTCTTTGTTTGGTTATTACTATTCTTAACCTTTTTCTTAGTGTGTATTAATTATTAGAGAAAACTGGAATATCTTTGGATAGTTGGTAAAACAGGAAACAGAACAAAAAGAAATTAAGAAACAAAAGAAGAAATACTTAAAGCATGTGTAGCATTTTAAAGAATTCTTCATATATTTATATTACAAAGGAGTATCCAGAATATCCTGTGATAATCTATTTGTACATAAACTATGACTACATACCAATAATATAGCTTTATGTAGATATAATAATAATAATGAAGTTTGATTTACAGATCACCACATTCAGCTGTGCTGTACTGGGGTTCGATCCAGCACACTTCGCAACTCCCGAGAGAGCATACACCACACGCTGCTGCCACTATAGACACAGAGCATTACTCAGACATATACCCAGCACATTCCATCGGGTTCTCATTTCTGGTTGAGTGAACCAGTCACCCTATAACTTCATTGCAGCACTAGACCCTCGAACCCTTTCAGTTATGAGTCATATGCTCTAACTAAATGTGCCACCGTAGCACCATGATGATATATGGAAATCCACTGTACACCATTCTT
Source organism: Paralvinella palmiformis (assembly GCA_025642065.1). Classification (NCBI taxonomy): domain Eukaryota; kingdom Metazoa; phylum Annelida; class Polychaeta; order Terebellida; family Alvinellidae; genus Paralvinella; species Paralvinella palmiformis. The sequence continues at coordinate 368,938 of JAODUP010000402.1, forward strand.
AACTATTTTTGTTAATGGGATATCCTCAATGTAATGCTTACAAACAAATGTAAATCAAACACAACTGACAAAAATTTGATTTTTTAAATTTTGTCACACATGATGAAATATTTATTACAAGTAACAGTAGTTAGCTATAGTGTGGAGTAATAATAGCAGGATATTAATAATACAAGAATTAATTTAAAATATAAATAACAATCTAATCCGTTTTTATCACAATCTTTACATTTATGTCATACTGTACATTTTGTTATAACATACAGTTGATAAATCAGTGATTACCAAAAGGAGGATGGTGCTAGTCTGAGTTAATACCAAGGAAAAAATAATTAAAATGACAAAAGCACAAAACAAACAGTGAGGGGAGGGGGGAGAAACATGCATCCTAACTTTTATCTGAACTCAGTCTAAATAATAATAATAATTTAGTTCTGTAAACATGACGAAGTAAAATGTGATATAACTATACTATAAATAATGAGTATTCAAAATATCTGATACATAACCAATAAGTGCAAGATATACATAAAACAGAACAGATACTGAACTGAGGCATAATGTCCTCCAGACATTCTACTTGAGTACATTTTTTACAACATTATTTCCTTCAACAGATTTGTCCAATATTGTGACAGTATTTATACTCTTTATATTATTATTTACTATGTTAACAACTTGGGTAATTAAACCATGGTAAAACATCATACCATACCAAGTAATTACACTGGTAGATGAGAAATGTATTACACCTTGATACAGAATATACAAAATATAGAGGCTATGCCTGTTGATTTACTGTAATATGTAGTCATAATTTCACGTTAGAGATTGTATTTATCACAAAACACCCAAAAAAATGTATCACCTTGTAATAACACAAATTTGGACAATGGACAAATATCGTATAATATATAATATAATTCTAAATATTTCTTTTTCCAATACCATGAATAAATCTGCTAAGCCACATAAAGATTCTGGTATTTCAAAGATGTTTTTGCGCCATTATAATTATTTATTGTTATTCCTAGTCAGTTATTACTTTCTACATCTGATCAACATATCTCATCTATTATTATTTGGCATCATTTCCCATACTCAACTAAATTTTCTATTTATACTGTAAAACCCGACACCATGAAAGCATTCATATGTAATTATTATGCGTAGCTCATATCTGTCACTTGCGTAGGTTTAGTCCAATATGTTTTCATAATCACCATGGCGAAGCCCTGGTTAAACACAACAGGCCACCGAAACACAGACGTCAGACATTCCCGCCATCTTCAATCAATACAATCCCCCAACATCGCTCACGCTTCAAACGCGATTTTCAACATATTTGGTATATGAACCCAAGATAATATTAAACAGAACGACATTTTAATGACAACTACGTGGACACTTACCATGGTAATTTCTGGTGTAAGCTTAAAATCTGGTTAATATCCACATTTTATAGCTATCACAGTAAAAACATAAAACTTGCTCCTACTAAAGCAGACGAGAAATACGACGTGGGCAGGGAAGCTAGAATAGTTCATTCTGCATTATGGGGGGTATGAGGTTGCTCGTGTACGCTCATTCTCGCCATTATTTTGATGATAAAGCTATTACTTTCTTCAGACAGAAAATTGTAGAAAATATTCCTATACGACTTCGATATTCATCTCCTTAATATTCAAACACGTTAGTGAATACATTACGAAATCTCTGACCCCCTTAGGGATATTGACTTTAGACTTTGCTCCGTGCAAGATAATTGACGGGGAGATGTTCAATAATGACAGATAGAGAGTTAGTAAAACGGATTGACTCTCTCTAGCTTAGTGTTTATCACCATATGGCAAACAGACTTGTAGTTAATTTAATTCTGTAAAAATGGAGACGCATCACAAAAGACAAATACAATAATTGCAAAGCAAAACGAACTCATAGTTATTAAACAGTGTATGCTTTAGTAAAACGAGTTAAAAATACAAAAACAAAACTACCAGAGACTGTTTGTGACAAAACGTGGTATGCTGTAATGTGTATTTCCTGTAAGTATTTTTTTTAATGAAAGAACAAATAGCACTAATGCGTTTGCCCCGTTAGAAATATAAACACAAGAAGCTATACGTGTGTGTGTGTGTGTGTGTGTGTGATTTAAACGCATTGAATTGACCTGGATTAATACTTACTGAGGAATATATTCTTTTTCTCGGAAACATAAAAAAGTAATGGTAGATATTCGTGTGTTTGTTTATAATATACTGGAACGTTATGATGAAAATGTGATTAGCACCAAAGACCCTATACGACCTTTGGTATACCATTGTCATTAATTTTGGTATACCAGTGTCTTTAATTATTATTCCTTGTTTCTTTATGTACACTTATGAAAGCTTGTAATTATTAATTTTAAATTCTAAATACTAATCTGGGGTTTCAGTAAATATTATAAAGGAGAACATATAATGTATTGACTATTTAAGGATTACATTCACAGCTTTCTTTTGTAGATCTTGTATATGATAATATGTGTTCTTTTGATTTCATATTACATTAATTTCACGTGATAACATTTACACACAATAAAGTTCACTGATTTAACTCACTGCCTTGTTTTATTTCCACAATATATTTGCTCACTGGCCAATATATTTTTAGCATGGTGATTATGTGAATGAAACATAACATGGTGTCTGAAATACATGATCAGTAATAATAATGGTCATGTAGGCACATATCTCTCATAACGCACCTTGCATCATAAAATAAATCATGCAAAAACTAATTCTACGCTAGTGACTAGGCCTACTTATTACACTTTTCAACTATACCAAATGAGTGGCAAATCCAACTTTCTAATTCATTTCATAGTCCCAGCCCACTCATTATCTATACTCTAGATACCACTATTACTCCTCTCCCCATTTATTTAACTTTTATCCTTGAATATATCCAGTTAGATTGTCCAGTGCCTACTTAATGCTGACTTCTCTTGTGAAAGTTCATACGACGATAAGTTAGAATCTACCATATTTTATTTCACAAAATGCCATAATCTATCGTCTGCTGTCCCGACTTATTCTATATGGTTTTTGGTAGGACTATGATAGGATCACCTACATAAAAAAAGTACTACAGCAGCGTCCACTCTCACTGATAAAAAAGTAAATACCACCCCTGTGTGTGTGTGTGTGTGTGTGTGTGTGTGTGTGTGTGTGTGAGTGAGTGAGCTTTTATGGGGGGAGGGATGATATAAACCAGTGATAGTACAATTATATTGTTGTATATACTTAAATATTTATATTTAATTTGTCCCAACAATATAAACATCATAACGATTTAATACCACTAACTTCAATTGAGGTGACTTTTCGGATCGGGTAGTACTCCCTGAAAATCTAATTTGTTTAAATCCTTTCCTTTTGAGTACTTCGGGTTCTGTTCGTTGTTCGTGTGTTTTCCTTTAGACATGGTGTAGTTTTTTGTCTTAGATCGTAGAGATTTATCATCAAGTTGACTGTCTTTTTGTTTCTCGATCGTCAAATGTGGATACTTCTTTTTATTCTGTTGGCTTGTTGAGGTGGGCGACCTTGGTGTTCCGATCTCTGATTGGTCAATTGATGGCAGACGACCTGGATGATGTTCATACAACATTCGACCATCGGGAGTTTGAATATTTTCTGGGTCATCGGATTGTCTAGTCGATGTTACTGGATCCTGACTAAGATAAGATTCTGGAACAGGTGATAATTTGGTAGAATCATTCCAAGTTTTCGGGAGACCATCACGTTGATATGATTTCTCTGATTTCGAACTGACTGGGTTCATGTTCGATTTAACATCAGTTTGAAAATCCGGTGACAAGTTCAAGTTTTCCTTGTAGCCGACTTTACTTCGTAGATAGATCAGATCCAGTTCGCCTTTTAATTTAGCAATCTTTCTTTCCTGGACAAGATTTGACTTCTTTAACTTCGCTATTCCCATGTGAATCTCGTGTAGACGTTTTCTAATCATATTTAGTACATAGGAATAATCAAACTGTTTTAGATCTCTGATCGATTGATTTGATTGATATTTTTTATCCCTTTTGTTCTTGTTATAATGATGGTCAGTATCTAGTCTCCTCTGATGCTCCTTTTCAAACAAACTCCAAATAGATTCCATTTCGAAAGTTAAACTCAAGAGATCTACTTCAGCCGTTAATCGTTTAACTTCAGAATTGATCTTTTCTTGAGAATCGAGAAAAGCTTTTTTTAAGTCCTGTCCATTGTCATCTAATCCTGAAAAAAAAAATTACTTACTTCATTCTATACACCTTTATAAACGACTTTATTGACGTATGTGTCACTGATGTAAAAAAAGTTCCTGTATTTATTTTTATAACGAGCCATTTAAGGAAACATATTTAAAAAGTCCATTCTGATCTCAAATATCGTATTAACTTACAACACAAGAAATTATTATTGTTTATATCGATACAAATATATCGATCACTGCTTTATCGTTATCTAAGTTAGATAAAGTGTAGAAGTTTGTCATACAGTTTCACTTCTATCGTATAATATTTGATCATATTATAAATTCTGGGATAATTAAGCCCCTTATTTAATAAGGTTTGACAATTATTTTTGAAATTGACATTAAATATGTCGTATTAATTAGGATAAATTTAATAAAAGTGAGAATAGATAAGATGTGAATCTTTATCATAATGTTATAACACTTCAAATGAGACCAGCTCGTGGGTAGATTCTCTTGTTTTGCAGAAATTGCTGCATGAAACTCATTGTAAAAATTATTTTGATGAAACTCTCTTTTTTTCTCCTTATCACCATTATTACATTAAGAATTTACCCGAACGTATTTATCGACAAAGAAGACATATTTTTGTTTTATTATAATCTAATATATTGGCTACTTTCGTACTGACATATTTTGATAATCCTAGTTTTCGTAACATAATACACATCGTACCATATCTTCCCCATTTACTTTAAAAACAGGAGTTACCTAAAGCCTGAAACAGAAGTTTTCTTTCCTCGTCGTATTTACGATGTATTTCATTCATTTCTCTTTCTGTGGTAATTAGCGTATCCAGAATCCTGTTCACGTTCTCTTGTAACCGACTGACCTTGACATTGCTAGCATCCGCCTGAGCAGCGTATTCATCCATTCCGTGATATTTCTGAATCTCAACATTCATTGCCTTTATCTTGAAGTTGTTTATGGTCCAGAATATAAGGATTAAAAGAATATATTATGTTAACTTGTTACAGATATACAAATAATATCAACAAATTAATTTGAAATATATATTTTAAGACCTATTTAGTGAAAATGCCAAAATAAGCTTATACCTGACCTGAAACGAAATATTTGACATTAAGATAACTGGATTTGTGTCATGCAGAGATGGGACTAATATTTTCGGAATAAATGTATCGAGTTAATACTTCCCCACAATGACCGTATTAATACTAATTTATTAAGTATATATACCACACAATATACCAGTATATAGTCTACACTATGTCTGTTGTATGATAAATAATTCACTTTCTTGGGGTAGGTAATTAATTACCAGGGAGTAGTGATGACGAAAAGGGGTTTGTTCTTAAAATAATGTACAGTAAGAATTTCGTCACAATATTCTCAAGTAATACTAAATCTACCATTATTACAATATTTGCAGTGACACTAAATGTGTCATTAATATATTTAGTAACATTAATATAACTAAACAATGTTACTTGTCTGTCAAATATTCCTATTCTGCTGTCACATTCCTTATTAGCTCGTTCACTGGCATCATATGACGTCATCATGATCCTTAACTGTTCGTTGTACTTCACCTGAAGGTCATGAAGACATTTGTCAAGATCCGTGAGATTTCGTTGAGTGACTCCGTGAGACAACCTTTCATCGTGAAGAGCTTGCTTTAAATAATTTATCTGGAAGACAAAGAGAAGAATCCCCCCCCCCAAATTAAAATTGCATTTTTCATTATCTAAATGAGGACATCAATAGTATAAATAAAGTACTAACTTCTGCCTCGTTCTCGCGAAGTACAAGATCTTTGTATATGACATCTGTTACTTTTCGTGTTTCTTCTTCTATCTTTTTACTATCTGTAGTCGTTCGTACTCTCCATGTACTTTTAATAATTCCACCAGTGACCTGAAAGTTAACAGATTGTTATGGTTTTGCTAAATAAATTACAAAACAAATTACAAACTAAATTACAAACTAAATTACAAAATTGATTACAAATAAATTACAAAATAAATTACAAAATAAATTACAAAATAAATTACAAAATAAATTACAAAATAAATTACAAAATAAATTACAAAATAAATTACAAAATAAATTACAAAATAAATTACAAAATAAATTACAAAATAAATTACAAAATAATTTATGAATATTGCTTTGGGTGAAAATAAAGATATAATTGGAATATCAAAGTTTCTGATAATAAATCTTTACGATAACACAATAATATGTTTTCTCAGCGATAAGTAATGTTTGACCTTTTCTTTGATGTAGTTAGATAAAGCCCTTTGTTCGCTTGGAGATAACACTTTAAGAGTAGCAGGAAATCTACGAAACACATCTTCGTATGAGTCATGTCTGTTATTAATGTCAGCATGTTCTGAAAATATATCGAAAGTAAGAAAAGATGCAAATTTGTTGAAAAATCGGACATATGTTACCAGATTTTATTTCGACTTATTGCAAAGTGGTTCCCGGGTCATCCTGTTCTTCACGATATTTCCTTATTGGATGGTAACATCTGACTGTAGAATGAAATTAATATTTGGTCTTTTTATCAGATTACATTTAAAAATATAATTTCAAAAAGTTAATTGATTATCTAAATAACTAAACAGTCTTTTTGACCATTTTTTTTTGTGGTGTGAGATATGTCCAGTTGAATATTTTGCTAATAAAGACTTTTGTTTTAAGTTATTATCAATTTTTAATCATATAATTGTTTTTGTGAATTCCTCAATATTTTGCTAAATCTATTAATTTCTACATTTTACAAAAACCAAGCAGAACAAAAATACAATGGTTGTATTATTACGAGATGTTAATAAACAGCATTTTGTTTTATATATCCGAGTTATCTGCCCTTTAAACAAACGATAATTAGTCAGATTTATCCACGTATACTGGATGTTCTGGATTAGTGAACGTTCGCGCTATTGGCTCAGCTATTCATGTAGTTAATCCTAAAGAAAGTAGATCACAGTTAATTTGATTGAGTTTTTATTTTATTTTACTAACCGATTTCTGATTTGATGTGTTCCGCAAGAAACACGTGACCTGAGGCCATTAATACGTCACAAAACTTATTAAATGTCCAGTAGCCAAAGCGTCCAACATGTTCTAATAGAAGATTGTTTGCACATTCACGATCTTCAAGAATCTGTAAATAAATATAATATTCGTCTAGTTATAAAAAAGGAAATTGGATATAGAATAATCTGGAATAATATCAACCTTCAACACAAAAATTAATACCAATTAATCTCTTTAAATAAAGTTTGTTTTGCGATCATTCTGAAATCTTAAATATCCTGAAAATTCCCAAAATATTCTATAATCAACAATATTAAGACAATATTGATATACTTGATATAACAGTGTACAGAAGGTAACATTACAAATTTAGACGATTAGTTACGATGAATCAATCAAACACACACACACGTGTGTGTGTGTGTGTGTGTGTGTGTCGTACACATCTATATATACGTAGACAGATAGAGAGAGATCATGGGAATAATCCTGCTACCGCCCAAATTGGGATATTGGTCAACTGCGCATGTTCGGTTTAGAGGGTTAGTGTTAGGGTTAGCGACCGTTAGCATGCATGTAGTGAGCCCGTGGAACAGACCATTCGTGACTTTGTTACTTATTTGGCTGGTGGCAGGATATTTCCCTTGCGCTCTCTCTATACTGTGGGTCCCAGATCATCCGCTTACCGTACGTAACAAATATGTCACGCAAAAAGCGGAAGCAAACAAAAAAGTACCATTTGACTCCACAGCTCCACATCACAGTCAACAACTACGGTTAACTCGTAGTCATTACGACTACGGCTATAGTTGAAAAGGCATACGTTTTTTTAATTGTTTGACCGCTATTTTTCTTACATACGTAATATTGTTGTCAGTACCTATTTGCCGATATACCAAATACGCATGATACACACAACAAACGTGCAAGTTTCGTGACATAACATCAATTATCCGACTTTTACTTCTCTAGCATCACATTGTGTACAACTACAAGACTATACGACAGCGCACGAGACTTTCAGAAAGAGTTAAGTCAGCATCTAATTTTGTTAAAATATGAACTATCAAGACGTATTGAAAGTTGGTAATTAATGAAATTTGATAACGGAAAATTATTTTTGAGTTTGAAAATAGACATTTATTTTTAAGTTTGATCAGAGAAATCGTGGACGATAATGAGTGTTTGTTTTCATCGGGAAAGAGACAAAAAAGGAAACTCAAAGTGTACGACAAGTTTTAACAATAATGAGTAATCATTGTAACCAAAACTGGCAATGAGTACACTCATTATACTGTAGGTACTCGAGATGTATAAGTAGCTACTACATCTGGTGTCTATTATGTAAATATGCACCTGGCCATCGCACTACATAAAACAAATGAGGTCAAGGCGAAAACACACGATCGTCGTTCTTCGCTTTAAATCCGCAGACATCTTCCGCCATCAGAAAGACAGAAGTATCCTTTACAAAGTTTGTGGTCGAGTATAACCTATTGGCGTTTGTAGTCGACAACTTGATCGACTTAGTTAAAGTAATGTTTCCAGACAGCTACCTTCGTTTAGCGATGTTCGTAAATTTTACTGTATTGTTGTGTGGAAACATGGTGAAGGTTTTCCCATATAACGATAAAATGATAAATAACTTGGTTGTGCGATGAAATAACGTATGCCATCTGATTGAACGCTTTGCTCCTCCTGTTGACCAAGAGGCCATTACACAAGAATTAGAGGACTACCAGCTTACGAAGGACACTGAGATTGGTATGGAAAAAGATGGTATAGAGAAATCTGTTGACCGTTACTGGGGGCGTAATCATGGAGCTAAAGAAGGCAACGGGACATACTCGGTTCCCCAGCCTTGTATAAGTAATGGTCGTTGTTCTCAACTTGCCATACAGCTAGCTATCAGTTAACAATACGTTCATGTGATTCAATAGTACGTTAACATATATACAAGATACATACAGTTTACATTGAGCAGTAATTTTCTGTGGCTCAAAGGTAACCTATACATTAAAACATTTTGACACCACAGATACTGATCTCAGCTACATTCTGGGTTCGAATAGCTTAACAAATCCTCACTCTATCAACCGTATGGACATAAGTCCAATAGGTGTGTGTGTGTGTGTGTGTGTGTGTGTGATCCATTTTCATTAAAAAAAAGGTTTACCGATTTCCAATTTTATTTAAGTTATTTTGTATTTGTATTATATAACAAACAAATTACTTACCTTAATATCATCAATCATTACAGATGATATAACTTTATAATCCTTCAATAGTCTATAAAACTCATCACAGAGAATAATATTGTTTATTAATAAATGTCTGTTAGATTGTAAGACATTAACAACATCTTGTTGACTTGGAGTGGTACTGACCTTAGCCATGTTATTATAACATAAATATCCATTTGATTATCACTCAATAATTAAATAATCCATCACATATTTTATGTGATTTATGGAACATTAAGTTTTATAAAACTCGATTTTGTCCAAATTACAGTAACTGATTGTTGAATTTCGTTTGATACAAAACAATAGACTGATATAATAATTATATATGGTAAAGATGCCACGTTTTCTTCTACCTTACTCTTATAAAATGATTAATATATATTGACAATATTCAGTCGTCCTCAAATATGACAGTCGTACATCCAATGACTGTAAATAAATGCTCAGTCTTACTAACCAACTCGGAGCTCTATTGATTTCTCTATTGAAATCACCAATAAACGGCAGAGACTTCAATATATTTACCGACTTCAAACATGGAATGTTTGTCGTGAGACTTACAGTTAACATAATACATACCTACAAAGACAGTTTACCTTGAGTCAACTGACTCAGATTGTCAACACGTTTACTTATCTTCAAAAATTATTATTATAGGACGAGATTCCTTGTAAAGGTGTTTTTCCTTTATGTGTTTTTATAGCGGTTAAGACAAATTATAGGAACTGTGACGAGAATAGGCTGCTTAGTTCTCTGAATCAGACAACATTGAAGACGATGATTTATATTATTCACCGCAGGTCGTCTTATTTGCGGGAAACATCACTCGATAATATAATAATGAAACGTGTAGGTAAATTCCAAAACTCTTCCAACAATAGATAACAGTATTAATATTTAAATAATGTTTATTTAATTTTGGTATCGAAATATTTAATTTTGTGTTTATCGTTTGCTAATGAAGTGAAGCCATTTGGTAAACAAATAGCTCTCCACCTGAAAAAAAGTGATAGCGTGCGCTATGCTAAAGATCTAGGCTCTGGTATCGAATGTCAATATAAGGTTCATGTCATCTAACTACTAAATAACCACCCAGACAACTTTATTATATCATACGTCATTATGTTATTTTATTAAAATATTTACATATATTATTATCTTTATGTTAACTATATTTTATATTTTTGTTTATTTAACTGATATTACAATAAACAAATCTTTTTTGGTAACGGCGATTTATTCCTTATATTATTATTATTATTATTATTATTATTATTATTATTATTATTATTATTATTATTATTATTATTATTATTATAGCAACACCTGTCATCAAAGTTTGCTGTCAGATACTTTACATAATCTAAAAAACATTAAATAGAAGGTTAATAATAAACAAAATGGATCTGTGTATGTGTGTGTTTATATATATATATTATATATATATATATATATATATATATATATATATATATATATATATATATATATATATATATATATATCGTACATTTTAAGTGACTTAGAATGATAATTTTAATGAGAAGGTTGTATTTATAAATTAAACTATAATAAACAAAGCTAATATCGTTGAAGATAAATATTTTATTATTAATGTTTTAATGATCAAATTAATTAAACAAAATGAAGAAAATATATAATAATTAATAAGTCATTATTATTTACAAGATACTCATCATCTGTCACCAATAAAAGGTGTAAGCAATTCCTAGGACACCCCCCCCCTCTCTCTCTCTCTCTCTCTCTCTGTATGTGTGTGCGTGCGTGCGCGTGCTCGCGCGCGTACTAACAACAATTAATCAATCATTTCATGTTGACTATTGTTAGATACGAGTGGTAGTTATTTCGTTAATAATTATATGGTAGCATATTGCAAATAAAATCTGTCACTTATTATAACAATTAACAGAGAAGGAGGAAGGAGGGTGGGGGGGAGGGAGATCAGAATGTGAGCTGCTCTTTTGTGTATTTCTTTTTTCTTACCATCTGTTGCCAGACACCTTCTGGATGCTGCCCTCTAGTGGTAGAGAGAGTCTCTATTTGACCTGATAATACTCCAGTAAACGTCAGGTAGAACGAGAATATATCGAGAAGTGGATGATTTGAGCAAAATATATCGAAAAATATGTGAAATAAATAATTAATAATGGATTTATTGACAAAAGAAGTTTTCCTTTTGTTTTTATTTCTAATACGAGGTAAGTAAATTGTGCTATTTATAACACTAGAGTTTAATATGATATGTGTTAGTTATAACACTAGAGTTTAATATGTTATGTGTTATTTATAACACTAGAGTTTAATATGTTATGTGTTATTTATAACACTAGAGTTTAATATGTTATGTGTTATTTATAACAGTAGAGTTTAATATGTTATGTGTTATTTATAACACTAGAGTTTAATATGTTATGTGTTATTTATAAAACTAGAGTTTAATATGCTATGTGTTATTTATAAAACTAGAGTTTAATATGTTATGTGTTATTTATAAGACTAGAGTTTAATATGATATGTGATGGCGCAGTTAGTAATAGCGTAAAACTCGTAGCCGAACGGTCAAGGGTTCGAGACTTCGGGAGCCCCAATGTTGTCGTGTGGCGAGTGGTTCAATCATCCATGATATGAGAACTTGACATGACGTGATGACTGTGTGTTTGAATAATATGTTGTATGCTCCCTTTGGGAGTTGAGAAGTGTGCTAGATTGGAACAGGTCTGAGTCAGGGATAATAATACTGTAAAGTGCATTAGAGCAGCTATTTAGATGAATAGGGCGCTATATTATTATTATTATTATTATTATTATTATTATTATTATCCATAATGTGGTATGATATGGTATGGTATGATGTGGTATGGCATGGTATGGCATGATATGGTATAATATGATATGGTATTGTATGGTATGGTATGACATGATATTGTATGGTGTGTGCGTTACGTAGCAAGGGGCGCCTCCGTGGTCTAGCGGTAGCGTATTGGACCACAGATCACTACCACCCGTGTTCGAATCTAGGCGTGGGGAGATCTGAAGGTTGTTTCATCCTTGACTTCGCTTCATTACCTTGGGAGGTCGCTCGGCCCATTTAGCATACTATGTGCACAAAGTGGCCGTAAAACATCAATCATCATCATTTTAGGTAGCAAATGCTATCATTAAAACATAATGCTGATTGATTGATTTATCTTGTTAAATCTTGATTGATTAATATAATATTATATATATTATTTAAAAAGTTGATAAAACTACGATTTCTGGTAGGTCTTACGTCTATTATGTTAATTATATTAATATAGGTCACAATTTATGTATATATTAGTATCAATATTTTGAAATGTTTACTTTTATTTAAACTCAATTTTTTAAAATAATAAATACTTTTCTTATTACTGAGCATTTTTTTCTCTCCAAATGACCAGGATACTTACTTCAGGATTTCGCTGATGTATCTGTTGTGGATCCAGCCGCTGTCCGACATGGTGATACCGCCAGGATAACTTGCGACTTTAGCGGAAGTAATGTCGATCTGGAATATATCACGTGGACAAAAATTACGATGGATGGTCAACGAATGCCTGTCCACTCGTACGACTCGTGTTCTGGGGAGAATACTGGTTACAATGACCTCTATGGAAGGTCACTGCTAGAAGTGAACAAACCAATAAATCCGGATAGTGTTACCTCGAAGATAGAGGTCAAAAACGGAAATGCGGAGGATCCAGGTCGCGAAGCGTTTGTCAGTAGTTTTGTTCCTGAAGACAAAGCTGTGATCTACTCGTATTTATCAGAGAATACCAGATCCAAGAGAGTAGGTTATGGCAGAGCTGTACTATCTATAAGACAGGTACAACTTATCGATGATGGGTTATATGAGTGTACAGTAAAGCTCCGTCAGTTGGCGCCACTATCGGCAGTGACCCGGTTACGAGTAATTGGTAAGTAGTCGACACGCTCTGAGTGAGTGAGTAAGTGAGTGAGTGAGTAAGTGAGTGAGTGAGTAAGTGAGTAAGTGAGTGAGTAGATGAGTGTTTTTTAATCTTCTGTAATGGTCACATCTGTGACATTGGACCGAGGAATCTTCTGCATCCCATTAAATCAAAAATCTTATACGAAAGGTTTTGTAGACCTCCAGTTCAACATGTGTGTATGTCAAATATTTTCCTTGACTCGTTTCTAAACCATTTATCCAGATGTGGCAGATGAATATGAATTTTAAAGTTTTTCAACTAAAAATAAAACTTAAAGTTAAAGTAGATCGTTAATTGAAGATAATTGATACTTAATGTCACATTTTTGTGTGATCTTATTCCATTGAGCATTTGATTTATAAGCCTTTTTCTACCTCCCCCCACCGCCCGCTTCCTCCCACAGTTCCGCCCTCAAAACCTTCTATATCCAGTAATCAGACAGAGATCCTGAATGGTGACAATGTGACCCTGACTTGCTCGGGTAATACCGGTCTACCTGGTGGCGCCATCAAGTGGTCAATCCGCAAACCTAACGGACAGAGTTTTGTTGACATACCCGATGATTCCTCGGTTGCCTTAGATACGATGCTTAGTAACGGGACAACGTGGACAACAAGTGCAGTTGAGTTACATTTGACAGATGATAATGATCAATCTGTTATCAGATGTCAAACCACAAATCCAGTACTTAGATTCTGGGAAAAGAAACCAAAATCAACAATAGTTGTTACTGTCTTATGTAAGTAACCTTTAGTTCTATCTTTCTCTACTGATTTTATGGTTTATTTAGATGATCCTCTTTTGTTGCTTGCTTGACAACAGAGATAAAAAATTTAGAATAAAAAACTTCGATTCTGATTTGAAACGTATGCATAAAATGTCTTCTCGTCTACACGATAATTTGGAGGTTGATAAACGCTCACGCGCATATATATATATATATATATATATATATATATATATATATATAGATGAGATAGATAGATAGATAGATAGATAGATAGATAGATAGATAGATAGAATAATAAGACATTATTATTATTATTACGGTTATTAATTTAATAATAATAATAATAATAATAATAATAATAATAATAATAATAATAATTATTAATATTATTATTATTATTATTATTATTATTATTATTATTATTATTATTATTATTATTATTATTATGTCATTAACTGTTCGCTAACAGACAGATTGTTTATTTTACAGTTCCACCAAAAGATGGTAAAATTCTCTTTGATGCGTCACTCGGTAAATATTATTGTCATGCCAGGGCTCGTCCTTTAGCATCTTATGTGTGGCTCAGGTAAATGTTAGTATATGCTCGTAATAAGTTTGTGTTTATATGGATCACCTTCACCTGACCATCATGTCGCTAATTAATTATACTTTTGAATATGCACGCATGCTCAGTGTTGACAGAGTGGTAACGTACACACACACACACACACATACACACACACACACACACACACACAAATACACACACATGTTGATGACCTCATTACTCGGAGGGACTTGCCGAATGAAAAAGAACAGAACCGAAAATTTATGAGGATATCTTGTATATCATCCGATTGGTGTTCGATACATGACTTTCTGCGTATAAGAAAATACATATAGTGATGTTTTAGCGTTTAATAAAATCATAATTTTGTTAAGCTTAAAATATAAAATGACTAGAATTAGACTAAGCTACAATTTTAATAAACAATTGCATATTTTGAAGTAGGATGAAAATTCTCAAACAATTGGTTTAAGATAGTTTACAAATATCACAGTGTACAAATATCATAATGTAATGTCCAAATATCATAATGTACTGTCCAAATATCATAATGTAATGTACAAATATCATAATGTAGTGTAAAAATACTATAATGTAGTGTACAAATATCATATTTTAGCGGAACAATATTGTATTTTAGTGTGACATATATATAATATTTTAGTGTAATAAATTCTACATCGATTTGTAGTCTTAATGATTATTATTTTATTTGTGACGTTATATCAACACCGGATCCTTTAAAATGATAGCCAAATGTGTTTTAATTTTGATTTGTTGAATATTATATTAATAATTGACGTTTATATTAAGAAAACTGATAATATATTGTGTTAAATCTGAGCTCATTTATTGACCTAAATAACACAGTTATAATATTTAAATAATTATAATTTATTTACTTTCGTTTGTCTTAAAAAGAAGACTATTTTGTCATGTAACTCACTCAAAATATTATCTATAGAGATCTGGAGATAAATCATAACGTTATCTTGTTTATATTTTATACAGGCTTGGTCAGGTACAAGATGAAGATGATACTGATATAGATAATAAAAAAGAAGACGAAAAAATTATTATCAGTACAAATCGATTCTTAGATCTGAGTTCAATCGTCGGAGAAGGTTACTTCCGATTTCGATGTCTGGCTTCTAACGTTATTAACGATATCCGTCACACAAAGGTCATGGATACAAAATTACGTGTAATAGGTAATGAGAATTAGAGGAAAAAACACTGTTTAGATTAATCTTGAATATTACTAATTACTAACACACAAACACACACACACAAACACATATTTGTTTATTTATTTATTTATTTATTAGGAGGTCCACTTCGGTCGAGTATAACAAGTCCAGCTCCATTGCAACCAGCCATTAATAATCCTAAAGATCGCAACAAATGGATATCTGCACTTGGTCCTCCATTCAACATTCTCAATCATAATGCAAACATACAGCCACTTATAGCGAATAGACCTCGCATCATAATGGAGATCAAACCTAATAGAACTGTAAATGGAACTGAGAGAACGACAAGGAACATACAAATTAATGTTGCAATAGGTATATACCTAAAATAGATGTAACATTGTGTGTGTGTGTGTGTGTGTGTGTGTGTGTGTGTACGCTTGTGGCCGTTTTTCATATCTATACAATTATGTACACGCACTCACACACGGGCGTACTCACACAGACCCACATACCTACCTACACGATATTATATTACCTTTTATGTATCCAGGGACACCAATATCCAGAACCAAGACAGTGACATCAAAAACTACTGATCCTCAAACATCCGCTAAACAGGGTCCTGATATCACTCAACTAACTCAACTTGTAGCTCCTCAACCACAGGCTAGGTAATATGATGAGGGTCTCATCATTATTATCTCTATAATTATGTTAAAGTCATGTGTAGTGTAAGAACATTTTGTTTTAATATACAATAATATTATTTTTAGATTGTGTCGATAATTTGACTTTGGTATTTATTAAATATAATCATTATTCTTTTATATATTATATATAATAAGATGTTAATGTATTCCCAATTTATGTTAATCACCAGAAGCAGTAGATCTGGTAGAAGTGGTGGAGGCGGAGGTGGAGGTCGTAGAGGAGGCGGCGGAGGTGGAGGTGGAGGTGATTATGAAGTATTTGAGGATATATTTTTCGTACAAACTCCACTCCAAATGGGAAGACTTCTCTCCAGCATCATGGCTCGCAGGGCACCAGACTCCCACCAGGTGGAGCCACTACTGTCTTTGACGCTGAAAAATGGCACAAGAGTCCCAGTTGACATCTCGTCGCCAAAATACAAAAGGATCCGGAACGTCTTTTACAAACGACTCCTGGAGCTGGCGAATAATCGGAAACTGGCCTCATTACGTCACAACAGAAAAACTAACAATATTAACAAGGCGAAACCTTCGCGAAAAGTGAACACAGAGACTCCAAATCCAGAAACATCAAATGGTCCAATTAGAGAAGAAATCCAGAAGAGAAAGAGACAGTCATTAGCTCGTGCTTCTGACATGAAAATGATGCCAGATGGTTATAATGACGTCATAGAAGGCGGAGAAAAGCTAAAAGAATATGGTAATATTTTGGAACAGAAGATGAATGAGGAGAGATATACTGATGAAGAATTGTCTACGGAATATGATCCTGATGAACCTGATCTGGATCAGTTCACCGACTACAGTCAACCTGAACGTAGAATGTCGATGAATCGTTTTGCTAAACGTCTGAATCTGATACACAAAGAACCGTTTGTTCTGGATACTGTCAGCCCAGTAGATACGGTACATCAGGATCCAGGTCAGTAAGAATTTAATACATGTACAGAACATAATAATTATGGTTAAATAATTCTGGATTTGAGAAACTATCAACTTGAACTTGAAGATATCTTCATGTCGTCTCGAATAAAGTTACATTTACATATATGTCTATAATGCTTGGTTAGTCAAACTACTAAATATTATACTGATTTGGATATATATATATATATATATATATATATATATATATATATATATGTGTGTGAGTGTGTGTGTGTGTGTGTGTGTGTGTGTGTGTGTGTGTGTGTGTGTGTGTAAACTGCCCCCCCCCCACACACACACAATGTTATAACAATAACACCTACCTTTTACCTGTAGATGATCTAAGTAATGTTAATGAGGTGGTATCTAAGACAACATGGCGAGAGTTTGACTGTCGTGATAAACTTGATGGTGTTTATGGTGGAGGTTGTCGAGCCTTTTATCGTTGTCTCTCAAGTAATACCTACTTCATTCAATGTAAACATGAACATGTTTACAACAAAAATTCGCAGAAATGTTCACAGTAAGTTATTATTATTATTATTATTATTATTATTATTATTATTATTATTAAACAGTTCATTTTATTAGGATAATATTATCGGTCCAATTATTTCTGATTAATAACGAAATATTTATTGTAATTGCAAATTGATTAGATATTTAACAGCGTGAATATTTCTAAGGTAAACAATACGTTATTAAGGCACCATAAACAAATATCTTGTTTCCCATCGCCGACCGACCCACTTTTGACACGCGACCCGACCTATTTTTTTATTTCCTTTTTGTGATATTTTCCCGATTTTTGTTTCCATATTTTGCTTCAGGACTAAATTTATATTTCACCATTTGATCGCCAAGCGGCAGGAATGCAGTAATGTTGGACGCGTCTTTTTTTAGATGTTCGTGCACATCAAACATGACATTCGTAATACATGTACTTCAAATCACGAGCAAAAACTCCATCATGGTGGATGGAAAACATAAAATAAATACTCTGTATCATTTATATGCCACTGGCAACTTGGACAAAGGTTTGTTTTCGTGTTTTATTGTATCGTGTTGAACGAATTGTTTACACCTACATGTATGTCTATGATGTTGTGTGACGTGCAGATGGCGATGAATCTCTGTTAGTCTGTGTCAGTGTGTCATGAATAAGAGGTGGCGGAGCTACCGTGAGTGTAAAATTATGTGTATACGGTGTAAAAAATAATCTAGACATGTATATGGTTATGCATTAAATAAATCAAATAGATTTTTTGCAATGGTTAAAGTATAACTGTGAAATCGTTGCCATTGACAGTCTAAATTAAAGCCAAGTGAAATTTAGCAATGCCTCCAATATTCATAGAAGGTGTTACTATTCTAGGATTGCCACACCACTTATCATTTTGAAAACAGACAGCCCAAATTTTCGGTAGACTCTATGACTCCACGTGCGTATGTGCGTGTGCGCGCGTGATGCTTGCATCCGACATACTCTGTGAATTAAAAAAAGTTCAAAAGGACCCACTTGTACACATCTTCTTTACCCGTTTCTTTTTATTTGAATTTTTCCATGTCAGAGGGTACCGGAAAAATAACACTCGTGTCACAATTCACAGAGAAAATAAAGCACTTTTCACAATTCACGAGGAAAGTAAGCACGTTTTAATTCACGAATCACGAAGAAATTAAGTCAATTTACGGTTCACAGAAAAAAATAAAAGCCCACTTACAGATCACGAAAAACCCCCTTATGCCCCTGATAACTTTCTCTAAACTACGTCATCTCACGCACTTCTTTGAGTTTGTTGTCAAACGTTGTATGACTCTTATACAATGTCTTGTATTGACTGAGGTTAACGGGTCACCCATATAGAAATACGATAGATCGAGTGTTAAGGCAGCTTGCTGCCAATCAACGGATTATTCCCCCAACTCTTCGGGAGTCTTCTGAAGTAAATAAATCACTTGACACATGAAAATTAAACAGATTCTTTGGCACAGAATCAGCTGACTTGTCGAATGAATAACTTCAGTGTTACTATGGGTGGGTGAAGTAACGGTTTTACATATCAAATTATCCTACAAAGTATATTTGTGACTAAAAAGTATTTTGTAATTCATGTTGTAATTCATACTTAATCACTGCCCCCAATCCGCTTTAAAACATTGAAAAAATATGCATAATTTCCCTAAATTTTGGAAATAAAAAATAAAAATAAAAGCCTACCTACCTACCTACCTATTTGTCATAAAAAATACTATGGGAAACAAGATATTTATTTTATGGTGCCTAGTATATAATAATAATATTGAGAATAATTAAAACTTAAATATGAAATAAAACGATATTTATTAATAACGTTATTATATTCAATTAACATATTAGTCCTGATAAAGCACCAGGACCATGCGGCATCTGGCGGGATTGTAGTAAACTAGAAAACGGCAAATACCCGGATATTGGCAGAAATTGTAAATATTATTACACGTGTCAAGGAGGAGTCTTCTTTGGTCATAATAAATGTAATGAAGGTAAATTAAAAAAATTATAATAAAAGTTAATTAGATATTATACTAGAAACTTTCTGTTTTGTCCTATGTTCTATTCTGGAATATATATATATATATATATATATATATATATATATATATATATATATATATATATAACCATGGTCTATCATAACCAAAACGACAATATCAATTTTTTTCTCCATTTTTCAGTTGATTATTTAAATCTGTGATATCTATAACCCTTATTTATTTTTCTTTAGATGAGATTTTATGTCATTATTAATATGTTCTATTCTGGAATATTTTCAGGTTTACTTTTCAATGAAAAACTTCAAATATGTGATTGGTCTTACAATATAGCGCCACCTTGCGGGAAGAAGAGAAATGATAATACCAGACAATAAACTAAATGATACGTCTATTATTATAATGTTTTTGTATATAATTATTATCTGTACAGTTTGTGATGTCAAAATTCGTGTAAGCCATTGAGTGGTTGATCAGAGTCACCATGTAATAAATAAACAAATGATATGTTAGATAAATGTACTCATATATAAATATTTACACCATACATAAAAATAAACAGCAATATACAAATAACAACAGAGAATACTAATACTAGTATACGAACAAGAATATGTAAATATATTTATATCTGATGTAAATATTTAGTTTTATATAATTCTTAATTTGGTAGATTGTTAATGGAACACTTAAAATTCTAATAATTAATTTTTTTCTCAATGTTTTGCCCTTGAATTACAATGTTTATGGTATTTAATGAATATTCAAATTAGTTTAACTCGAATATAAATTGAATATTTCGTAATTGTATTTGTTTATGATACAAGTCTCTAGCTGTACATTATAATCATGGATACAATGTGATTGTCATATTAGTGTCGCTGAAACAATATGATTGTCATACTAGTGTCACTGATATAATATGATAGTCATACTAGTGTCACTGATATAATATGATAGTCATATTAGTGTCACTGATACGATAAAGTCAAAACAATCCGATTTAATATATTTCTATCGATTTTTCATGCATATTGCCCGACAAATTGCTTTCCCCACAACTTTAGTCTGATCCATACTTTACTCTGAAACACACTTAATCCTGTTTTCTGCCAGACATTGTGAAGTTGATAAGTATCAATATATAATAATAAAATACACAATATTGTAATTTAAAAGTTACAGAATCAGGTTTTATTCAACATGAAATAACTATCAATAGTGAAATTATATGAATGCTCACTTCATATACCCATCCTTTTCAGTAGGGAATATACTAGACGACCTGTTACAAAAAATAGGCAGCAGATCAGCTGTGATGGTCCGTAAAAACAATGTGACGTCATTGTCGCGGTATTGCTGGAGGGAGGAATAGATGTGAGGAGGGGAGAAGTAGTGAAGGGCTGGCCTTGGGGTAGTGAAGGGTTGGCCTTGGGGTAGTGAAGGGTTGGCCTTGGGGTAGTGAAGGGTTGGCCTTGGGGTAGTGAAGGGTTGGCCTTGAAGTAGTGAAGGGCTGGCTTTGGGGTAGTGAGGAGCTGGCCTTGAGGTAGTGAAGGGCTGGGTGTGGGGTAGTGGTAGTCACACTAACACAGTAGTGGCCCTTCTCCATTGGAAAAGGGTGGTTAAGGGTTCCCCCCTCCCCGAAAAAGTTTGGGGAAAATAGAGTATTTGGTGCATTCTAGGCCACCTTTTTCGCCACTGATTTTGTGCCTAGAAAATAGCCGACGAGTGACTTAAAAATAGACGATGTAGAGCGTTGGAAGACGGTTGTTATTGAAAAGGCTCTATACCTATCCTGGATAAACCTGGATGTATTATTAAAAATAGATTTATGAGTTAGTATATCGGAGAGTTTGTATCTCAGTGCCTGTGTGTGTGTGTGTGTGTGTGTGTGTGTGTGTGGCTGGGTGGTGGTGGTGGGGGGGGGAGTAATATCATATAACCTGGAACCTATCAATATTCGTTTGCTATCTGATGCCAAAAACAGAACATTTTCGTTTTTTATAAACTGTATTCATCTTTATTATTTGACTTTTTATTATGATATTTTATACAATTAACTAATTCTATCTCAGCAATCAAAATCTCTTTTAAATCAAATGTATTTTTTTAAACTCTTTTTAGTTAACAAAAATCAATTTAAATCAAATAATTCTAATTACATTTTTTCCAACTCTTCTTGGCACAATTATTCTTTTTACCTTGGTACTGTACCGACCCATTTCGAATCCCTGCTCGTTTTAAAACGGGACCTTCCCGTCTCGCAACCACACCTAAGGCGTTTGTATACATGTATATACAATTTCCAAGGCACAGTAAATAATTACAGGAAACCGTGTATTTTTAAAGTTGTTGAAACGGCCTGTTTCCGTTTGGAAACGGAAAGTTTCAATAACTTCAAATAATTGACTGTTTTCTGAATTTATTTGTTCATATATCTATATATAGAGGTCTATATAATTTATATTCAATTTAATTTTCGCAACAGCAGATCAATTTGTTAGATAACTGGCCAATATTAAAGAAAATTTTGAAACAACAGCGTGACATTTCGTTGTCACATGGTTGCTAAAACCATAATTGTTGCTAAAACCATAATTGTTGCTAAAACCATAATTGTTGCTAAAACCATAATTGGGGGTTGGGGGCAAAAAAAAAATTTTTTTTTTTTTTTAATGGAAATTTGTTTCAGCACTTACTGACCCCCAGATAATCTCAAAATTTCGTGTTAATTCGCCACAAAAAACCTTTTAAATCAGCAAGATAAATCTGAGATAAATCATTTATTGACTGTAACTCTGACTGTATCATCCTTTGTGTTTTGAAGTATTTTTAGATATAGAACGGGACAGGTTATGTAGATATTTCGTAAGTTCATTGCCCTATAAAATCTTTTAAATCAGCAAGATAAATCTGAGATAAATCATTTATTGACGGATAATGAAATAATGACTTCACTTCCTTGACAACCGAGCTGTTTAAGTTTGTTTGAGGGATAGCAATGTCATTTTACACTTTACTGTACAACAGTCTATTGGTTATTGTTTTTCTTTTAATAAAATTCTTGGTAAATCTTACAATATAATAAAACTAAATAAATCAGCTTTTGGTAGAAACATGTATTGAGAATGAAAAAAATAATAAACCTTCACAGAATGGCTTTTTAAGTGAACAGCTAAGAGATTATCACTAACATATATAATTATATAATCCTATTTGATATTATTATTCTTCATTCAGGAATGACACATATCTCCCGAAGTAGAGATTAAAGATTATATGCCGTGTCCTTACTTTTGTAGTATGTGTACATATATTAGGTGATAATCTAGCACGTGTACATATACTAGATGATAATCTAGTACGTGTACATATACTAGATGATAATCTAGTATATATACATATATTAGGTGATAATATAGTTAGCCTGTTAATGATTTTCTTGAAATCCTACAATGAAGTATTTTTACACCATTATTAAATTAATGATTTAGTTTGTGTTTTATGAGGTTCCATTGTTATGATATAACATTTATGATAAAGTAATTGACGTGAATATTGAAAGATTTCTGTATTTTGAATGATTATAAGACGCATCTAGATGAAGATATCAAACTCTCCAAATAGTGATACAGGTCTCTCAAATAGCATATCCAAATAGGTTATCCTCTTATTAATTTGTGGAGTAAATATGGCAAACTGAGCTTCAGTGGGATTAACTAAAAACCGTAATATTGTTAGTGAGAGTGTTATAATTATACAAACTGTGGTCTAGATGTTGTCATATTTGTTAAAATAGTATATCATAAGATTGGTATTCTTAGAACTCGATAATGGCATTTAAACCTTCTTAAATTTAGTTGAACGATTGAAACATGAGAGATCTTAAGTCACTGAAGAAGGTAATCTCTATTATTTATTAGTTATGACTGAATACTTTAAAGAACAAAACAATTATAATAACCTAATATGCTCTCAATTCTAACCTAAACATGCTACAATCATGTATTATAATTGTGTTGGTGAATTTGGCTAATAAATATTTTTAATGCGCAGTCACCTGGAATTTGATGAGACATTACATGGCCTAGAATAAAATATTGTTCTTCTCGCTTCTGAAATCACGCACACACACACATACACATACACACACACACACACACACACATACACACACACACGCACACGCACACACACACACACGCACGCACGCACGCACGCAGAGAGAGAGAGAGAGAGAGAGAAAGAGAGATCATGCTTATTCTAAGAGTCCCTACCCATTCATCTAGAACAATTACTAAGCTCCAGTCATTCTTCCTATATTCCCAACCATTGATGACAATTGTAAGGTTATCGATTGATAAGGTGTTAGTGATATTAAGACCAACATCTAAATCAGACTAATTATCATGGTATAGATATCTTCCTGAACTATGACATACTTCTTTCAAATTAGTAGACCATTCACTCTCCATAATAACTGATTATTGGATTCTTTGCCAATAGAAACGTTCATGGCTCTTACATTTTCTACTCCCACTCCCTCACTCTCCCAGTCTCTTATTTCTTCTTTGATAATATGCAGAAGTCGGCATACTATCTAAGTTGATCTGCAGAACGATCTACCACAGAAATGTGATTTATTGTGAATTATCTACCTTATTACACTGATGTCAACAACCAAACAAATTATCGTGGATAGTAAATAATATATATACATATATATATAAATATCAAAAAACAGTTTGCAGTAAACAGGTAAGGATAATTATTTA
The DNA here is from genome assembly GCA_025642065.1 of Paralvinella palmiformis. Lineage (NCBI taxonomy): Eukaryota > Metazoa > Annelida > Polychaeta > Terebellida > Alvinellidae > Paralvinella > Paralvinella palmiformis. The sequence goes on from JAODUP010000402.1 coordinate 393,922, forward strand.
TTTGTTAATGAAATTAATAATGAATATTTTGTTGATAATGAACTAAATATTGTTGTTCAAATCCATGATAACAGATAGTTTAATGATATCAGATTAATTGTCTACCACATTTATCATTATAATATTAGGTTAATTAAAAGATTATCATCGTCTAATAAATATGTTCTTAGCAAAAAGTGACATGGGCGTCCTAGGTTATGCTGAGGCTCAGGAAGTATATTTTACACATAGTTAACATGGGTGTCTTAGGTTGAGATGTGGGTAAGGAGGTATATATGACTTATAGGTGGCATGGGTGTCCTAGGTTGAGATGTGGGTAAGGAGGTATATATGACTTATAGGTGGCATGGGTGTCCTAGGTTGAGATGTGGGTATGGAATTATATTTTACACATAGGTTCAGCTATGGATAAGGAGTTATATTTTACACATAGTTGACATGGGCGTCCTAGGTTGAGCTATGGACAAAGAGGTATATTTGACTTATTGGTGGTCCTAGGTTGAGATGTAGGTAAGGAGGTATATTAAGAACAAATAAATCCATGGTTTTTATCGCTATAAGTGTATAATGAAAAAGCTATAATCCAATAAAGTGAAATAGTATCATATTGTTTTAGATTTTGTAACGTGAATAATCCATAACGAATGACATATTCTAATGTTAATGGCTTTGAATAAGTTGTGTTAAGATATATATATTATATATATATATATATATATATATATATATATATATATATATATATTATAGTGATGATATTTGATGTATTGATTGACTTCTGAGACAGGTAAAGGTCTTCTATTATTGAGACAATACCCTCTGATTCTATTTAAACAACGATACAACCGAAACAATTTTTGGCCTATTTATTGACCGCACCAATTGTTATATCGGTGGGTCATACTATTCACTTCCATATCAGAAACCATTGCACGATATTAGTACACACCTGGGAGGTGAGTTGTTCAATGAGAGAGCTATAACAAAATTAGATGTCGTTTGAAACATGATTTATATAGATCTAATGTTTAGAATGATAACCTACTTCTATTGTGAATCTTGTCACCTTTGCAGACAAAAGGGAACACAATATGTCTGATTATAGTCTGTTGTTTGTCATCTCCACCTGATACATTGTGGATCCAGTTATCACAGAAAATAGTTCAAAATAACGTCATTTCAAACTCGCTCTCTCTCTCTCTCTCTCTCTCTCTCTCCCTCTGTGTGTGTGTGTTTTACTTGCAATGGTAAATAGTTCTTTATTATTATATACAGGTGCCTCTAGAGAGAATTAAGTAAAATGTCACATTAAAAATACTTTAGTAAATATAAACAAATAAGATGTTAAGCTTGTTCTCACTGACTCACTCACTCACCCACTCCCTCCCTCCACCACTCACTGACTCACTCACCCACTCATTCAATCTGTTAAATAAATAAACTTGTGTCTGATGATTTCAGGTAATGTTTAACAATTTTAAACGTTTGTTATAATTAATAAGATATATCATTAAACAGAAGTAATATTTGATAATAGGGGATTATTTAATCCCTCCCCCTCCTGCTTTAATTGTTCCAAAGTATAAATCGCAAGTGTAAACATTGTTCAATGTGGTATATAATTTAAATAGAAGTCATATTTTGTTTAATTATAAAAATACAATTTCAACAAAAAACTAATTCTTGTAGACATATTGTCACATTTAACGATCTTAAATGTAATTATATTATAAAGTTACTTCTGGTAGCAGCAACAGTAGCAACTACAACAACAGCAGCAACAACAACAACAATAACAACAGCATCATCAGTATTAGTAATAGTACCAATTGTTGTTGTTGTTACTGTTGTTGTTGTTACTGTTGTAGTTGTACTAGTTGTAGTATTTGTTGTTGTTATTGTTGCTGTTGTAGTTGTACTAGTTGTAGTATTTGTTGTTGTTATTGTTGCTGTTGTAGTTGTACTAGTTGTAGTATTTGTTGTTGTTATTGTTGCTGTTGTAGTTGTACTAGTTGTAGTATTTGTTGTTGTTATTGTTGCTGTTGTAGTTGTACTAGTTGTAGTATTTGTTGTTGTTATTGTTGCTGCTGTAGTTGTACTAGTTGTAGTATTTGTTGTTGTTATTGTTGCTGTTGTAGTTGTACTAGTTGTAGTATTTGTTGTTGTTATTGTTGCTGTTGTAGTTGTACTAGTTGTAGTAATAGTATTAATATCATTAACTTTTGGAATTAGTAGATGAAATAATGTTGGTAGTTAAGGTAATAATTGTAGTTAGAGTAGTTATGGTAGCTGTATTTATAATGATGACAATGGTTGTATTTATGATAATTCAAGTTATTGTTGTCATTGTTGTTGCTGTTGATAATGATGATGTTGATGATGATGATGATGATGATGATGTTACTGGTGGGGGTAGTAACTGATGATATGATGGTTGTGGTTATGTTGTAGTTATAATAGCAGTAGCTGCGTTTGATGCAGTAGTAGTTATGGTATTAGGATTCACTGGTATTAATTATGATCCTGATGATGGTATCTATATATTATTCTATATTTAGTATGAGTGACGTTGGTTATTGCTCCAGGAACATTAGTTATTCAGATAGACCAGGACACTTGGAGATTATAGTTCCACCTGCCTTCTTGGCTCTTCTAATGTTTACAGGTAAGTCATTGTTATATATACATCTAGTTAACTATAATCCTCCCCCCTCTCCGCCCCTCTCTCTCTCTCTCTCTCTCTCTCTCTCTGTCTGTTCGCCTAGCTGTCTCTATGTCTGTTTGTCCGTATGTATGTCTGCCTGTCCGTCCGTCCGCCTGTCCATCCATAAATGTGTGTTAGTGTGTTTGTGTGTGTGTTCGCGCGCGCGCGCGTGTGTGTGTGTGTGATATACGTGCATATGTTTTTTCGTAAGTATATATATATATATATATATATATATATATATATATATATATATATATATATATATTTTTGTATAATTTGTAGTATGAATCTGTTAATTTCCAGGTTTAGCATACCTGTATATCAGTGAACAGTATCGTTCTTATAAGAGGCGCCTAAAATGGCTGAAGCAGTGTGATCCATGGCTCACTGAGGAGCAAGTTGAGAGTTCTGTTTCTCCTGATGCTATGACATATCTATTAGGAGAAAGACAATTCTTTAATCCATTTGATGAAGAGGTAAGAGTATCATCCCTACCTTCATTAATTAGTAATCAACATTTAATATAATAAAATATATATATATATATATATATATATATATATATATATATATATATATTAACACACTCAATAATTGTTTAACATTCTAATGATTGGCGTCACCTCTACATAAAAAATAGTAATCTAGATGCCCCCAGACCCCACCTAGTTTTGTAGCGACCTCCACAGTTTATATGGCGAAGTTAAAGATGAAACACCTATCTGATATCGCATGAACGGGGTTTGAACCTGGGTACTATAGATCTGTGGCCAACCGCACTACCAGTTACGCCATGGAAGAGCCCTCGTATTATTTTGAGAGAGTGATACGTGAAAGTTTGATGTAAAATATAAGTTTAAGATTAAATTTGTTATCTCACCAAGATGATATATTTTTATTATATAATAAACAACTATTAATAATATGTTATATTATTTATATTGACACGACATGCCATTGTTCTATATTTTATGTTATACAAAGTGGGAGGATGGGATGTTGTAGAAGTTGTCATCTTAAGATGGTTACTGTTGTTCAATATTTCCAGGTATTGGATAAAATGGGTAGCAGTTTTAATCGTTTGGCTGAACTGGGCAGGATTTTATTACCTGCCTTCTGGGCTATGACGTTATCATCCGGATTGCTCCTGATTGGTGATTCACTGTTTGCTTGTATCTGGACGAACAGAACAAAACCCAGTATCAACACCGGTTTATCCTGCTTCCTGGCACCAGCTGGACTCGTGTTTGCTCTCACTTTCGGTTTCGTTTTCCAAATGGTTTTAGAGAAGCATGCCGCCGTCAAGGTTTGTGCGATTTTGTTAATAATATACCGGAAAGTATAATATTTGTATACTGTCTTAGGTTTTTGTTATTAGATGTTTTTCTTGTTATCACTGCTATTATTTTTCTTACTATTTTCTAGTCTTCACGCATAAATCTCTTTTAGTTTCTCTCTTTAATTTCTCCACTTCTGCTGCTGCTACTACTACTAGTGTAGTAGTAGTAGTAGTACAACAACAACAAAAACAGCAACTATTACTACTACTACTACTACTGCTACTACTACTACTACTACTACTACTATTATTACTACTACTAGTACTACTACTACTGCTACTGCTACTACTACTACTATTATTACTACTACTAGTACTACTACTACTATTACTACTTAACTACTACTACTACTACTATTATTACTACTACTACTACTACTACTACTACTACTACTACTACTACTACTACTACTACTACTATTACTACTACTACTACTACTACTACTACTACTACTGTCTACTACTACTATTATTACTTACTACTACTACTACTATTACTACTACTACTATTACTACTACTAGCTACTACTACTACTGCTACTACTACTACTACTACTATTACTACTACTACTACTACTACTACTACTACTATTACTACTACTAGTACTACTACTACTACTACTTTTACTACCACCACAAGTCTGGCTTAGACAAAGTTATTAAAGAGGCATATTTTCCTTTAGCAAATACGATTCTTCTTTACCAAAAACCATTTTTACCGTAATAATATTCTGTAATTTTTTCAATCTTATTTTTATAGTCAGTAAACAAAATGGGCGATGATGATGTTTGTTGTTGTTTTTTTTTTTGGGGGGGGACTGAATTATATTCCCCTAGTTCAGCTTTGGACATATACAAATGATCTAGATCTACCCAATTTTCTGTTTATTATTGGTCAATATAAGATTGCACCTTTCCATGTCATGTGTCAATCTGCCTAAAATAAACTAGCATCAGATGATAAGTTTGGAATCTAAATTGTCATTCCTCATCACATTGACTATTGTTAACATCGATACAACACTCACACGTGCTTTTCTGTTCAATAATGCGGAGGCGATAAGCCAATAATAGTCCTTCTTTCATTAATTCCCTTTATAAGCATCTATGTCAACATCTAACCGGACATTGCGATTGGTTTATTCAGCTGAATGTTTCCAGGTGAACGTTCAAATGTCAAGGCTCTGTCAATAATATAAAAATAAAAACATTTGGTGAAGAAAAATGTAAAATTTGCTGAAATGTTACATCATTTCACTAAAATGCTGCTACTAGATGACTTTCGCACAATTAAATAAAGGATATATTTTTTTCGTTCGCAAATTAGGATTGACATTCGTAAATAACAAATATCAGTGGCTATCATGAGCCCAGCAACTACTAATACTAGTAATATTACTGCTTCTACTACACCTACTACTACTACTACTACCAACACTACTACCAGTATTACTACTACTACTACTACTACAATAATAATAATAATAAATATTCTAATGATGAATTACTGATTGAATAATATTTGTTTATTTCTTAGGATAAGATTACGACAGAGTTGAGTCTCATGGATCAACTCATCACCTTGACAACCAAATTTAAATGGCCCAATAAACAATTATATATGGCCATGTTAAAGGCCGTTAAGACAGAACTAGTAACAACAAGTATGTTAATACAAAATAGAGAATCGTCAGCCTTTAATACAAAACCACCACCTGAAGTCCGAGGTAAATAATAATAATAATAATAATAATAATAATTATAATAATAAAGATAATAATTTAGTGTATGGACGATTTAAAGATCTGTCAGATAATTGCCATCAATGACGAATAATCTATTTTTAAGATGTCTTTTTTTATATTTAGTCCAGATATGGGCAATGTTGGATTTATTACACGTGGCCAGCACATTTCCAGAACCACGTTTTAACATGAATTCTGCGATCGTTGGCAATTTTGTGACCTATTTACTGCAGTTAAATAGCATCTGTACTGATAGAATGGGAGCCATACATACAAAAATACATCCTATGAAGTAAGTGGAAACGTTGGGGTGGTGATAAGTGTGTGTGCGTATGTTTGTGCATGTTAGAAGAGAAAACAGAGAAATAGCGACACACACACACGAGGGAGAGTGTGTGAGAGAGGAGAGAGAGAGAGAGAGAGAGAGAGAGAGAGAGAGAGAGAGAGAGAGAGAGATACTTTAACCCATTTTCTCTTCACCATTAAGGTGGTCGTTCCTGGAGTTCCTGAGTATTGTCAGTATTTTTGGTGTAATGATTATCTCAGCTAAATCCTACAAAATCGAATTGGCTTTTTGCCAATTGACAGGTAAACAATAACTCATTAAAACTTTATAATTCCTAAATAAACTTAACATTTATAACTTTATTATTATTTGGTAGACGATATTTAACCCGTTTAATAACTTTACAGCGTTATCCCCCCCCCCCTTTAACCAATGAATAAGAAGGATTTCTACATTTTCTAACCAAAAATGAGCCAACACAATATTTTATTATCACATACTACACCATTTGATAATAAATAATAAATTAGTTTATCACGTGATATGATTTTAACTTTTATTTGATCAATAACATATTATTTGGTCAATGACATATTATTTTTAAGAGATAATATCTCTTTTAATAAACGGATAATTCGATTTCTAGTTTCTATTTTAGTTATAAATCAGGAGGAAGTATGACAAATTTCTGAGTTATTCAGGATCTTCCTGGATATACCAGCATTTCTTTTTTCGGGATATGATTTCTTTAACGCAATTATTGTAGCTGTATCAAATTGTTCAAACATTTTTGTCAATTTGACGTATTCAGTTTTGTGGAAGTTTAAAATATATTCCTTAACATTAAAAAAAAACAATTGAAAACAATGTATATGATTGTTAATATTCATATCTATTGATAAAATAAGGTGTTTATATATATATATATATATATATATATATATATATATATATATATATATATATATATATATATTCTCTGATACTGCGATCCTATTGACTCATATTATCTCATTAACATTACTATTTTTGTTTAAATGTTTATGTATATGCTGTTATTATAATTATTGTTGTTGTTGTTATTTCCAGTGTTTGCGGTGTTTATGTTGTTCTATTTACTGGCAGACTTCGACAATGCCTTTAATGGATTCTTTCGTGTTGACGTCTCCCTGATCCTAGAGGTAGTAGACAGAGCGAAATGTCTATACGAAGATGCCGCCACACAACTAGAAGAGGAAAATACAGATAAGATACCAGAATACAGCGTCATTATCACCAAGGTAACAGATTACGAACAAGGTCAAGGTCAGTCCCTGAATACCGACAGCGGTCTACGGGACTTAAATGATGAAGATGACAGCATGGATGATGACACCAGTCTAACAACAGTAGATGGGTCTATAACGGACAGAAGGATGGCATCTGAACTCTGGGATCCTTATCCAGAGAACAGACTAAGGAGTGCTTGTAGCCTGATTCGCTACCATAACAAAGCATTCAGGAACAGCGTCTCTCCTCTGACAGTGATGGGTGGAGATGGTACACGTCAGGATCTGGGCCTAGCTCCAGTAGAACAAATGGCAACATTCTACGCCAAGATAAGTCGAAGACGAACTGAGAAACAAAACAAAATAAAAGAATCAACCGCTTAAAATATATTGATTGATTTTGGTTGGTGATTAAATTGTTGTTGTAATAGTTGTAGTACTACGTGTCGTAGTAGGTAGTAGTAGTAGTAGTAGTAGTAGTAGTAGTAGCTGTTGTTGTTGTATCTATTATATTTATTTTATTTTTTATCTTACATATGTATTCAAGCAAAACAAATCTTTATACTATATGCATTATATTTTACATTATATTTAATTGTAGAGCTGAACCTATCACCACGACCACCTCACTTCTAAATAGTGCTATTAATGGGATTTCCAGCAATCGCCTCCAAAGGTTTGCCAATAAACTTCCGAATCTCTTATCACTTTAAGAGATATCAAAAATGGTCATTTAGTAGAGGTTCATCGAATTACTATTTACTATACTGATGTTTTAAAAGTTATAATTATTACGTAATATGTATATTAGTACGTGCCAGCACTAGATCTAAAAATGATAAAATTAACTTAGTTTTGGGTTACACCTTATTGTAGTACTTTTTTTTATAGATTTAGAGGATGCTACGCAAATGTTGTATGCTTTTATGTTTTAATTTTCTTCTTAAATGTTCTCTGTATATTATCATGATATAACAAGTCAGATGTACGATAATAATAACAATATTAATGATATATGTAGGTATTACATCCGTTGATTAGAAGATAAAGTATTTCTTATTACGATTAGGGAAAACTCAACAAATGCCAATAAAAACATGGCTAATTGGGTGAGAGATTTGTTTACATGGTTACCAGAAGAAACACATGACAATGTAAGAAACCACGTGACAGAAACAAAATCTGGGTGATATTGAGATGTGACTTCGTCAGCCTCGTCGTCAACAAGTAAAAAACAATAATACATCGAATTGAATAATGCGGTGCGTGCGTGTGTGTGTGTGTGTGTGTGTGTGTGTGTGTGCACGCACAAGCTCGTGTGTTCATGAATCTGTGTGTCTGTGCGTATTTTAAGATACATATATAGTGCACTGGCTCAGAACATCAACTACTGTGACACCACATTTTACATTCAGCAGTAATTTGCTGTCGTTCAAAAGAAATGTATATAGGTAGGTACAGAACATTTTGATACCACAGATACTGATCGTAGCTTCATTCTGGGTTCGAATATGTTAACAAATCCTACCTATATCAATCATACGGGTAGCGGATTAATCCTTTTATAGGCTCAATATAACGGTCTGTTTAACACGTGACAAGAGGGACACTACTTACATATGGAAGCATCGAAGTGACATAGCTAAAAGTAGCAATACTGTACAGTGGAGTATTACTGGACTAGAACGAAATATCCCGTCATTCCTGAGTAAATACTATGATTTATTCAAAACTAGCAGCTAATCCTTATACGTTTCTGTTAATCACATAGTGAACGTTCATTCATGCATAATTTAGCGTCCCTAAGTATATTCAGTTAGGTTTGGTGGGATCTAAATTAAAGCGCGTATCCGCTTGGTCTATTCTGACACTGCGAATGACACGTAATGGTTATAATAGCTGTGCGTGATCATTTATAGTTTAAATCCAAAAATTTCAGGGTCATAATCTAGTTCTTACCTGTCAAATATAAGAACTTTATGCCTTATCATGTTGTATATAAATATGTATAAACCAGACATATTGACAACCTCTATCTGAAGGCATACTGTTGTATGTAATATGAATTCCTCAAATCTGATCATATTGGGTCTGATTTGTTTCACCAGTAGGTGGCGCTGAGCTGAATGCACAATAATAAAACTGGTGGAACTCATTGATTTTTATTGTCTTCTCATGATACTAATATACGTATTTACCTGTCAAGTTTTGTTCATATCTTGGTGGGAGTCAATTATAAAAGTTGTCCTAAAAGTTATACCGTTATGATATAATTACGTTTCGTTGTCATAATGATACTGCATAAAAGTTAATTCTGGAGCGTGATTAGATATGCGTGCGTGCGTGTGTGTATATATATATATATATATATATGTGTGTGTGTGTGTGTGTGTGTGTGTGTGTGTGTGTGTGTGTGTGTGTGTGTGTGTGTGTGTGTGTGTGTGTGTGTGTGTGTGTGTGTGTGTTTGTTTGTCTATCTATATGTTTGGCTGCTTGGATATATGCCTGCCTGCCTATATGTCTGTCTGTCTGCTTGATTTTCGTCAATCAGTCAATCAAGTTGTCAATTACTCAACCAAATAATCAATCCAATCATCAAATGATTAATTAATTGATAAGTTGATCAGTTAATTTGCCAGTCATCAAGTAAATTAGTCAGTGTGTGTTTTGTGTGTGTGTGTCGCATTCTACCTATGTGGCAAAAGAGGCCATCTTTGGCTGGAACTAGATTTTCACATTTCCATAATAATATCAACTCGTTCATATCTTTTTATAATCAGGCTAATACTGTTAATTTAGATTAAAACATTTGTTTTTAAATTAATACGAGTATTATCCAGGTTTTAGGCACATTCCAACTCGTTTTCCGATATCAAAATAATATAAGAATAATTACACAAATCGGTATCTTTCATCTAATTCCAACAATTTTAAATTTGTATGTTTGTGTGTGTGGGTAGGGGGGGTTGTGGGTGTGTTTTCATATAGTCGTGCATTACTCCAGGCCTGGAGATTTTAGTTGGTCGTGTGTATTACGTCACTACTTTCTGTACAACATATGTGATAGAATGACTAATTATGGACATAAAAGTTATTTATTATTATAATCATCAGGGTGAACTAAAATAATGGTTATGATATATTTCATAATTGTTATCATTATTATCAGCGTATAAACTTTGTTTTGTGGCAGATCTCATCAATAAAAGTAATAAATCATATTTATATGACGTTCTAGACTTCTCAATATCT
>JAODUP010000403.1:0-7500 GCA_025642065.1 Paralvinella palmiformis
AAAGCCAAACAAACACGCAGGTAGGTAAACAGACAAAGTGTTATAAGAAGCCACACTAAATATGCAAGAACGTTTACGTTAACACACTCACCGGATTGTTATATTACGTACACACTCATTAACACAACACAACTGTACTCAATACAAACGATTTACCAATATGTGAAACTGAAAAAATAGTCTTGAACTGAAAACACAACACCGCCAATATACATAATGGAGATGACCAAACTATTATATAAAAAAAAACACAAATACACAGACAACATACATTTTCACGTCGACCATTAGAAAACATGACATTTATGATCCACAAACATTAGAGCAGCTAATAATTTAGTCTCTTGTAAATTTATATTTACATATACTGATTAGTGGCATAATAATGATGAGAGTTTGTTGGCTTCATCACATAAATATATCGAAGTGAAGAATAAGAACTTGGTATATTTCTCTGATAAATGTAACCTTTAATTACGTGTATCCATCGTTTTATAATTTCGTGTCATTGTGATCAGAAGTGTGAATATATGTGGAACTGTAAATAATGATATATTTAATTCGATTTTGTTCTGTGCCAGGTTATTGCCACTGATTAGTGTATTTGTGTTCTTGGCATAAACAACAATGAAAACATACGAATCCGAAAATAAAAACTTTCTAATCGAATTAACTTCTTATATTGTACGCCGCTCTATCTCATATGCGCCTTAATGGTGTTAGTATTGTCCAGTTGGTAGAGTTAGACATTGAAAATATTTAGGATGGGGGAATGAATTCCACTGTTTCCAAAATCTGTGGGATGGTTCATCCTATAATAAAAGGCTTCCGCCTCACCATCTCATTTCCCTGAGTAGCTGACACTCGGCTGTATGTCTCAGCTGGGACCAGCGCTGAGTCTAAACAAAACAAACAATAATTGATTCACTCACTAGACATGCCATCTGATAAATGTATTACAATCAACACAAGACAATATATGACGATAACGAGAGGAAAGTGAAGTATTGGATAAAGACTACTGATCATCTCCATTCACATACATACCACACAAGTTTCAGACATATAATAGGTTAAAATGGACAGTTTGAGGCTGCAGAATTATTCAAGAACAGCAACATCAGAGGACGTGAGTGCTAGAAGTACCAAGGTGCTACAGTATATATATATATATATATATATATATATATATATATATGCTTTATAGCTGTTCTTTGTATATTGAGACTTAGTTCCGTAATTATCGAGAAAATTATGTTTTATAATTTTTATTGGGAAAGCTTCAGACAAACATTCGTTGACTATTTACTAAAACTGTACTTCTGTCACGCTTTACCAATGACCTTGTTATTTGTTAGGTTGGCTTTGATGCAGTTATGTCACTCGTGCCAAATGTGATGCTTTGTGGCAATATTATAAAATACATGTGGTTACATTCTATTTGGTAACATCTGTTCTGCTGACATCAACACATCCAACCTTCACCGCAGTCGAACTATGGCTCTATATCTGAGATGGTAAAGAATTACAAAGGTTATTTTATTCACTAGAAGAGTTGAAAATGTATCTGGTAAAATTACACTTACGAGAACATTTGGTCAGACACCGGTTCTATTATAAAATGGTAATCAGTAATATTTTATCTAACATCGTTACACATTGTGCGGTTTATCGTCTTCCGGGAAAATATATTTAGAAGGAACTTGTTTTTAATAATTCCCAAGACATAGTGTTTTGTTAATGTGGGGGTCTGTGTGTGGTTTGTTTTATAAAGATACTGACATTACTAGTCTATATTAGTAAGTGATATATTTAATTATATATATATATATATATATATATATATATATATATATAATTTAAAAAAAATGTAATCAAAATGCAATATTTATCACATTAAAGTTCCATACTTTTGAATATATATTTATTATCCATAATTCTGCATTATTCCCTTTCCCGAAAGATTCCGCGGAGATAAATGTTTTTTAAGCGAGGTAAATATGGACAAAGGGTGAGATAACCTTTACAGATATCTGGAGTGCTGAAGTAAGAGTTATTAGACTTCAAGGCAAACTCTAATAGATCCCAACATCATACATCACCAGGTATAAGCGAACGAAAATAAGAAACCATGTATTACTTTACTTTCTCTGTTCAACGGATATCAACGCTACAGATTATTAAACTTCCGCACTATTTTAAACGTGAACTAATTTCCATATATACTATTTGGGAAATTTAACAAAATTATATATATATATATATATATATATATATATATATATGACCTGATTTGGCACAAATAAATATTGTGAGAGGAGTGGTTTCCCCCAAATAACCATTTTTCCAAGTACATTTTTGCATTTGCTTATGTCCAACCAAATGAAATTTGGATAACTGAAATTAGAAGCTTATTCGCTTCCATAGAATAACGAGTTTCGTGTTAAGCTTTTACAGAAAGTAGTACATATGAGGAAAATAACATAAGTCAGAATATAAAAGATGGCGAAATAATAAACAACTCTATATGAACTGATTCTATTTTAATCAAAGGAGTCTTTAGAAACAAACTACTACACGAAACATTTATCACATAAATCTGCATGTTTCGTGATTCCTTAAACAGGGTAAAGGCAGGTCTCTAAAAATGTTGTGCGTGTCATCTTAGGAATATGATACAAGAGAGATTACATCACATAAATAGATCTCCTGAAATAAGATGTTGATAATTTAGTTTCCAACTAAATTTATATCAGGAAAAATATGGTGTTATGCTATTCATGTTTATTTTTCTTATAAATAAATAAAAGGTTTTATTAGATTTTCAGCATATACAACAAAGGACATATAATCTGTAATAGACGCATAATTAAAGACGCCAAAACCGTCCATCAACATTACAAAACACTCATCCCTATCTATCTCTACTAGTACATTATACTACAGAAATAATAAATATACGTCTCTATTCAAGCTATCCCCATACAAATTACATTATATTTTTTGTAATATTGTTTCATCAATATTTACGGTGCAACATATATTTCCCTTCCGTTCAACAAGGATTGGCATTTTGGTTCCCTTTAGACTATTCAATGTTAGTCAAGCCTATTATTGACGTAGAAGGTTGGCACTATCTCATTACCAATTTATCAACTTGGGATTTTTCACCCTCATTCAGTTACTTGTACAGATACAGATAGATCTTGTTTCCAAAAACAAATTAAAACGATATCAATAAAACGGCGGAGACAACTACAACAAAAGATTTTCGAATACGGGAATTCTTCAAAATTCTGGTAAACATTTTAAACTGACACATGTACCTATTCAAAATTTGACAGTAGACTAAATTGTACAGCTTGTTAACGTGAGACTGGGATATAATATAATATCGGTTCAACTATTTACTACATGAATATTTTCTAATTTTAATAACTTCATTTGTCTAAGCAAAACAAAGTTTTCATGAATAGCCCGAAAATTCGAGAAATTAATTCCTGCACATTAACGGGTAATACTCATTTTTGTAATCGAATTTAAATGCACTGGCATCCAATGTTTCGAGATATGGGTGTATAAATTAACCTCTTTATTATATTATGAGTGGTATATATTTGGTCTGTGGCGGGTACTCGTTTTATTCCATTGTATCAAAACATATTTGCTGCTTGTTTGTATATCTGATTTGATAAAATGATTTATTTGTTATAATAGGCTACATTTAAGTCGATTGTGACTTGATAAGAATTGTATTATGGATATTATGAAGAAATGAGCTGTGCACAGTTACTAGTGCAAGTGTTGAGTTTCCAACTTACGATTCTGTTTATCAACAATTTATATGAAGATGTTGCCATGTTAGCAATAATGTGTCCATTTAATAAATTCTAAAATTATACCTTAAATATGTGTGTAGAAAACATCCGAAATAAGCCAAATTGTATTTATTTTTCCAATCATAACAGTTCATGTTATATTTTACAATTCAAAACAACATTCAATGGCAACGCGATAGAACAGCTAGTTCTGATTGTAAATAAACGATGTTCTGTGCAGAATGACTTTTATTTATTAACGATAGCTATAGAATGAGGTGAGGAGGGCTGCTATAGTAGATTATGTTACCGAGATATCTATACACATTCACAGCATAACTTTATTACAGGATGAAATAAATAAACAACTGCGTTATGAATATTGCATTGTAATATAATGGTATTGAATGAAACTGAATCCATTACATTCAGAAAAATATGACAACTGACAGTCATGGCAAAATATTAACAGTAGACACAAATAATTCCCTAAGTAAAGAAAGCAATTAATGGCACATATTTTCTGTTGATTTTCTGTTTTAGTCAAATAGAATTAAATTTTGTTTGTTCGATCTCATCCATGATGTGACTGAAGTTATCTGTAAATTCTTTCGGCTTCACAGTGTGTCGACCTTTGGGAATTTCTTTCTCAATACGGCACCATCTTTCTGGAGGCCAAATTATGTGCGAGGCTTTGGCATGGATCAGACCAACTGGCACCTAAAATTAGCCACATATTTGGTAATTTAGTTTAATCGCAAACAGAAAAATCACGTGGCTCTTAAATAATGGTAATATGGATAATTGTACTAAGCTCGTAGAAATATTATCCGCTCCCAGGTGTTTCAAATCCTCCCTTCTTGTATTGTTTTGGATGATGTATATCAGTTTCTGATATAAGACTGTTAGCTTAGCTACCCTCGTCTGGCCTTGTGGACCATAAGACTGTTGTATAAATATGCCATCTGTCGTTATTAATAAATCGATATATTGCGTTGCTCTACATAGTCTTATATCAGCTTCTCTCTTTCTTTAAAGCATTCATGTTAGTGCTGTCAGGCAGTGGTCATTATCCTTCCTTCTCAACACGTGCCTGATCCAGGTCCATCTTTGTTCTGTATATTTCCAGTTATTGTCTTCAGTTTTGTGGATCTCTTCATCATCTTTAGATGTAATTACTCTTCTCCGTTTAATTATGTTAATTCTTCTAAGACAGCTGTGTTAGAAGGCGTCCACTTTCCTATTGTTACTTCCGTTTACGTTCCACATCCATATAACAACACCGGTGTTTTTAGCATATTGATTCTTTATATGTAATTACTGTGGTCCATCTAACCTTTATAATTCCTCTGTGACAGCTGTGTTAGAAGGCTTCTAGATTCATCCTGTTACTTTTGCTTGTTTCACATCAATATAACAACAGTGCTGTGTCTATTGTATTGACTTTTGTTCATAACTTGCGTATATAAGTAGTACCAAATACGTGTACTTCACTACATCATTTAGTTTGTGATAATTTATTTATATACTGTAATTCTTCATGATGTTAATCCTCAACCTTTGTGTCGCATGTTTGTTGATTTTAAATCCAGTTCTGGGTGCAAATAAATTCACCTTTACTATCTTCATTTGCATTGGTCTGTCAGTTGAGAACATAAGAGCAATTTCATCTCCAAAGTATGTGAATCTGCATCTTATTCCTGTATTGTTGTTTTTTCATCTCAGTTTTTAATTGAATCATTCAGATAGTACAGATTAATCTTACACTGCACATTCTCAGTTATCATATAACATTTAGACCTTTCGCATTTTCATTAGACGGATTTCGTAGCTGAATATTATGTCTCTCTTGGTGCATGGAGTCAAGGGCATTTTCGAAGTCTATGAAAGTAACATCTGATGTTGCCTATCATTCGACTATCTGTTCTATTATGTTTCCAAGAATGAATATCTGAAATTCTGTGCTTCCTCCTCTTTTGATTCTTACTTGTTTTATCTTTCAACGTGTTGCCAATTCCATCTCTTATTTTCCATATTATCACTCTTCCAAACAGGTTATTGTGAAAAGACTACAGCAATTTCTGTCCAGTTTCCACACTTTGAAGGGTTACTTTTCTTTGTTAATCTAACAATCAGTTCCATATTGTTGGTACTATTCTTTCCCCCACATTTATTTGAGTAAGTTTAGAAGGCCAGTCACTGTTGGCATCAGGTGTTTTAAATAAGTATGTTGTAATGTCGTCTTTGACCCAATCATTCCAATTTTCATAATTAATCGAATACCCATCACTGATTGACTGGTAAACGATCTATTCATGATTTATTTCTAAAATATTTTCTCCATCTTGAAAGCCTGGGTGGTCCTTCAGTAGGTACATTTCGAAAGTTGTCTTTTACAGTGCTCGCTGTCTTGTATTTGTATAATTAACTTTGTCTCGACTCATGGCTTTCCGTAAGTCCTTATCTTCATGTTGATACTTATTTTTGTACCCCTGCTTTATCCTTTCAGGGTCTTTTTTCCTTTCTTTTGTAGCCTAATTCTACTTCAGATGTTTCTTTCTATACCACCTCAGTCGATCCATTAAGCCTACCTGGTGCACAAAAGTGCGCGTAAAATATAAAACCATCATCATCATCTATGCCACCTCAAAGTCTTGTCATTTTCTTTCAACAATGCGCTTATCTTTTTCATCACAGTTTTCTCGCACATTATATCTGTTCTTTAGCTTTAAAGAGAAGGCGCAGCCCCTTTTTACTTTAAGTAAATAATTTATAAATTAACAAAAGAAACTTTTAGTAAAGTTTACCTCAATATTCAACAAAAGATAAAATGCTAATTTGAACTGAACCCACCCATTTGCTATCTCTTAAGTCGAGAGAGGACTGTGTCATTCACTGTACAAGACATGAAATGTCCCATTATAAAAAATTAATCGTGGTAAAGTGTATTAACAGACACCTACTGGTCCAAAGAGATTACTATCCATACTCTGTCCATGATGATCTCCTTCAATCCAACAGTATCCCTGAGGTATGTGGACATAACGTTGTCGATAATTGAGTGTTCTATAATGAGAAAGCAGATCATCTAAAACATGGTTATTTCTAAAAACGAGTGGCGTCTTTCTTAAAATAACAGAAGTGTGATTATCTCTTTGAATGAAGACGTAAAATCATTGGCTACAGGGGTCAAAATCAGGATTAAATCAAGGATGTTCCTTGTTTCATTAGCCAACACTAACGTTGAATGTAACTTGACTCATTCAACTGATTATGCCCAAGAAACCGGCAGAATAACAGTAAATTCATTAAATATATTCATATTAAAAAGTCTATATAAAACAATGGCCAGCGGTTGAAAACTATATACATCTATCGATGCACAATTATAAAGTTATATTAAATAATAACAGGTTGAGAGATTGATTCATTTATATTTAATATGAACGCCAAGATATTAGAATATTAGGTCAAAAGTAATATACACCACTAGTAAGTTCATGAATAAAATTTGGTAATGGTGCACTAGTTCATGTTTGTTACAGTTTATTTGCCATGTCACGTGACTAATCTAAGTACCTATGCCTTCGTCTAATGAGATGAAGTTTCAAGTATCATATGGCGAAGCAGGTCTCGGGTAATTGTGTTATTTCGGTAAAGTGATCGAATAAATATACACAAT
>JAODUP010000403.1:12500-42500 GCA_025642065.1 Paralvinella palmiformis
CATCTAGCTAATTTCTAATTCCATCCAGGTCCATCCAGTCCCATCAGAACAAATAAGAAATGGAGGTTGACCGATAATGTTGGTCTCAGAAGACGCGGATGAAATATATAAGAAACATCAGTCAATTCTCTAATCGACTTCTGTTAGATCCAGATTCTACTCCTTCTGGTGTCAGGATGATGGTGATGATGATGATGATGGTAATGGTGATTGATGGTTTACGGCCACTTTTGTGCACACGGTAGGATAAATGGGCCGAGCGACCTCCTAAGGTAATGAATCGAAGTCAAAGATGAAACAGCCTTCAGAGATTCGAACTCAGGTTGTAGTGATCTGTGGTCCAACACGCTACCGCTAGACCACGGAGGCGCCAGGAAAGACCATGGATTAACGAAATATGGAGAGATTTAATCGGCAGACTTGCCATTTGGAATCAACGTTGATATATGAATGAAGTCACACGGTATTTCTCAACACGATTGTCTTTCTTCATAAACACAGACAATGACGACATCCTTCAGATATCTTTAATCCTGTGTCGGCTAGTCACTTGAACATCATCATCACATAGACATAACCCTTTTGATAGGAGTTTGGTTATGATTTGAGATATCTCGGTCGTCGACAATGATATACTTATTGATGAGTAGAAGGTAGAGTTTGTTATAATGTGGTATGTTAGTGGCGCCACCTTTTAATCAGCGGTAATTATCCTCATCGTCATCTCTCTGATGTACATCTGATGTTATGATTACTTAATTCAGGTAGTTTGTAAAACATCTAGGAACGGATTTACACATTATTACTATAGATCACTGACCAGGAAAAATATTAGTTAAACTCGGAGTGATTAAGCCAGTTTCGTCCTAAATGTGGACAACAAATCCAGTTGGACCATTCTGTGCTACGACCTTGGTTATTGGTAGAAATTATTATTCTGGAAAGAGCCAGGTAGTAATTAGATTATTTTATGGGAAATGGTGTGTCAATTGATAACGTAGACGGGTTTTCAATTTTACTGCTAAAGGCAGTAGGATATCCTGTTGCTAATTGATGTTAACACCGAATAGGTCGATTACCGAAATGTTAATATATTACGGCCACTTTCCTGCACATTGTAGGCTAAGTGGGCCTAGTGACTTCCAAAGGTAATGAGGCGAATTAACGAACCCAGGTGTTATAGATTTGTGGCCAGTCGTGCTACCAGTTAGGCCACGGAGGCGCCCGGATAGGGCGACTGGGGTGTGGCAGAAGATACATTAATAAGCAACATGATTATATTGTTGACTTTAAAACAAGAATCATCAGTGTAAAATATGTTTCTATAATTCGCAAACGTTTGCCTGAATTCACCAAACAATTTAAATATTTATAATGATAATGATGATAATGATGATAATAGTAGTAATAATAATAATAATAATAATAATAATAATAATTATTAGTATTACTGTTGTTGTTGTTGTTGTTATTAATATTTTTGAAACGTTAATCTAGTTTGGAGTAATGATAGTGAATTTCAAGATGTAGAATATTGACTGAAATAGCAAAATCGAAAACGTTCAATTGGGATTGGATACAAATTCTGAGGGTTGCCGACATGAGAATTAAATCTAAATATATAAGACATACGGTACTAGTCTACCGTAATATACTCTCTCTTATCACTTTAATGTACCATATTTTGAGAGAAAACGTAACACAATATATCTATGTGTCGAGCTGTATATTGAAAATAATACAAACGGCAAGGTGTCATAAGTCCTCTCGATGGGCATATTTCACTATTCTGGTTCACAGCGAGAACAATTCATGGTTTATGGTCCGACGTAGACATCTCAACGTGATACCAATACCCCTTTTTCCAACCAAACAGGGTTATTCCGTGAGACGTGAATAAGAACAAAACGAATAATAATACACAGTTGCTTATTGATAATCCCATATGGAATATTCGGCTGAAAAACAATCGACAAATATCATCCAGAAAGGGGCAAAGTTTTATCAATTTGATGATCAGACAACAAAAAGCAAAATCACTAACAGGATACACCAACAGGAGATAAAGATACAAATGGACATGATGCAAGTTGTCATTTGTCTAAAGCAATTTGTGTTATAAATCGATAGAATCCGTGATACAATGATGGCTGTCACCAAAACTGAATACTGCCATATTACCGACTTCATCTATTAGGTGATGTATTCAGTAATTGCTGACCATTTAAGGTTGTTGTTCAACTGTCTCATTCCGTTGACAAGTTGTCAAGAACACACGTCTGAGGGACAGACATTATCTTGTTAGCTGGAGAGTGAGACTAAAGGTCACGGGAAAAAAATATAACGTAGGAAATAATTGTTTTATTACCTATCAGATGCAGTTCCAGACTCAAAATAATTCTAACAACTAGCTATTATATTTTCATTAAAACCTTCCCTAAAACCTTAATTCCCGAAACTTTCACGAGCCATTGCTAGTGTCAGTGTGTACTACGCTCGCCCTACAACTTTGAACCAGTCGCGAAAAGGGTCAAAGACAATATCAATTGTGAAGAATTAGCCGCAGCAAATGCAGACGTGGACCCAGAACAGCTACCTGTGGCACAGACAATAAATAAAAAACACCTATCGATCATTGAAAACCGAGGCATAAAAACATAAGATCACATGAGATAACACGAAAAGCCTCATCCCTATTTTCGGCCTAGTCAATAAAACATAGTTTCTACGTCGGTACGACGAGCTGCTTGTTTCAATTCAATAATAATAATAACAATATTTACAAACTTCTAAAGCGCCAATAACCTCGAAAAGAATCGAACTCAGTGGTGCACCTAGAACAGAGGTCAAGGTACAATGCATAATTCATCAACAAACTTTAGTGCAATTTGTTTTAGCATCAAGATGACATTGGAACTGGTTGGCACAGCCAATCACGCAAAAGATTCTTGTTTTGGGAGAAAGAATACATACGCCATCCAATGGCAGATCCATTTGCACAATGATAAGCGGCACAACACACCGTTTTACACGTTTAACAAAGACAATATAAAATACGTAACACATGTTAAAGAAGGCCACTCTGAGTGTTTGGCGTCTATGTTTGTTAAACATGACGTCACATTCCGAAGTTTTCCGAAGATACTCGATTAAAACTGTGGCATATTTGTCCATGTGAAATGCTAGCAAAGCAAATTTTAAAACCAATGTAACTTTATTTCTCGGAACAAATTAAATTATATCTCTGATTGAAACTAATATTATTAAATAACACTGACATTTTGATTAATTTGGGAAACCTTTTCCTGTAACCTTTAAAAATATGCACGTACTTTCGAAATATATCATGATAGAAATAATATGTAACTGTGTACCAGTAAACATCCCAGTAACCTTTTGGGGTAGTTTACAATCATCTCAGTAAAAGACATAAATAGATGTTGAATTCATAAGAGGTGTTTGATTAATGGATACGTATGCTGCTGATTTAATGCTCATGGTTTCATCATGTGTGTGTTTAGTAGCAATTTCCAGTTATTTAAATGAAATGTGATTGCCTGGACGCCACAGATCAATTGCATAAAGTAAACACTCTTTAATAAATGTAACTGATTCTCAGAATTTAAATTTAATGTGCAATTTGTTGTGCTTTCAAAGACGTCATCTATTCGTACCTGTAAAGGTAGAATCCAAAAGGTTACATGATCTGCCTGAGCAGCCCATAGATACCTACATGCCACCAATATATGCAGTAAAGTATACTACGTATTATCCATCTCTGCAAACTATCGCGGACGACGTTGTCATGCTGGTAGCCGTTAATATGTTGCCATTATCGCTGGTTGACAGCTCTCGATTCCACAAACTGAAATAATGCATAGATGTTCGTTAGGCAGTGCCTAGCTGAAAACACCTTTCACCCAAGTTACTGTGACAGAAACACGCATCGATCTACTCGAAGAAAATACAGCAACTAAGAAAAGCGCAGAGCATTTCTTTCACGATTGACATTTGACATAATTCATTGACATAACCGGCTACTTCATTCTTGACTGGATGAGGAAGTCCGTGATACTTGACTGCAAAAGATGACCAAGATGGCCTCTTCGAATTTATGGAAGATACGGAAGTCCAAACTACCTCATCTGACAACTGTGTCATCAGTGAAGAGGAAAATGGGTTCCTCAGTCAGCCATACAGAGACCCATTGCCAATTCTGGTAATGTCTACACAACAATTTTCAGCCTCAGTTAAAAGGCTGTTTAATTCAAATTTTAATACAATTGTAATTAGATTATATTTTAATATAACAGCAAAGTAACATATGTATCACGGTCTAGAGCTGATTAAATCTCCTCCCGCTGATGGAACTAATAGTTTGTGTAATGATATCTCATTCAGATACTGCCAATATAACACTGTAGACTCTACATCAAACATCGCTTATACTAGCCAGACTACATAAAACAGTTCAAAATAGATTGACATCTGTATCTGATATTAAAACACTCAATTAAATCTACTGACATCAAATAAGACATGTATAAAGCCAGCCAATGTAATGTAGATACTATATCATGAAGGGTCAATGATGACCAATATCAGTACTTAAGGCATTTTATAGACACCTGTATTATATCTGATTATTTGGTTACAATTATTTCCGGAACAAATAATTAAACAAGTGTTATCAGAGGATATAGGGACTCGTATCCAGAAACAACTTCAGGATATCATCCCATAATGATCGATCGTCGCAGATAGTAACAAAAGCCACTATCCCCCCTCTCTCAATGGTGAGATATTGCACATGTAAGGGTAAAAAGTTGCGGTTCATAAATCATTATCCTAAATGAATCGGCCTAATGTTACATTAACGATTCGTGATCATCTGGGTCAATGACGTTTGACACACACACACAGACACACACACACACACACACACACACACTTCACACTTTCAACCTCCCTCTCCGTTTGAGATCCATCATAACAACATTTAATCACATCTCAAGAGACCCTACCGTCAGTTAACTGAAGACCATCTGCCGTTGTAGCTGACTAGAGATCGTTGGTCAAGTGGAAATGACGATAAATGATGTACTTACTGATGGCTAAGGAAATCTACTATTGATCTGAAACTTAATGGTACATTAGGAGCTAACTCTCGGTAACGAGTCTCAGTAGGGTCATTAGTCGAGATAACTTATTAATGTGCGAGTAAAGACAACGGTCTACTACTGGAACTTGGAATGTTGGCTGATATCGTCAGAAATATCATCAATTGACCAGCTTCTGTATATATCTGGCATTATGTACATATACGGATCAGGGTGTGTACATTTGTATCATTAGGTGTACAACTAGACCGCTGGTGTATATATGTTGTATCTTTAGTGCATAACAACTGGCTTGTTTATGCACACGTCTGGTATCCTTTTCTGTACATCAGCTAGTCTGTTTAAGTACGTATTTGATATTTTTTGTGTTTATCAACTAATTCAGTTACGAGCACATTTCTGCGTATGTAGATTTCATTTGATCTTCTTATGTCCACATCTGGTACCATGTACACATGCAGGTCTATATGCGGGTGTATATACATGTATGGTAATATGTACATTAACTGTTAAGTGTTTATATGCATGCCTTGGACTATTTATCATGATTGAAGACATACAGTTTAACGACATGTCCACATAAAAAGTAATTCAGTATCATTTCCAGCTTTTATTATTTCCAGGGGGATAGAGCGGACCAATTCTAACTCGTGAATCCACTGGAGAGAGCAAAGAAAGTATTATAATATATGTCATGTTAAATAATCGGTTTATGTACGATAACATACCTGATATGGCTTCCAGAAACTACTAAGCTGTCATAACATGTCTCGTCCATATACTTAAAGTGAACCATTGACCTATTCTAACATGTATACAAACTAGGTTAATGTTAAATACGTCGGCTTGGCGTATTGATAAACGTATTTTGTAAGCGGATAAACGTTGTTGGCTAATATATTAACATCTAATGATATTCAACATTCTGAGGAAAATCGAGGGATACTTATCCTCATAATCATTATCCTCATCATCATCACAATTTTGGCAATCGTCGACGATATTCTTAACCAAAACATAAAAGCGGTACTTGTGGCTAAGTATCGCAGGTTCGATTCCCATTCGATACCGAAGAAAACATTTATTTGTGAAAGAGCAACCAAGGATGAATTACTCGGCTCACAACATTATGGTTGTTCTTACCATATTAAATAGCAGTGCGGTATTACAGTTCCACAATCTTATACGGAGGATAAAATGGCGATTGGGTAACATAGTAAGTGTTTTATCTAGTAACGTCAGTGACAATGACAATGAATTTACTTTCCAATTTAAATACATATATGTACAGTTATTACTCATATAGTGTCAATATTAAATAGCGCACATTGGGTGTAGCGAAATAGCTGTTTTCCCATTGACCCAAATATATTATATATATATTAGTTCCAGGTGTGTATGAACAGGTATCAGGAGAAAGCATACATAGGTTGGAATACTGCACCTCGCTAACTATATGGGTATAGGTGCTTATCACATAAATACCCAGTTCTGATTGCGCATAACCATGAGGATCGGCAGGGTCGTAAAAAATAATATATATCAACTAAATACGAAATGGCACGAAACAATACAAATATGTACTATAGCATTATGATAATAATGTTCCATTATTAAATGCAGCTTAAATCCAACTAGTTTAATGTTGTTGACATTCATAACATTTGTTGTTCTCAAACCGAACGAAATTCTTATATTCACTTATATTGTAAGATTGTATGTAACACCTGAAGGTTTCTCAAGTCAAGTTGCTTGACTTAATTAGGTTTTTTCTCGTTTATTCCAAAGAAATGACAGGAAATAAAGAGGTTGCTTGCAAAACTATTCTGGATGATACCGAAGAATATAAATAAATCTTGACTGTCTCAGGTCACCGTCAGCAAATGTTCCATTGATTAAAGGTGGTGGTTTGTCCGAAATGGATTGATATCCCAAAAAGTAAGGAAATTTTAATATTTCTGACAACTTGAACTTTGGTTCACCGTGATTACTCTAGTGTGTATTGTAGATTACACGAATCGCTGGCAATTGCAATCTAATTAAGCCGTTAAAACTATATATAAATTGGCATTTCTCCTGGCTATTATACAGTACACAAAATGAGAGCCTATCAATGCATAAACTAATGTTCTGAATCAGTGGGTAACGCATATTTCATTTGCTTTATGGAAAGCAAAGCCCTAGAAACTTTCTTATATTCTTGGATGACATGGTATTTTCAAGTTAACTGTACGTCGATGTAAATACCAAGAAATCTGAAAAACTGTTCATCGCAGTCATTCCCAAGTCGGTCTAACTGGGTGTCATTTAAGGTAATAGTTAATTCGGTCAAATCAGGACTTATATGGCAATGTCTGATAACAATGTATTTTGTTTTACTTTCTTTTAGAGTTAACTTATTGGCACAAACCCTTGTGAATAGGTTATCTAATTGATTATTGGTAATTGTAAACAGTGTGTTAATTTCTGAATGTGAGGTGTGTACGGTTGTAGCATCAACAAATAATAACATATTACACTGACAAGAAGTTCTAATGTCGTTTACATAAATTCAACACAGCAATGGTACCAATATAGATCTTCGTGGCATGCGATAACTAATAGCTAGAGTCGATCATTTAAGTCGGTCTTGTTCAACAAATTACGACCTGTTCCATAAATATTTTCTGAACCAGTCGGACATATGATGGGGTAAGGAGCGAAAAGGATAGACGCAAGCGTCAGACCAGATATCAGCAATTTCTCGGTTCTGTAAACAATCCACAGAGAGACAACGAACCTTAAACAAAGACTGATGACCCACTCGTGAGACAGTGTGTAACATCCTTGGTGATATATAGTCCGGATAGACAGCTATATTATGGCATCAGGAATATTGCCTTCGAGTATAGTAGGGTGCGATATGACAGAAAGGTATATTGTCTGTCGAAACGTTATGAACAACGGCTACATAACAACTGAAGGTTGGGTGCTCAGTATCGGAATATAAGAGATATAGAAGTATTATATTATGATTTAGCTGATAAAATATTGAAATTGTGTTGCCAGTAAGATGTGTACCGTATTAATGACAATCTCTCTATCGTCTCGGAGATATGAATGTGTATGTTTGCATGCGTGTGTGTGTGTGTTTTAGCTGTGTATAATAAGGCACGGGCACAGAGAATCTCGAACCGTGAATTCAAACTCTGGACGTTTCTTCAGGGGACTGAATCCAGAGTGGCGACTTTTCTTGCTGAGACACGTGTAGTGTCTCACCAGTCCCTAAGCCGCCAAGCAAAATCAAAATACGAATCACCTACAGCCGTGGAGTTTGGGAGTAGAACACCCAAGTCAGATCACGGCAGTAGTGAGAATGTTTAGCTTAATTATCTAAGCAGCCCTATTTATAGCTATTTTTCAATTGCTGTATCTTTCTTCAAAGCAATACTATATAAACTATATAACCCAATTGTCACTGTCTTCAAAGATCAGTTTTTACAACGGGCAGGCGTCATGAAGCGACTACTATTAAAACTGTTTATCTTAATTACTATTAAAAGACTGACATCTGCGCTGAAGCAGACCGTAATAGCGCGTCATAGCTTCCGTACTGTTTGAACTATGCTATCATTTTCAAACCTGACCTAATTTATGCTATTCTAACTATTGTAGTTCTTAAATGTTATTTATGACAAGCAGATTAGAGCTAATCTTGAATGTCATAGTACAAACTGGACATAACTGGACCTAGGAAAGATAAATCTATTCCCACATACAACCAAGGTGAATTATATATACAAGTAAACTTGTTATGTAAAACACACCAACCGCGCGAACTGTGTCCAATGCCACCGCTCGAGATGCGATGCAGTGTTTCTATTCCTGAGTCAGGAGTACTTATAATGCTTTAAGAGCGTACTGTGCCTGCTACAGTCATTTAAATGCTGGATAACCAGGCCAGACACCTAAACGGCGTGCCTCCAAAGACGCAAATAGTACATGGATTATACAGCTCTAGATCAACTTTTCTTAAATGCAGGGACCGGGAAATATGGTCTCCACGCATAGAAAACGGAACTTTCTCAACCGCAGCATAATATGCCTTGTGATATTTGCTGGAGGGTCAAATACCTCATAAACATACAAATCCAATAAATACTATGACCTACTCGTCACTTATTAATGACAATCTCTCTATCGTCTCGGAGATATGAATGTGTATGTTTGCATGCGTGTGTGTGTGTGTGTGTGTGTGTGTGTGAGTGTGTGTGTGAGTGTGTTTTAGCTGTGTATAATAAGGCACAGGCACAGAGAATCTCGAACCGTGAATTCAAACTCTGGACGTTTCTTCAGGGGACTGAATCCAAAGTGGCGACTTTTCTTGCTGAGACATGTGTAATGTCTCAACAACATTAGCTATAATGTTGGTTATCCTGAATATATATATATATATATATATATATATATAGTAGCTGTAATGTTGGTTATCCTGAAAATATTGTAGCATAATTCATGAAGCATTGTGTGTGTGTGTGTGTATGTATGTGCGCGCGCGCGCGCACGGATGCATGTGTATACAGGGATAAATACGGGATTAGGAGTGCGTGTCGTATAACCTGAATATTTAACAGACAGGCATGCAACCAGTGGAAACAAAAAGATAAAGGATGAAAGAAACAGACAGACAGAGAAACAGACAGACAGATGTTAAATTTGTAAAAACTCACACACTCACCCAGTCACACAATATGTGACTTACACAAAAACAAACAACTAAACCTTTGTTATTAACCACTATATCACCAGAAATCCCCCCCCCCCGCCAACCATACTCACAACAGACTACTCATCTGGATACGGATATGTAAAACTGAGAAAAAACACCACCGACATACATAATGGAGATGATCAAGCTATTCAATAAAACACACTAACACACGCTGACAGATAGTTCCGCGTCGACCATGAGAAAATTAACTTTCGTCATCCACAAACATAAAAAATGCTAATGGATTACTGTCACAGATAATTATTAATGACGTAATGAGCAGAGTTGCCTAGTTTAAACTCAACTAAAGGTATTCAGCACGATTGAATGAATCCCAATACTGCCTTAATCTATGGGATGTTTCATCCTATAATATAAGGCGTCGACCTTATCATCTCATTTCCCTAAGTAATTGACATTCGGTTATACGTCGCAGGTGGGACCAGCGTCAAGACTAAAAGAACCAATAATTGATTTACTCATTAGATGCGTTATCCCAGAAGTGTATTAAAGTCAACAGAAATTGACAATGTACGGCAACGATGTGAAGATTTGTGGAAGCATTTATGGACAGTGGGTCGCTGGCAGAATAAAGATGACTCATCATCTCCATTCACATACGCACTACACCGGCCCTCGACCTTGATATGGACACATCCGAGACTACAGAACCTTTCAGCAACGGCAATATGACAGGACGTGAATGTTGGACATACCCACGGGCCATGGTATATATAGTTGGCGTTGCTGTTGTGGCTGTTGTTAATGTTGTTGTTGGTAAGCTGAGACATTGTGCCATCTTCATCGAGAAACTGGTGGCAAGGAATTTAATAGGAATGCTTCGGGCCTGGTGATCAGTGAATGTTTACCAAAATTGTCTTCTTTCCACGGTGCCCAGCTGTGCTATTTATATACTATACCTACTGTTATTTTTGGAGTCTGCTTTGATGTAGATAATAAATTTTTTAAGGGTATTGCTGCATGGTATTTAATAAAATAAAATACTATTATTATCACCTTATGTACCTTACCCTCAGCATTGAGTACATATGGGACATGTGGCGTCTGCTAGGATAGCAAATCCCTCAAACACTGAATGCTAATAGAATTGGAATCCAGAACATTAGATATTTCAAGCCCATTTCTCTAACCGCTGAGACTTCGCAATGCCCCCCCCCAAAAAAAAAAAATTATTTAAATTTTTATAAATAAAAAGACACAACTGGGACATGACAAAGTTCATGGACGCTTACAATGTTTTCAAATATGTCTATA
This sequence comes from Paralvinella palmiformis, assembly GCA_025642065.1. Lineage (NCBI taxonomy): Eukaryota > Metazoa > Annelida > Polychaeta > Terebellida > Alvinellidae > Paralvinella > Paralvinella palmiformis. Next base: position 23,646 of record JAODUP010000403.1, read on the forward strand.
CATTTGAAACACGGTAGTGTAAAAAATATATGTTTCTTAATCCTGAAAAAGTCAAAGCACTAACAATGAGGGTTCACATTATACAACTAAAAGCATTGATAACACTATTATAAAATCCTCTAATATATTCTAGTTCAGGTATTGTACTAACATTCTATGTGGAATATCTCAGAAGTGTATTTCACTTTTTCAAAACACCGATAAAGTACGTTGACGACATGATGTGTGGCAGTATTCATGGACAGTGGACCAATGGAATATTAGATTACTCATCAAATCTAGGGGTGACGATATACAAGGTGTTGATAGGGACACGTCTGAGGCTTCTGAACCATTCACTACACCAGTCAACGTTATGCATTTAGAGACCACAAGATGGCAGCACGTCAGTGATAGAAGTACCGACGAGCCACTCTGTGTAGTAAAAGTGTTGTTGATCGGGCAGATAGTGGTGCCAAGGAATTTAATGGGAACACTTTAGGCGAAGTAATCAGTGGCTGTTTACTAAAACTGTACATCTTCCACGCCGCCTATTTCTGATATATATATATATATATATATATATATATATATATATATACAACATTGTTATTTTGGGATGTGTGCCGTGATTCAGCAACTAGAATTGATCCAAATGTGATACCATAAGGCAATATTACGAAACAGTTGTAATAACGTTCTAACTGGCAACTGCATATGTTCTCCTGACATCTAATGCCATCATCACAACAAACCATCGCCGCAGCTTACATGACGAGGTTTTACTAAGTTACTTCGTTCATCAACAGATTTGGAGCAGCTACAATGCAAATGTGTCTAGTTAAGTTACAGTTACGACGAAATATGCTCAGACAAAGTTATGTTTCTAGATTTATTTAGGAATGTATCTAGATACTTTGCAGTTATATTCCAAATACATCGAGGTATAGTTACAAACCTGGAAATTTAAGGGACGAAAAAACAGTTGTAAGTTCAGATTTCCAATTCCCAATTTCAATATATGAAATGTAAAGTAAAATCAATTAACAGTGTCATGATATGAGCTGGTTGGCGGTTTTTATATTTTAACATGCCATAAGTGTTAATAAGTTGCAACAATGACAATTCTAGTATTAATAATAACGATGTATCTGAAATATATCCGCACTCTATTGACAAGTTACAACATAGCTAGAACAAATATCGTTATACCTTCGAGACTTACTTCGATAAATCTCAATACAAATACAACTATACACACATTAATCTAAATATAATGTGTGTGTATCGTAAGATCCATAACCAAAGATTAAATGGCTGAAAGATAGCTGTGAATATTGTACCTAGATCCACCTACGAGTGTTAGCTGAGAAACGATACTATTTGTTTGACACTAAATGTATTGAACCATGCCCAACAACTAGCAGCCAAAAACGGGACATCTCTTTAAGACTGCGAATATAAAATTTAAACAGCTACCAATAACAACTTCAATAAGTATTCCTTGATTCTTATCTGAATCCTATATTACTGTTATAGCAACTGTTTATTATGTTTCTCAAGTACTTCAAAAGTAAAAGAAAACTCACCTTAGCGGTCATTTACAAAGGTTCAAACATTTTGAAAGATTTGTATTAGCCTCATCCATCAAGATCTAGCTATGTCTAAAAATAGCGTTTCATATTTTAACTTGTTTCACTACCTTTCCCGACTACTTAGCCCATTAAGATAGTATCTAGATAGTATAAATATACTCGTAAAACTACAATATTTCAAAATTCGTTTATTCTCGCGATGACGGGGGGGGGGCTATTTTCTTAAAACCCTAGCAGCTATAAAAACAAAACCCCTTAAGGCTGCAAAAATAAAATCTCAAACACCAGTATTAATGTAACATAGGTGTCGATGCATGACATAAGTAATTAGTTTCAAGAATCTCGCTCGGTCTATTTAGTCTGCGACCAAAATAGCTTTAAAACAAACAACATATCGCATTTCATTCAATCTTAGAGTGATGCGGAGGGGGACTAAACACTGATCCTAACACCGTGGAAAGCCGGACAACAGCTATACAGCTGGCTGGTAATAATAAACACCAGCACGCTCTGTATATAATTACACAGCTGTCCCATTTGATAAATGGTCTGCTTCTTATAGAACTGGATAAATGGAGATCAGATGTGTGTGTGTGGGTGTGTGTGTATGTGTGTGTGCGTGCGTGCATGTGTGTGTGTTTAGCCTCCCTTTTATAATTAATGTCGAGTGTCGAGTACATAGATTATCTCCGTGTTAATGTATTCGGTATTGACTTCTAATAGTAATAATATTCCACCTCGGAAGTGTTGTGGGGGGGGGGGGGGCGTTGGAAGGCGGATGGTGGACATTAATTAGTTTTTCTAATTAATCATCATAAACAATAGAACTGAAAGTTGTGTATATTAATGGATATCTCAGCAAAGGTCAATTATAAATATAGCACAATGGTATAATTAATGCCACTGGATGAGTACGACGGTCTGTTGTTATAGATAATGTTACTAACGGTTACACTATTAGATGGTGGAGCTTAACAAACAAGACCATTCGGTGTTACAGGACTAAATAAACAAAACCAATATATGTTATTTAGATTAATAACAACAAAATTATAAGATGCAATAATGCTAAATAAATAAAAGGGTAACATGTTTTGAGCGTCATAGACAAGGGTAGTAACTGTTACAATGTTTTAAAAAGACCTTTGGGCGTTAGAAAGCCAAAAAAGAAGCCTGTATGTGGCACAATGAACAAGAAAGTGAGATGAAAACATTAAAATTTAAGGGAAAAAACCCACACATTACACAGCTCAAGAAACAAGACCAATGCATATCAAAGCCTAACAAACAAGACCATTAAATACTAAACAGCTTTACAAAGGGGACCAGTAGATGATAATTCTTAATAAACAAGACCATTAGAGTAGCTACAGCCCAATAATAATGAAATGATCTGTTCAGCGTCTCCGCTGTGTAACTGGTAGCGTGGTTGACCTCACATCTCAATCACCTGAGTTCAAATCTCGGCGTGGCTATGTCTGAAAGGTGTTTCATTTTTCATTTCGCCTCATTACTTTACGGTCGCTCGCCTTATTTAGCCTACATGGTGCACAAAGGTGGCCGTAATGTACATACCATCAATATATCAACCATGCAGCAGGAAGAGTAAATGCTGCTGGTGATGATGGATGTTTTACGGCCACTTTTGTGCATATATTAGGCTAAATGGGGCGAGCGACCTCCAAACGTAATGAAACGTAGTCAAAGATGAAACACCCTTCAAGTATGGCCACGCCGTGATTCGAACTCAGGCGGTAGTGACCTGTGGTCTAAAGCGCTACCCACTGCACCACGGAGGAGTAGGAAACGTAGAAGTGATAATACAGCTAAGAGTAAAAACAGACAGCAGCTATAAGACCTTAGTGTAATAACCATCAGGATAGGATAAGGTAAATGGCAATAAAATAAGACTGATTAATTATATAAAGTTAAAAACCGTAATATATTAAAGTGGAACACAGAGGAGCGCCAACAAAGAGCTCACCAATAACACTAATAGTAATACATTTCAAAGCAAGGCAATAAAGTGAATACAGTTGGCCAAAAAATAAGACACATTACAACAACAGCAACAATAATAATAATAATTATTATAATAATAATAATAATAATAATAATAATAATAATAACAGTATAGCATAAAGAACGTCTCCCTACAATAGGTGATCAAATCAACATAACGACTATAGCAAAAGACATGTATTAATTAATAAGACCAACATAACGACTATACCAATAAGGCCTACATCTATTAATAAGACCAACATAACGACTATAGCAATAAGGCCCCCCCCCCCCCAATAATCAAATGTCCAATATAGCCAAGAAGAATGCGTTCAGCAGCAATAACCTCAGCATTAATAGGACCATTAGTTAGACTAATGTTATAACACTGGTTCAGAATCAATGCCATATTGAACAGTGAGACACCGTTCTGGGTATATGGGCCGCCCTCATTGGCTGCTATATTAAAACGGCTAGCCCCAAAGTTTACAGAAGTCATATTTCACCAGGTTTACAATCAGTGTGTGTCTCATTGGCTTAACTGGTAACGTGGTTAGCTACAAAAATCCAGCACTCCGGTTCAAATCCAGCCCTAGCTATACCTTTGTCGGTCGTTTTAGTATAACGTTCGGACACAAAAACAGTATAGTGGACATAAGTATCCTCAACTGTGGATAGAGTTATTAGCAGAAATGGGAAGGTTAAAAATGTTGTAGATTATTTTCCTCTAATTCTCAGCCAGAAAGAACACGAGCCTGGGTTTATACTATAACCACATTGTACGGGTTTATGAGGGGTGGGCTAGAAATGAGGGAGGACTGGGTTTAAATGAGTAATATAGTTAGCCTTAATCATAATGCAAGCCAATATAGTGAGTGAGTGAGTGAGTGGGTGAGTGAGTGAGTGAGTGGGTGGGTGAGTGAGTGAGTGAGTGAGTGAGTGAGTGAGTGAGTGAGTGAGTGAGTGAGTGAGTGAGTTGTTAGTATAGTCCCGGCACCAGGCACACCTGAGACATATAGAGGCACCACCAAGGGAAACCTCCCACACAGACAGGAGGTTTTCAGCGCAACGCCCTAACCATTGCAAAACGGATAGGACGATATTAATGAAAATAACAAAATATGTGAAGTTCTTAGAGTAATGATGATGGATTTCAACAACGACAAAAATATTATTAAAAGCGTTATTAAATCAGACACTAAGGAGACAGATCATCATTACCAAATTTGTGAGTGTTGGTCATATCAGTACTGCTCATATAAATACTGGCCAATTCAGGGACACATGAAAATGGGGCGAGTCGCTAAGGGGCCAAATCTCACAAATACGGGTATGAGCCAGATTCGAACTCACAGCCTGGAGATTTGCAGCACAGTAATCTAACCACTGCTCTATCTGAATGCCTATATTATTGAATTTGTGGATATTTTCACGTATGTCACAGATTGTGTCACAAAGTGTACATTCCACGCTGTGACCAAGTAAAATAAAATTGGTCTTAGCCAGGGTAGTCCCCAAGCGACATATGTCGCATCAGATTGAATGGATCCGACACTGGGATTTTTAAGTTGTACATTTCGCAAACGCTCCAGATAACAAACATCCTTCATACAGTGGCGCCATCTGGGGTTTGTAATACATGTTTGTTGTTGCGATATCAATATGATGGATACAATTTAAAATGAGGTAACCGCATGATGTTCAGTAGCTAATGTGCAGGGTTAGATGTAACTATTACCAGCTGGCTGAACAATGGACGATCAACATACTTGATCCAGGAATGGCATGCCGTGATAAATGGCATAGAAATCAATCAAATCAATTAATCAATCAGTGAATCAATCAATCAATCAAGACGACATGACTTGATAATTATGGTACGGTGGTGAATGATTGATTGATTATTTAATTGAGTGAGTGAGTGAGTGAGTGAGTGAGTGAGTGAAATCAAAGTTTAACGACAATACAATTTAGGGCCACCACCTTTTAGTCACCTAACTGGATACGTTGGAAGATTCTAAATACTGAACAACAGATGTTAAGAAAAGGTTTTAAAACATCCATCTTCTGCATACACAACGGCCATCAAAAAGAAGTACACATTGAAGGAGATGAAAACCAAAACCGATAATAAACTTTTAAACCGATTTTCACATCAACGCCAAAAACAAAGCTTCAAACAAAGAGTAAATCTTTCCCTATCCATAAATATAATACTGACACTAGTGAGATGAGCAGAACACAGATGTTATTGTCAGAGTTTTCTCAAACGCAGATTTTCTTTTAAATGAACGCTCCAATATTTCTTTTTCCTTTATGCCAAAATCTGAAGAGAATTGCTCTGTTTGTGTTTTACATTGTTGCAGAAACCACACAGTGACTGGAAAGTTTGAACGACAACCTAATGATCTGCGCGCTGTGCACTGACCACCCAAAACCACCCAGAACACCGCAAATTAAGTATGATATGTACGAAAAGGGTACAAATAATTAGCACAAAGCTGATTATAGCAAGCGCACTTCGTAACCACACACCCATAGGGTGAAACACGCAGAAAAATTGATAAAAAAATATCTTTTCTAGCTTAAACGTGGGTCAGTGATTTGTTCAGTACATATAGCTGAAATGAGACCCTCAAGGGAAACTTCCCACAAATACGGGTATGAGTCAGATTTGAATCCACAACCTGGAGTGTGGCATGCCTATACTCTAGCCACTACACGTTCCCAGTATCCTATAAATTTGTCCTTTAAAATCTTTATCGTGGCCCTTTTCAATAATGCATTAACCATCTGGATATTGAGTGTCCTCATTAAAAAAGGAGAACCCCCCAATTCATCAGAGCTGCATTCTATCCAACAACGAATCTACGCGAACACAAACGTGGATACAAAATATGACCCACTTATCCTGGGGATACAAATGGTGTTGTACGAGAGACTCGGAGAAACTAGGCAATGATTAATTATTTTATAAAACACAGACGGCGTACATGGTGACTAATTAGCGCTGTACGGCGGTACAAATCACGCATATAATGGCTAATTAGTGCAACGGCACTATATATAGAGAGCGGCCGCGGAATGGCTAATTGGCGCTAGACACACCGTTGGCGGAAGCACGTGATAAGTGATCTGTATTATGGAGCTCTGAGAGAGAAATTACGCGTCGCTTAATTAGTACTGGCACAGCCACGTCATTACCTAATCTGAAATATCTACGTAAACGTTACGTAAGAGCTGGCAGGATGCCAGATTACGGGATCCGTGGCCACCGAGCTGCCAAAACAACTTCCAATGAGCATCTCTCTTCAGACTGTTGAGACAGAAGGATGAGTGGAGGATCGGAGTTCGAATAAGGCGAACATTAACGCTAACATCAACAACAACCGTCATGTGACACAAAGCAATCGGATGATCTCTGACCTCGTTTATCATAAACGCCGCTGTCGTAGGATGTCGCATCTCGTTTGTCTTTGAGGTGCGGTCACCACGTCGCCTTCGACCTCGTCAAGTCATCAAACACGGAGGCGACGAGAGAGAGAGAGAGAGAGAGAGAGAGGGTTGAGAGAGAGAGAGAGAGAGAGGTGGGTTCGTCCAAAAGGCTCTGGACACGACCGCTGTCCGCTTTATCAGCTTTCTGCAGACTTAGCACATATTAAATACTATAATGCATCATCATCGTCGTCGTCACTTAGCGGTATACCTATCAGACAGAGTGTTATAGCTCATAAAGGACTCATTCTATATCACGTGATGCCAAAGACGTACACGGACACAGCAGAGTTAAGGTCAAAATTAGGTCAATCTTGTCATTACTTAGACGTTGTTTTTCGGTGTCCTTGTTGCATTTACATCACTAATTATCACCGAAAATTGCATTTATCCCACTTTGGCTATATATATATATATATATATATATATATATAATCATATATATATAATCATGTATGTGTGAGATGGTCACATTTCACACCAACCCTACAGTCTGATCTCTTCCTAATTTATCACATCTTCCAGAACTGTCTATAAACGTTGGAAGACGTCATTAGTGTTTCCATCAAAGCTCAGATCTCCCGAAGGCAGTCTCCATTAGAACTATTGCATTAACGGGGTTCTGTGACGCTTGACAATGAAGAGTACTTTCTGATGACATTTCAATCGTTTCCAGTAGATTTGTTCGGTGCACAATTAAAAAAGAAATTGAACTGTACAGAGTTATTCACGAGAGAACGGGGGGGGGGGTTCTCTTAAGGCACATCACTTTGGAAAGGTTATCGTAAATGATGCCTTACTGGATGAGCATTATGTAAAGATAAATTTGGTGCGAGATGTGACAGCTGGACACAAGGAGGAATCAAGAAATGAATAAAAATCACTTCGGTAAAGGCATATATATATATATATATATATATATATATATAGAGAGAGAGAGAGAGAGAGAGAGTTTGGGTTTTCTAGATAAATATACTGATTCATCTTGATGCAAAAGAGAGCCAGCCTAAAAGGCGCATAACAATAACAGCCATGCATACAAGTCTATGCGCGTGCGTACATGTGTATGATTGTGCGTGTGACAGTGTCTGTTTGTGTGCGTATGCGCGTACATGCGCACGGATCTTTCCACATACCTCGATCTCTCTATTTGCCACATGATCTGTCTGCCTGGGTGTCTGTTAGAATAGTTGGAATAGCTTAGCCTGGAGATTCTCGCTTAATAGATTAGACCATTTTAATCAACCATAACTGATAACTTAAAGTTCCAGGTTGTGGGTTCGAATCCAGTTTATATCTGTGTTTATGGGATTTATTTCTATGGGCAGACGCCCCCTGGCGATATGTCCCAACCGTTACTAGTGGCAAGGCTAAACAACATAACTCAACTGATTACTGATAACTTCTAAATTAGGCCAATGAAAGGTGCAAAAAGGATATATCATATTTTCTGACACCTGTGTCGAAACATGTGCTGCCATCTACAGAAGGCTTACTCAGCAGAGAAAAACAATATCCATGAAGGCTTTGTTGGTCACAGTATAGATATTGAAGTAGAGTGAAACATGGAGGGAGGGGATTGCTGGATAATATTCTTAGTTGTATGCGAAATAAATCCGGCCGCTGGATATTTGTGTTAGTGAATTGTAAGTGTGGATATGTATCGGCCATTATAGTTTGTAAGTAGGCTCGGAGATGTGTGGGGGTGCGCGCGTGTGTGCCTGCGTGTGTGCACATTATCTCAATCCCTCTCTCCCTCTCTCTCTCTCTCTCTTATATATATATATATATATATATATATATATATGAGGGGATTCGGGGGTGCGTTTTGATTTATGCGCACGCGGAAGGACAGCAACAAAATACCCCAACAGCTGAACGCTGTAATCAGAAAATTACGTGACGTTTATATAAACAGCGAAATACTATCCGGCCAGTTTATAGCGTTATCTCAGAGCTAGGCCGGAGTCCTATATAGATCCGTGGTCAAGTCAGCTCCCAAGTGATTCTCACCAATGTGTTCTTCAACGGTCGACGGTAAGGCCAACAATCCCCCCACTCCCACTCCTCCACTCCCCCACATACAGACAGAAGTCTGTGTACGATACTGGCCGCGCCACCACGGATGAGCGCGGCTTAAGGCTGGCTTTAAGAGCGGCCTCCCCGAAGCGCCGTTTACTTAAGAACGTGCCGCATTCGGAGGGACACGTAACCAGCAATTGGGCAGCGGACGTATCTCCCAGCGACCACGATAGGCCGGAGTTAGGGCATGGATCGGTAGGAGGCCGCTGATTAACTGCCAGCTTTCGGCCAACTTCTCGGTTTTCGTGCGAGTGGCTAATGTAGGTTATTGGCCAAAAGATGGCCAACATTCGAGAGCCGTTTCGATGCTCGATGAAATGAGCCACAGCGATCTCATCCAGCATCAGCAACAGCGGCCAGAGCAGTCACAACGGCAACGGCAATTTGTATCGCGGTGGAACAAATTGCATCACATTTAAATGCAAATCCCACATAGAAGCGCCAACATTTTGGCCAGTTAACCAGGCGCGTTCACCTTCCGGATGTATCAACGATGTCTTAAGCGTGGTCCCCCATGCCGCGCCGATTGTACAACCGAAGCGGGGTTGATACGGGATAGAGGATAATGTCGATGGTCAACTCCACAGCCCCGGTGGCATGCATATCCTGCCTGATACCACCAATCCACTTCTAATCGCATCAGCCTGACTAATGTGCCCAGCACCACCACCACTACTACTATTACTGCTGCTGCTGCTGCTGGCCAATACATAGTAGTCGGGCCACAAGCCACCAGCACCAGTTTCGGGATGTATGGCCCTGCTCGGTAGAGGATAGCGGGCCCCGGATTCCGGATATCGGAGTCCGCGTTTGCCGATCTGCGGGCAATCAATAGCCGAAGGAAAGCATCGGACCCATCACCGACGTCCGGGGTGCGACGCCGAGTCGGTCTAGCAACGGACGCGGGCCTAAGGATAGCAAATAGACTGTCACAGGGGACGAACACACCCGACATCTTAGTACAAACATCAACATCGCAGAGAGACACGGACACGCTCAGACAACCGCTGACACACGCACGCACATACACACACAAACACCCACTGACAAACATATATAAATGCTCACCACGAGATATACACACACACACACACAACATACATGTATAGATCGGTTCGGACCTTGGCCGTCATGGGGAAAATAACGAGGGATTTCCGGATTTGAGGTAAGTGACATGTTCTCTACTCGTTTATTTGTCGTTGGGATCAGCTTTGTTTGAGATGTTCGAGCCTTGTCTTGTGTTTTCGGCTATTTGTGGCATGATGATGTCTCGTCATGTGCTGGGATGAGTGATGTCTTTCCTCCCGTGTCTTGTCTCTCGTTGACAGAAATGATAAACACTGAGGGAACATCAATAAACAGACTCATCCTTATCAGTGACAGTCTTTATAGACATTTGTATGTAGGACTAGACCGAAGTTACTTTATTGCACTTGCACATTTGTTATGAATTAATCTCATACGCAGAAACGAATGTAGCTTAAAATGAACAATTCAAGCCGCTACGGTGAGGTTCATTATGGTGTACACACGCGCGCACGCACACACTTTCTCTTTATATTATATATATATATATATATATATATATATATGCCAAGTACGAAAACATCATGACCTGGGTCCCACATACTGAATTGTCGTCCAGACGTAATAACAATGTATATGTTTGTTTAAGTATAGATTTAGGAATATAAAAATGTGTGGAATATGAGCCAATGCCATCACACACACACACACACACACACACAGAGAGAGACACGCGCGCGCGCGCCATAAAATAACCGATCTACCGCAATCAAAGTACAGCTGTTAAAAGACAAGATAACCTAGTCCAGGAAGACAAGACAAAAAACGAAAGATGGCTGACGTGAAACAATTTGAACAATATCAAACAGATCTTCAAAAAAAAAACTTTGTTTACGTCTGGATCAGTAGTAGAACTTTACGTTAACTCGCGTAGAAGTATCGGGGGGGGGGGCTCATTCTTGAAGGCTTGCCCACACAGACTGTACCATGGCCACTAAAACTGGCTTAGTTTATGCCTTCTATTTAAAGCGACGTTATTTATATGGCGTTCTCTCCAAATGCTACACAACAGTGGGAGATTTTTGGCAGATGGAGGGAATGCCGATTTTTGTTTTGGGGAGGAAAAGCGGGCTTTAGATCAGCAAAAAATAATAAATAGAAGACACACACCGTTTATTGTCTACATGGTATTCATGAATTCCAGACTCTTTCTCTCTCTCTCTTTCTCGGGGGGGGTGATATTCGGTCTTAACAGTGTTTCAAAAAGGCAATAGCACAGAATATCGTGAATTGTGAATGCAACCTTTCGACGATTCATCTGACTGAATCTGGAGCATCAACACTTCATACTGAGATGTGCGTTCATGTGCGAGCGCATATGTGTGGATGTAAGCGTGCATGGATGTACGTCACTTAATAAACAGTAATTTCATAAAGAAACAAATTACTTGATAAATAGGCTAAATCATATATATATATATATATATATATATATATATATATATATATATATATATATATATTCATCTATCAAATCCACCCACTTAGTCGCTCACTCACTCACTGATTCGTGCAAAAACATTGGAGGCTAGGATCCAATTGGGTGTCAGGGAGTTTAATTAAAAAGTGATGTATTAACAGTGGCCAGGCCATGATTTAGATACGAGATATAATTAATCACAACAATAACAAGTTCGACTTGTTCGTTGTTCAGTCTGTCAACTACATGCACTCTCCTGTAAACGATGTCCTGTCATAATGGCCTCCTTTGACACAATAACTTTGTGATTAATTTTATCTTTAATGCATTCCAGAAGATCAGTGTGTGTGTGTGTGTGTGTGTGCGTGTGTGTGCTGTGCGTGTGCGTGCGTGCGTGTGCGTCTATGTGCGTGCATGCGTGTCTGTGTGTGAACAGTGCGTTATCAGCGATGAGTGCAATATATGGACGAGTCATCAGGGGTAAAGAAACACTCTTATCTACAAAGGCAATTATCGTGTGTGTGCATGCATGGAACCTGGTGAATTTTGAAAATGTTCAAACCATTTTTTTTTAATTTTCTCAGCTAGTTCCTTTTCAACTACTGCTACACACACACACACACACACACACACACACACACACACACACAAATGTTTATGGCTTTTGTAAGAGATTCCTTCCTGTATGCCAAGACATTTTCCAACCTAAGAAGATCTACGACGCCCATAAACTAGTGCCGCCACCTAGGCTGAGAAAACATCTGCCACGGTGTTAACCAACTTAAATCAAGCGGAATTATGTTCGAATTGCGTACTTTACTCCAAATAACCCAGTGTATATAGTAGTGCAATGTACTGCATATCTCCAGGTCGTGTGATCGGATCCCAGTATTTCCGATATATCTGGAGATATTTCATTCATCAGTAATAACAGGCTTTGTCTTGGTCATCCCATTTCCACGAGGAACAGAATCGCCCCCCCCCCTCCCGCTCCCGGCAATATATTCTTGGTAAGCCTGGCACCAAGAAGAGGTAAAACAGTAACCAACCCACTTCTAGATTGGCTAAACCTCGTTGCACTCTAAACAATATGACAAATAGTCTGTTGACGCATTATTATCATTAACATAAGACGCACTAACCGAATAATACCAATAATATACAACCTAATTAATGGTTACGTTGCTGCGAAACAAACACACAGCCACTGAACTAAGATAATGATGACATAACGTTCACTGACGTAACAAGAGAATCAGAACTGTTATTAAAAAAACAATATAAATACGTACAGATTACCGAATGTGAGGCTGAATTAAACGGATTGATATGTTTTCTTCTGATTGTTTATATTTGGAAATCGGCTCGCTTACTCTAAGAACTTTACAATCCCGTTAGAGCTGATGCCTTCATTCGGTTGCTGTTTCCATCCTGGTATACGCACATACAAATAGGCACCATCCTCAACTTCCGGTGGGGGGGGTACAGTATGCCGTATTTGCCCGCAAACAATATCGGATAACAATACACCATAATCCAGAGTAATGCGTTGGAATAAGGCTCCAGCGAGCCAAGTAATCATTGGGCATAGCTGGCCAATGGTGGATGCGAACTGGAAATATCCGGATTTCTAATTCACCACTTTAGCAACTGAGCCACCGCGCTCCACGGTGTCACGTGGCGGTGTCATGTGGGAGAACACTTCCAGACCGGCTAACACGGTCAGACTAATTTACTCGTACATGTAGCTGTCCATATCTCAAGCAGAATACATCAACGGGTACGGGAAGGATACGAAGGCAATGGTCGTCGAGAACGTGTTCCCCCTACGACCGGCGGCGCTGTTCTCGGCAGTATGTAGTGTTGTTACAGTATATTGGCCCGTCGTAGCCGACACTGTCTTGTCTGTAGGTTGTGATTAGCGGAAGATCGGTTATTAGCTGGAGCTATTGATTGTCCGTGATTCAGCCATCACAGTAATCTACTCAGTATATGTGACCGAGATTTTCCTTACCGTTGTCTGTCTGTCTGTCTATCTATCTGCCTACCTGCCTGCATGTCTGTATGTACTTGTAGTCGTGTTATATATATATATGCTAAGTAGATTTACCCCCCCCCCCCCCGTCTCTTACTTTTGTTGGCAATCTCTCATCGATAAAGTCGCTGCCGATCTTTAAGAAAACAATCAAAGACTATAACTCTGTATAAATCGAATGGATGCTTCTAATCCATCATTTGACATAACCCATCCATTGATAATAATCACAGCATAAGCCGATATTTCGTTCGTTTCTATTTGTTCACACATTTTAAGGGATAAGTATAAAAAATATTAGAAAGAAACTATTTCCGGCGCTTGAATTTTAATGAGATCTGATAGACTTATAGGTCGCCGCGGGACATAAGCCGCACACATAATTCTATACTGTATATCTTCTATACTGTATGTCTTCTATACTGTATGTCTTCTATACTGTATGTCTTCTATACTGTATGTCTTCTATACTGTACGTCTTCTATACTTTTCTTACTGATTCTTTTATATGTAGTTTCTTACGTTGTCTTCTATCTGATCTTATGTCTTCTTCTGTATGTACTTCTATACTAGTCTTCTTACTGTTGTCTTCTATACTGTACGTCTTCTATACTGTACGTCTTCTATACTGTACGTCTTCTATACTGTACGTCTTCTATACTGTATGTCTTCTATACTGTATGTCTTCTATACTTTGTCTTCTATACTGTATGTCTTCTATACCGTTGTTTTATACTGTAGTCTTATAGTCGCTCTATACTGTACGTCTTCTATACTGTATGTCTTCTATACTGTATGTCTTCTATACTGTACGTCTTCTATACTGTATGTCTTCTATACTGTATGTCTTCTATACTGTACGTCTTCTATACTGTATGTCTTCTATACTGTACGTCTTCTATACTGTATGTCTTCTATACTGTACGTCTTCTATACTGTACGTCTTCTATACTGTACGTCTTCTATACTGTATGTCTTCTATACTGTATGTCTTCTATACTGTATGTCTTCTATACTGTATGTCTTCTATACTGTACGTCTTCTATACTGTATGTCTTCTATACTGTAGTCTTCTATACTGTAGTCTTCTATACTGTATGTCTTCTATACTGTATGTCTTCTATACTGTATGTCTTCTATACTGTATGTCTTCTATACTGTATGTCTTCTATACTGTATGTCTTCTATACTGTGTATGTCTTCTATACTGTATGTCTTCTATACTGTATGTCTTCTATACTGTATGTCTTCTATACTGTATGTCTTCTATACTGTATGTCTTCTATACTGTATGTCTTCTATACTGTATGATCTTCTATACTGTATGTTTCAATATACTGTATGTCTTCTATACTGTATGTCTTCTATACTGTATGTCTTCTATACTGTATGTCTTCTATACTTATGTCTTCTATACTGTATGTCTTCTATACTGTATGTCTTCTATACTGTATGTCTTCTATACTGTATGTCTTCTATACTGTATGTCTTCAATATACATTTTGAAAAGAGTTTAAATGAATTGTTCAGACTAGGCGTCGGTCACATGTGGGACCTGTAGCCGAGGAACATCTGCTTAGAGAAACAAATCTCACAAACACAGGTGTGAACCGGAATCGACCCCACAACATTTAGGTTTGCTGCGCAGTGCCCCAATCACCGCGCCATCAGTAGGCCCAGATTTTGAAAATAAAACGAAACATCGGATATCACCGATCACGTGTTAATGTGAATGAATGGCTGAATGAATCGGTGGTTTGTTTAGCGTCCGCACATATCACACTTGGTACATATGTCCGAGGAGTTACTGCATATGGAAGCATCCCCCCACCAACCACACACACACACACACACACACACACACACAGGTAAGAGTCGGACTCTAACCCACAACTTGGGGTTTGTAACATTATATGCTCTAGCCACAGCACTTTCAGAGGAGTCATGTTGAAAGTGAGTGGAAAGCTGTATCAAAGTAAGTTCCTTAACTAGCGATTAACGTTCCCCATAGCTCGCGACCATAGCATCTTCGTTCAGTGCGTCAAAAACATGGTTGCTGCTGTAACCATTATAAATGTTGTCGAACGTCCAATTTATCATCAGTCATTCACCAATGGCAGCCGACTAATGGGGCCGTATTATTAATATTATTATTATTATCATCATCATCATCATCATGATCGTCATCAGTCATTCCGCCCAATAGGGCATTAAACGGATTGCGGCGTTCCTGTCTTGCGGGCGACGTTGACGTGGCGCCAAATGGCAGCGAATAGAACATTGTGGCATTTGACGAATGTCCGCCAAGTAATGAAAAGTCTTCCTCATAATAGAGTCACGACTTGTCGCCAATATTACCAACCACTGTCTGGGTATGACAATTGCCATCAATGGAATGACGTCGTTATGCTCTCATTCATTCTCTCTCTCTCTCTCTCTCTCTCTCTCACACTCACTCACTCACTCACTCGCTTGCTCGCTCATTCACTCACTCACCAACTACCTCGATTCAAGCCAAATTGCCAATCTCCAACAACACGTTACGGCCCTTCACATAACTCGTCCCAGTTGCGTTTCGTTTATATCACAGACGGACATTCTGTCCCGGCAACTGTTCCAATAAATGTCGTGTAAACATTGTCACCAAACACCGACTGGGGCTTTGAATGGATGACTCATTTCCATGGCGCTGGGGAAGACCAGATCGATCAAGATGACCATACTGTTTGCCGATCATGATTCGGTGCCGTGTTAAACATTCAAGCACTGAAATGCATGAAGCCAAGAATCGTATTCTAGGTCCAACCACCTATGTACGAATTTTGCCTCTACCTCCAAAGCATATTCATACAAACACTCGAAAACAACTGTGCAAAATCAGGCTATTCGTAAGGTAGCTAAATTATAAGCAAGATGTTCAGTTTTTCCTATACATTTGAGTTAGCATGTAGAGGAGATGTTTGTTACCCGGTTTTTCGAAATATGTGGTTTTTCGGGAAATAACTGCACATGCACTGAATTTCGATAGGCAAATAATCATTCAATACTGATATCCAGAATTAAGATCAATCTTCGGTGTTTTATTGTTCACCATTCAATAGAAACGACAGATGTCTAAACAACATACGATCCCATATATAGTCAGTCACCTAACTCACCAAAATATTATACTACTGTCTAAAACGGATGAGTTTTAATAAAAGAATAATGTACAAACAGTAATGTACCACATTGGTATATCTAAGGTTCATAATGCGACCGAAATATTTTTGTTTCTAGATGAGCTACATTATAGGTGTAAAATGTTTGAAATTTACATGGAATAGATTGATTTTAGCATGGTCTTTCGATGCCTGACCATCGCGCAAAAAAACAGCACTCGGTGTATCGATTCAATGTAAAGACTTCTAGCAGCTGGAAATGAATTCATAATTATAAATTATTTTCCATTGTTTTCGAGAGATTTGCACAAAATTCAATGGATTTTCCGGTGGTATTTTCACCTAAAAGAAAATTCAAGGGTTTTTCAAGTGGCTATATATCAATCATATGCCATCCAATTTACATGATCTCAGTTTTCACTGACACAGAAACATTAGTTGGATGTATAGAAACACATGTCTATATGAAGCATTTCGATTTAAACATAGAATAATAACATAATGTGTATGATAGTGAAACCACTGGTCTATAACAATAGTAGCAGAAATCAGGCACCAGGCACCATACATACAACTGCCATAAAACCACACATAGTGCATCTGGCACATTAGATGATAATTATGATCATCTTCATGATTGATGTTTTACGGCCACTTTTGTGCACATGGTATTCTAAATGGGTCGGGTACGGCACATCAGCAACACTAACTTCTGTGTTCCAACCACGTGAAAACCGCTAAACAACTCATTATCACAGCACGTAATATGCTGTTTTGGGGGTTTAATTTGGATAAATAATCATAAAAAATTGTAATAATAATAATAATCATTATAATAATAATCATTCATAAATAAATAATCTGCAAAGCGTCTTGATCAAAACAAGTAGCTCCAAGATGATTCACACTTTTATCTATTCACGAAATACGAATAGTGACGCATTGCCAAGAGAAACTTCACACAGTGACATGGGTCACCAAAATGTGAAAAGTGACCTATTATGGTCACATCTCTTCATCGTTAGGTTCACGACATCGCAAACAACTGAAATATTTACGACATCTATCGTAAACCACGAGCCCTTTGCTAGTTTAAAAAAATTGTATTACGCATTATTCATAGTGACGATGCCTTGCCCGTAAAGGTGCGGACGACATGAACTGTAATGAGAAGCGCCATCGTGCCTGTTACGGTGGTGATCCATAATAAACAGATCGTCCCATCTCTGGTAGACCTCGGTAATAATATCCACTGGAGGCCAAAGGTAACATTAAGATGGATCGCCAAATTTCGGTGTTAATCCCCCCTCCCCACTTCCTCCTCCCTACGAGATACGGGATCGAACCCCGAATGGGCCGTGCCCGGTGGGATGGCATTAGCGCGGTGCCAATCAGCCAGACGTCGCATTCACGACATCCGGGGCGTTATGTGTCAAATATTTATTGACCAGTAAATCAGTGCCGTTAAAACGGCACAATGGAACTCGGGCCAGAGAGAGAGAGAGAGAGAGAGAGAGAGAGGGAGAGAGAGAGACTATCACGGCCAGGAAACTGGGCCATATTGGCTGTGGAATGGCCAGGCGCCTGATCCATCCATCCAACGAAGCACACACGTTGACTGCAAGAACAGGAGCGCCACTAATACGGCTCGTGGATAGCATGGCTAATGCCATTCTCCTGAAGATCAGGAAGAAATCAGCGCAATAATACAACAGTGAAGCGCAGATCTGAAAATGTCACAAAAGAATCAACTTCCTGCTAAGATAAAAAGCAAAAAAACTAAAACAAACAAAGAACAACAAGAGAAACACTTGAAGAAACGACATCGCGTGCTTTTGTATTAAAAAAAACAGATCTTCCCTTGCACGATCTCTCCACATTGGAGGTTTGCCTTTTTATACAGAATAAAATAAACAAATCGAGTTATTGGCTTCGTACTGAGTGTGCTTCAACACGTTATCACCACTCACTTTTATGTGACAAATGGACTCAGAACCT